>SJYT01037087.1:87858-98154 GCA_006410635.1 Cephalophus harveyi | reverse complement strand
AGCATCATTCCTTCCAAAGAAATCCCAGGGTTGATCTCCTTCAGAATGGACTGGCTGGATCTCCTTGCAGTCCAAGGGACTCTCAAGAGTCTTCTCCAACACCACAGTTCAAACACTACTTAATTTGTGGTAATTTGTTACAGCAACAGTAGAAACTACTATATATTTCTATGGCTTCCCTGGTGGCCCAGACAGTAAGGAATGTGGGAGACCTGGGTTTGATCCCTGGGTTCGGAACATTCCCCTGGAGAGGGGCATGGCAGCTCACTCCAGTGTTCTTGCCTGGAGAATCCTATGGACAGAGGAGTCTGGTGGGCTACCGTTGATGGGGTCATGAAGAGTTGCAGGTGACTTAGCGACTGAAAAGCAACAACAAAATCGAGCTGTTGGTGGGGCATCACTTCTTCTGGAGGCCCTGGGGGAGGATCTCTTTCCTTGCCTTTTCAGCGTCTCGAGGTCACATACGTTCCTTGGCTAGTGGCTCCTTCCTTCATCTTCCTCCTATTTCTGCTCCTTTGCCTAATTTTCTTTCTCTAGCTGTGATGCTTCTGCTTCCCTCTCAAATAGACCCCTGTGATTACACTGAACTCACCAGGCAGTCAAGGATAATCCCCATGTCGAAAACCTTAATAACATTTGTAAAGCACTTGCCATGTTGTAAGATAAAACATCCATAAAGGTTATGGAGATTAGGATTAGGATGTGCATATCTTGCGGAGAAGGCAGTGGCACCCCACTCCAATACTTTTGCCTGGGAAATCCCATGGATGGAGGAGCCTGGTGGGCTGCAGTCCATGGGGTCGCTAAGAGTCGGACACGACTGAGCGACTTCACTTTCACTTTTCACTTTGATGCATTGGAGAAGGAAATGGCAACCCACTCCAGTGTTCTTGCCTGGAGAATCCCAGGGACGGGGGAGCCTGGTGGGCTGCCGTCTATGGGGTCGCACAGAGTCGGACACGACTGAAGTGAGTTAGCAGCAGCAGCAGTGCATATCTTGAGGGGGGTGGTCCCCTCTTCAGCCCACCATAGTGAGACTGAAAATAATGTTTCCCATCACAATTCATGAATACTCTCTCTGTTTCATTCTATGCCAGGGTGAAGAAATCTTGCCCTTTAAAGCCTTTGCAACTAATATCTCTTTGACTTCATCTTCTATTACCTTCCTTCTTTGACAACACGGCCAAAATGATAGTGACAATCATTCATGTTTGACTTTTTGTGACCCCATGGACTACACAGTCCATGGAATTCTCCAGGCCAGAATACTGGAGTGGGTAGCCTTTCCTGTCTCCAGGGAGTCTTCTCAACCCAGGAATCAAACCCAGATCTCTCCACATTGCAGGCAGATTCTTTTACCAGCTGAGCCCCCAGGGAAGCCCAAGAATACTGGAGTGGGTAGCCCATCCTTTCTCCAGGGGATCTTCCTGACCCAGGACTCAAAGCAGGCTCCCTCCATTGCAAGCGGATTCTTTACCAGTTGAGTTACCAGGGAATCCCCTGACAATACTGCTAGGGTGCAACCAATATTTTATTATGCTCTCATTTTTTCCATTCCAGGTATCACTCTTTAGCATACAATTCGATTCACTTATTTTTTTTATTGTGTGTCCCACGTGATTACACCCCAACTCCCTCTGAAATAAAACTTGGCAATAACAGGAGTGTTAGTTTTAGTCACTTATTTATTCCAAATCTCTTGGCAGGATCCCAGCACTTAACAAATACTCAATAAGTATGTCCCGAAACCATCCAAATTAACCATAGACTCTAACAAAGTTGAGGACACTATTATATAAGAAAATGCGACACTTTCACCTCTATTTCTGGCTTTATTTCTTCAGTGAATAAATATGCATGAGATGAGAGGCACAGAAAACAATAAGATGCACTAGAAAACATCAATCATAACAACAGCTAAAAAAAGTTGACTAGAACAAACGTTAGAGCAGGAAAGCCATTGCTCTCTCCTGCACGCTGTCTTTCTTTCAAAAATATAGTATCAGTCTGCTCAGGCTACCACGACGAAATATCATAGAGCGAGTGACTTAAACAATGGAAATTTACTTTCTCAGAGTCCTGGAGTCTGAAAGCCTAAGATTAGGGTGACGGCCTGGCTGGTTCCTGGTGAGGAGTCTGTAGTAGATCACTGCTTCTCACCGGTGCTCACGTGGTCTTTCCTCAGTGTGTGCACGCGCAGAAAAATTGCGCTCTGCTCTCTTTTTTTTTATTCCTATACAGGAGACTTCTCTGGGATCAGGGCCCTACGCGTACGACTATATTAACCTTAATTACTTCTATAAGGGCCCTATATTCAGAAACAGTTGCACTGGAAGGGTGGAGCTTCGGCACGTTAACTCGAAGAGGTAGCACAAACATTCAGTCCATACATTTGGTGTAACCAGTGTGTTAGCAGAAAGAACATGTGCGTGCTTCATATTGATCATACTACCATCCAACACAAATCAAGCTTTCAAGCGGAAGATGGATCCTTTTATGTTAAATATGAATTCTTCTCAGAGGAATAAAAGGTGGTGGTAGAGGGGGGACAAAGCTATTAATAACTGTAGAAACGTTAGTGAGAATTTCAGATGCTTCAGTCAATAACAATGACAGCATGGCTCCTGTCAAGAGAAAACTGTGCCTGACAAATCTATTGGCTTTCTTTGCAGGATAAATATTCTTGGATAATGAGGAAAACACAGAATACAATCTCTTTAAACTTTTAAAATGTCTTGAATGAGTTTTCATACCTAAAGATACACAAAAATTATAGGAACGGTAAAATGCAAGGTTACGGGCTTGTCATAAATAGGAAACTAGATTAGAGATAAGAAACAAAGATGAGTAAGTATTGGGAAAGTCCGATTCAACACTTTAATGAATTATTTAGATGGTGGAGTACATGGTAAACAGCAAAGCAAGAACAAAAAATTGAATATTTTCTTGGAATACAGAGAGGCATTTCATAGACTCTTAAATATAACAAATGCAATATAATAATTTAATAGAAAATGATGCATATTTTATTTAGACAAACTGAGTTGAACATTAAAACTCAAGACTTGCCTTACTCATTAGGTGAGCTGTTACCCGAAATCAGTATCATTGTGAAGTTACTTTAGTACTCCTCTCTCTGGATCCTTCTTAAATTAGGGCAACAGTGTGTGTGTTAGTCGCCCAGTCATTTCTGACTGTTTGCGACCTCATGGACTGTAGTCCACCAGGCTCCTCTGTCCATGGAATTCTTCAGCAGGAATACTGGAGTGGGCTGCCATTTCTTTCTCCAGGGGATCTTCCTGACTGAGGGATAGAACCCAGGTCTGCATTGCAGGCAGATGCTTTACCATCTGAGTTACCTGGGATGCCCAAATTAGGGCAAGAGGGAATGTAAAATAAAATTTTAACAATAGTTTCATATAATAAAATTCTAAAAAGCACACCAAGTGGAATAGCATGTGAACTTTTGAATATAGAAAATAGGTGTGTTTATAAAAAACACCAACTGGTTCATTCTCTGTGACTTGACATTTGAAAAATGAGTGCATTAAGATTGCTATTTTTGCAGATGATAGCAGCATTTCAGCTTGTGTAACAATCATCTTTCTAACAATTTGAAGGGGAATTATTAACTCATCTAACTAAGAATCCAGGGGATTCCTTTCTTCTCTGATTAGATGGTTAAAATTCCCTGTATCAGGCAATATACTTCTATCAGCCTCCAGACCCCCCGCTTTGAATTGGCCAGAAACAGCCTGTCCTTCATTGTCTCATGGGCATGTATTGGGGGATGGGCCCAACACCACACCAGTCACCTAGATGAACCAATTATCTAGAGTATTCTGTTTAGCTGGGCCCAGGTCTCCTTGCCACTTCTCTTTTCCACATTCTGGAAAGGGATCAATCCCACCCAAATTGCATATAATTGTTTCCCCTCTGAGAAAAGCATCCATTTGTTACCAGAGTAAAGGGTGGTAGTGAGAACTTTTAAAATAAACAAACAAAACAAGTAGCGAATTATTAGAATGAAATTTGCAATGTGAGCAAGGGGGACAAGCAGTAGAGGGCCGGCAGTCCTGAAGTAAAGGAATGCCTCCCGCACTTTACAAGGGCTTTGCAAATGGAAAACGTGATTTGAAGCCCATCATGTAAGAGAATGTGGCCCAGGAGGCCTTAAAGAGGGGAAATGTTACAAACTGCTTTCTCTGCAATTATGGATACTCCATAAGGGGGATGGGGAATGCACTCCTTGGCCACATTTTTATATGACTTTACAGAGATCAGGTTATTTATCACCTTCTCAAAAATTTTTGTTTCTTGACACCCCAATTATTTCTACAGTTGTTTAATATCATATATTCATATTATTTAATTATCTCAATAAGTAAAAAAAAAAAAGTTTCTTCAATTACCATCTGCTCTCACTTTAAAGATACAAGCATAATACAGGTAGGGACCTTCTCCTTTTGCTTTTTACTTTCTTTCCAGAACTGAACAACATGGTTGAAAAACACTAGGTGGGAAAAAATTTGCATCCATATGCATCAGAGAACCCAAGCTTCAACGTGTTCAGTACCACAGAGCCTCAAAACTGGTCTTCAGTGACAGCAGCTCCTTGTTCAGTGAATGGCTTTGATTTAATGTGGAGGTTAGAGTTGGACCATAGTCTTTAAAAGGCAACATCAGTAAGTTATTTACAGACACCAGGTGTTGGAGTTGCACTTCCGAGGAAACTTAGAGGTGCATTCCCAGAACAACAAGTCCCTCGTTTACATCACCTGATGTGAGAATCAGAACTCTCATCCTTGTTGAAGAAGAATCTCCAGAAGGCCCAGTACAGAATGTTCACAATGCTTCACCTATTATAAAGCATTGCTTGAGGAATTATGATTTACTAAATGATGTACTTAAAATAATGATCTTCCCATCTGGTTCATATTTATACTCATGATATTTCATAGAGACAGTCCATGTGCTACAGACATCATCCTCACAACATCTAAACCACCTACAGATGGAGAATACTTCTGCACAAACTTGATTTTTACTTGAATATCAGTTCCTTAGGCTTGTTTAAAGCTAGAGTAATTCAGTGAGGACAGTATGAACAGCAATTTTTAGGGATGCCAACTTTGGAATGCATGTTAAAATGACATACAGTTGCACAATTTACCTGGGAGATAATATAGAGAAGAGTTTACAAACCCACCTACCCATCAGAATAGAGGAAAGGAGAGAAAGAACGAGGGAGAAAGAAAAAAAAATTAGGGGAAGAGAGTGGGGGAGGGAGGGGAAAGAGAGCATGTATATTTTAACGCCCCACTGAATACCGGCTGAGCCTATCTGGGTGTAATATAAGGAATAAATATTGTCATAATGCTCCCTGAGTGATTGTGATAAAGCCAGGTACCCAGTTTGGCAGCACTTCATGAAGTGTTGTTAACATACTAGAGATGGAGACATTCATTCATTAAAGCTGACACTGGGAAAAAAAAAAAAAAAAACCGACACTGAACACAACAACATAATACACACATCAAATGAAATTACCCAAGATTAAAAGTATCCCTAAGCCTGTCATCCTCTCATCCTCGTTGCTGACTGCGGTAAGCTTGCCTGCCAGAATCACTCTTCCAACTGGATGAATGGCAATCAAGGGCAGGTAACGATTGCTTTATGTTTCATATATATGTTGACAAAAATAGCTTTCTTAATACTATTTGGATGAAAAAAAATACTGAAGTAAAAAAGTCATACACAAATAAAGCAGATCTAAGTCATTAACTCATTTATCATTTGCCTTTCAGTCTGTTCAGTTCTGTTCAGTCGCTCAGTCGAGTCCGACTCTGCGACCCCATGAATCACAGCATGCCAGGCCTCCCTGTCCATCACCAACTCCCAGAGTTCACCCAAACTCATGTCCATCGAGTTGGTGATGCCATCCAGCCATCTCATCATCTGTCATACACTTCTCCTCCTGCTCCCAATCCCTCCCAGCATCAGAGTCTTTCCAATGAGTCAACTCTTCACATGAGGTGGCCAAAGTACTGGAGTTTCAGCTTCAGCATCAGTCCTACCGATGAACACCCAGGACTGATCTCCTTCAGAATGGACTGGTTGGATCTCCTTGCAGTCCAAGGGACTCTCAAGAGTGTCCTCCAATGCTACAGTTCAAAAGCATCAATTCTTTGGCGCTCAGCTTTCTTCACACTCCAACTCTCACATCCATACATGACCACTGGAAAAACCATAGCCTTGACTAGACAGACATTTGTTGGCAAACTAATGTCTCTGCTTTTCAATATGCTATCTAGGTTGGTCATAACTTTCCTTCCAAGGAGTAAATGTCTTTTAATTTCATGGCTGCAGTCACCATCCGCAGTGATTTTGGAGCACAAAAAAATGAAGTCGGACACTGTTTCCACTGTTTCCCCATCTATTTCCCATGAAGTGATGGGACCAGATGCCATGATCTTCGTTTTCTGAATGGTGAGCTTCAAGCCAACTTTTTCACTCTCCTCTTCCACTTTCATCAAGAGACTTTTTAGTTCCTCTTCACTTTCTGCCATAAGGGTGGTGTCATCTGCATATCTGAGGTTATTGATATTTCTCCTGGGAGTCTTGATTCCAGCTGGTGCTTCTTCCAGCCCAGCATTTCTCATGATGTACTCTGCATAGAAGTTAAATAAGCAGGGTGACAATATACAGCCTTGACATACTCCTTTTCCTGTTTGGAACCAGTCATTTGCCTTTATGTGTGAATTATAACCAAAACTCACTGCTTTCTTTATTATTATTATACAAAGCTACTGAGAAGCAAGCTTTCTATTCTTTGTAAGACTCATGAAGAGCAGCACGTCGCCGAGCCACTAAGCGTGCCCAGCCTGCATTGGGGCATCTATTTCTGTTCCCTCTCAACCTTGCTCACCACCCTCTAACCCACTGTGGTAATTTTCAGTATCCAGTCAGAAGCAATGAGAATAACAACAGAAGAATAACGCCCCAAATATTTTCTCTTTTTTAAAAAGTAAAGTCTTTAAAGGATGGAAATTTGCATTTTGAAGTCTCCAAAATTTCAGGGTATATTAAACGGACTGAATATCTAGTCTACGGTCATTAAATAGGATAGACTTCAGCTGATAATATACATTTGGTAAAAATGTACACTAATTTTTATCATAAAGTATGAAAGTGAAAGTCACTCAGTGATGTCCAACTCTTTGAGACCCCATGGACTAAGTTCATGGGATTCTCCAGGTGAGAATATTGGAGTGGGTAGCCTTTCCCTTCTCCATGGGACCTTCGCAACCCAGGGATTGAACCCAGGCCTCCCACATTGCAGGCAGTTTCTTTACCACCTGAGCCACTTATAGCCCACTTTGTAAAGAACTGTTTTATGATAAATGTAAGCTCAGTTCAATTCAGTCACTCAGTCATGTCTGACTCTTTGCGACCTAGCATGCCAGGCCTCCCTGTCCATTACCAACTCCCGGAGTTCACTCAGACTCACGTCCATCCAGTCAGTGATGCCTTCCAGCCATCTCATCCTCTGTCGTCCCCTTCTCCTCCTGCCCACAATCCCTCCCAGCATCAGAGTCTTTTCCAATGAGTTATTGATATTTCTCCCGGGAATCTTGACTCCAGCTTGTGCTTCTTCCAGCCCAGCTTTTCTCATGATGTTCTCTGCATATAAGTTAAATTAGCAGGGTAATGTAAGCTCAGGACCTGGAGATTGATATTAAACTAGGGAGCTTAAGGACAGGAGAGATTTAGTTAGTGTTGAGTCACATGTTTACTCCTATAGTGGAGGTGGCTAAGAAAATAGATATTTAGCTCTTCTCTCCTTGGATTGGAAATGACATGGAAACCTTCAGTGAGCTAGGTCTTGAGTCATACTGACTGATGGTAGTTATATGCGACATAAAGCTTATTAAAATCCTTAATATGATTCCTTCTGTTCCTGAAAGACTGTGAAGGAAAAAATGTAAGAGAGAGAAAATCAGGAAAGTTGATAACAGGGCCTAAAACTGGTAGGTGAAAAACTACTTTAGATATAATATATGGAGAAATTAAAGACTTTAGACTAATGACTTTCTGTCTTGGGCTTGACTTGAGTTAAGATATACGAGCTCAGGAGAATTTGAAATATAGGCTTGGCATCATGTCCAAATTATGTGGAAGAAAGAATGCACCAGTGGTGGGAAAGAGATAGAAAGAAGATGATTAAGGCAGTGTTTTTGACTCCCAATATCTTTTTTAGGATACTGTGAATATCTTGGGTGCAGAAGCTTGTGAATGAATGTGAATGTGATTGTGTAATGTCAGTCACATTGTGTAAAGAATGTGAATGCTAATAGAAAAAACTAAATGCCACAGATGGGAACATTGAGACCAGGCAAATTGTTGGGGCCAGCTGGTCCAGTGATGAGACCAGTCACACCTGAATGGACACCAGGAACAGTCAATTAAAATGCAAAAAGTATAGGGTTCCCTCTCTTCTCTTCTTGAAAACAGAGTAAGTCTGCCCCTCTTCCTTATACTCAGATACCAGTTTAGTGGGGGGGGGGGGAAATGAAGTCTAATATACTATGCTATTCAAAAGAGCCTAAACCAACTTTGATGGTAAGTTCAGCCTGAAATTGACAGATTTTTCTTTTCCTTTCTGTTTTGTTTTTTAAACTGTGGAAGTATAATAACACATTTACAGACTTAAAAAATACAGAACAAAGATATATATAGTTCCATTATATATTACAATTATTTTTTTTTAAGTAGGCAAATCAAGATTTTTATTTTGGAGTTTCAACATCCAGCTCTCAAAAATGAATAGACAAAAAAATAGAAGGACATAGTAGACTTGAAAAGCACTATGAATGAAATTAACAGAAATTTTAAATTGAAAAGACATTGTTTAAATCTAAGAAGAAAGGAAAACAATTTTAATTGGAAAAAGTTAGTGTATTAGCTTCAGAACAACAAAACCTCAAGTAATCAGGTCAGTTAGAGGCAAAGAAACTATTTTCCCTACTCACCAAAGTACAGGGTGAATGAATGTATTACTTCACTATCCTCATCTATCTTTATCCTCTCTTGTTCATTCAAGCTGTGCTCTCTTTTGCTGAAATCAGTACAATGATATGCGCTGTTAACCCTAATATATTTATACAGCATTTCTGCCCAACATCCTCTGCTGCCTTCTCCATGGAGGAGCTGTTCACAACTCATCTGCACTTTGTGAATCCAACACTTCACTTCCCATTTGCTCTGCAAACCACTCCATCAATGTACCTAGCTTCCTCTCTAGAACTTTCATGAAATTGCTCTTGCCAAAGTCACAAAGACCTCAGAGCCAAATTCTCAGGAACCTGCATTCCTATCAGTTTAGTGAGAACAAGGGGAGAGAGAGAGAGAGAGCCCAAGGGGCGGGGTTGGGGAGAGGGAAAGAGGACGAGGAAGAACGGGTAGAGGAGGTGGGGAGGCAGCGGGGAGAGTTGAGCGCCTGGGGCCATTCCATTGTTCTTAAACTTCTCTCTTTTCTGACCTTCTCTGATAATGTACTTTCTCACATGATTGACTGATTTAGGCAGCATTCCATAAACCTGATCATTATACATGAAATGGCTTGGGGCTACACAAGAGAGACTAGATGCTGTTTCATTTTTCTATTCCTTTCCATCAATTCCAATGGCATTCAATCCCAAATGTCTTCTGCATCAGATTCTAGACTTACATTTCTAACTGCTTACATGTCCCTTCAATGGGCTGTTCTCCATGTCTATCGGCAAGTGCTCCAGGCTGTATATTCCCCTACTGCTGTAGGTCTTGCCGCTTTCACTGCAACATGTTAAATTGGACCTTGTCCACCTTTAATTATCACCTATTTTCTCAAGATTCTCTGGTAAGTTTCCCTTAAAAGCCCAGGCAGATCTTCTCCCACCATCCCTTAAGCATCAGTATCATACAATACCTCCATATGCCTACTCCAAAATTCAGATGCACCAGAACAAAATGATTTAAATATCTTCAAAGATAATATTTGTTAGTAATCAATTATAATAGAAAAATGACCTTCTTTTTTCTTTAGGAAGACATTTCTATCTTAATGCATTCCTGGCTACTATTTTTAAAACAATAATAAAAACTATTTAAAAATTGCAACATCCCAACATAAAACACTAAAACAACTAAGATTAAGAAAGCAATTTTTAGCTAAAATGAAACATTAAAAGAAAAATATGACAACAAAATTTTGCAATTTAACTTCATTCTATAAATGAAACATCACTGGATGCTTAC
>SJYT01037087.1:33323-85037 GCA_006410635.1 Cephalophus harveyi | reverse complement strand
AGGAAAAATCATACAGAAAGGGGAGCCAAAGGGCTCTTGCTCGCTCTCTTTCTCCCTCCCGCTGGCGCGCTCCCCCACTCTCTTCTCGTTGCGTCTTTGGGTCAGCATGCCCTCATGCCTTGAGGATGGATTCTCCTGCTATTTTCTAGGTAAAATAGAACTATAACATGGAGCTGCAACACTGATTTGTCTAAGAGCTATAACACTGTCTGTCCAAGACTCAAGAGCTGTGATGCACCAAAGGCGTTAATGTCCGTCACTCCGAATCTTTGTTGTCAGGCGAGTGCATTCTCCTCAGTTCTGTCTCTATGAACAAAGTTAGTGCAGGTGATGGACATCCAGCTGATCTAATTCAAACTCTAAAAGATGATGCTGTTAATGTGCAGCACTAAATGTGCCAACAAGTTTGGAAGACTCAACAGTGGCCACAGGACTGGAAAAGGTCAATTTTCATTCCAATCCCGAAGAAAGGCAATGCCAAAGAATGTTCAAACTACAGCACAATTGCACTCATTTCACCTGCTAGCAAGGTAATGCTCAAAATTCTTCAAGCTAGACTTCAACTGTATGTGAACTGAGAGCTTCCAGAGATACAAGTTGGATTTAGAAAAGGCAGAGGAACCAGAGGTCAAATTGCCAATGTACATTGGAGCATAGAAAAAGCAAGAGAATTCCTAAAAAACAAACAAACAAACAAACAAAAACAAAACCTACCTCTGCTTCATTGACTACACTAAAGAATTTGACTGTGGACCACAACAAACTGGAAAATTCTTAAAGAAATGGGAATACTAGACTACCTTACCGGCCTCCTTAGAAACCTGTATGCAGGTCAAGAAGCAACAGTTAGAACTGGACATGGAACAGTGGGCTGCTTCAAAATTAAGGGTGGAGTATGTCAAAGCAGTATATTGTCACCCCTCTTATTTAACTTACACTCATGCATGCTAAGCTATCTTAGTCATGTATGACTCTGTGACCTTAGGGACTGTAGCCTACCAGACTCCTCTGTCCATGGGATTCTCCAGGTAAGAATTTTGGAATGGGTTGTCATGCCCTCCTCCAGGGGATCTTTCTGACCCAGGGATTAACCCCCCTGAATCTTGTGTCTCCTGAATTGGCAGGTTTTTTTTTTTTTTTTATCACTGGCTTACATGCAAAGTACATTATGTGAAATGCCAGGCTATATAAATCAAGCTGAAATCAAGATTGTCAATATCTGCTGGGTCACACAAAAAGCAAGAGATTTCCAGAAAAATGTCTACTTTATTGACTACACCAAAGCCTTTGACTGTGGATCACAACAAACTGTGGAAAATTATTCAAGAGATGGGAATACCAGGCCACCCGACCTGCCTCCTGAGAAATCTGTATGCAGGTCAAGAAGCAGCAGTTAGAATTGGACATGGACAGTGGACTGGTTCCAAATTGTGAAAGGAGTATGTCAAGGATGTATATTGTCATCCTGCTTATCACGGTCTTTGTAGACTGGGACCTGGGGACTGCACTCAATGAGAAGAGGGACTCAGGGGACCCAAGTCTTGAGTGAAACAAGGGTGCTTTATTTGCAGAAATGCATGTTTATATATCTTCATACAAGACAGCTTTAGGCAGTAAAAAAATAGTTAGAATTGGACATGGACAGTGGACTGGTTCCAAATTGTGAAAGGAGTATGTCAAGGATGTATATTGTCATCCTGCTTGTCACGGTCTTTGTAGACTGGGACCTGGGGACTGCACTCAATGAGAAGAGGGACTCAGGGGACCCAAGTCTCGAGTGAAACAAGGGTGCTTTATTTGCAGAAATGCATGTTTATATATCTTCATACAAGACAGCTTTAGGCAGTAAAAAATTTGAGCAAAAACGAAGCCAAGCCAATAACAATCTTCAAAGGGCTAGAAAGCATTCACTATCCTGAGTAAGAGGGGTATAACTGAGAAGGTCACTGAAGGGAGTCACTGAAAGGAATCCAAGCAGGTGCTCTTTCTCATGATCTCAGTCCTAAGAACTGTGTGTAGCTCTGCTCGTCCCTGTTTTCCAGGAACTGATAAGGAATAGAGAGTCCTTGAAAAACAGCACACAAAAGAAGAACATATTTGATCCCTTAAAGTTGAACGTCCCCGACACCTGCTTATTTAGCTTATATGCAGAGTATGTCACGTTAAATGCCGGACTGGATGAAGGACAAGCTGGAATCATGATTGCCAGGAGAAATTACAATAATCTCAGATGTGCAGATGACACCACCCTTATGGCAGAAAGCAAAGAAGAGCTAAAGAGCCTCTTGATGAACGTGAAAGAGGAGAGTGCAAAAGCTGGCTTAAAACTCAACATTCAGAAAATTAACATCATGGCATCTGGTCCCATCACTTCATGGCAAACAGATGGGGAAACAGTGCAGACTGCATTTTCTTGGGCTCAATACCACTGCAGGTGACTGTAGCCATGAAATTAAAAGACACCTGCTCCTTGGGAGAAAATCTATGACAACCATAGATAGCATATTAAAAAGCAGAGACATCACTTTCCTGACAAAAGTCATTATAGTCAAAGCTATGGTTTTTCCAGAAGTCATGTATGGATGTAAGAGTTGGACCATAAAGAAGACAGAGTACCGAAGAACTGATGCTTTTAAACTGTGGTGCTGGAGAAGACTCAAGAGTCCTTTGAACAGCAAGTCAGTAGAAATGAAAAAGAAATTGCTGAGATACTGTCAATACATCTGGATCAAGAATAAGTTAATTTAATTATTCTGCTTTTCAGCTGAGTTAATATTCACTGTTGCAGAAGTGTTTAATTTCATATAGTTACAGAAATAATGTTGAATGTCAGTCATGTAACAATTGAGTTAAATTATTATACATAACCTATTTGTTAATTCATAATAAATTTTACCATATTGCAATAGTCTTTAGGGCATGATTAGATAAATATCAATCTCTGGGGTAAAATATCTTTTCTGAGGCAATGTACTCTTTGGAATATAGTTTTGAATCTTTGAAAAACTGTATTATTTTTCCTTTTCTCTGTTATGATCGATCCTTAAGGAAAACAGACATAATTTCAGCTAAGGAACTATTAATACTTTATAACAGTTTAATCATGAATTATACCCAACATCCCCTTGAAACACATAAAACAATTCTAGTTTTACAAATGAGACTGCTGAAGTAAAGTAAGGACCCATTCCTTGCTGGAAAATTCACTCCACTATTATTAATCCTGAAAATGTTCTTGTTAGTAGATGAACTGCATAAGAGACTTTCTAATTACCCTAAGTTCCATTAAAGTATTTTAATGCTTCATTAAAGCTGATGGATGGTACACACCTTTGATTATTCAGGTGCTGATTACTTGTGAAAAACACTTACACCACCAAAGTGTCAGCTAAATAGAGTTCACATCTTATGATATGTTAAGGCTGTGCCTGCAAGGAATAGATAAAGTCAGTCTTAGGAGCTCTCTCGGGAATTATTTAAGAACTATTTTTATCATCATATTTTGTTTTAGTATTTCCATTAATGTCTGGAAGTTTAAACTAGGGAAACTGTAAAAAGACAGACTTTAAACTTGCCAAATGTGTGAATAATAATAAAAAAGATTAAAAACAATGAAACAAAAGATCATCGGGTTATTTCTCTACCCATTATAACGTTCTAAAATATGCATTTGGCATGTCTTTACCAGAACATTGATTTCACTTTTAAGAGAAAATAACTCCTTATGTGAATTGGGAACATAACCAAAATAAAACAGAGGAAGGAAGAATAACACAATTGTGAAATCTGTTTATAATAGCAAAATCTTTTCATAATTATTTTCTCTAGAGTCTGATAATTTGAAACTCTATGCTGACTAGCAATCAATGAATTACATACAATCAAAAATCAGCTTTTGAAATATCTCTAGTTTCAGTGAGCAGTGGGCTCCCCTACTGTTTTTCTCTTCTTGAAATACATGGGTGACTCCTTTGCCTTTGTTGTATTTTATCTGTTGGACAATTCAAATATTGATTGTTTTTTTCCCAAAATGTGTTGCATAGCTTTAAATGTTCAAAAATAGATTAATGCTTTAAGAAAAGAGTATATTATCACTTTAGGGAGGACCTTGTGTCAGAATGGGTCAAAATGTCTTGTAGACATTAAGGATTTTGAGAATTGTCTCTACTCCTTTTGATTTCAGGAAGAGCTTAATGTCTCTGGACTGTTCATGAAGTTTGCTCCATTGAAAGGATTTCTTAAATTGCTCATTTATAGTGGCATATGGCAGCATATTGGGAGTTGACTGAGATAAGTTACTCATGCCGTGATATTTACAAACAGTTGCAGCTCAAACAATCCTTTTATTGCTTTGTAACCCACAGAAGAAGGGATGTCCCTAAACTGTATATTTCTATGGTAACATGGAATTTAATTAATGTCCTTATCTTACCCTATCAGCATAATATGCTATAAGACCATTAAGATGAAACTTGAGAGAACAGTTTCTGTCAGAAAGAATTAGAGTATAGATTCTGGGTCCAGGCTTTCTAGGTTTGAAACCCAGCTCCAGCTTTTATTATGTTTGCAAAATGTCTTTTTTATTCAGCTTTATTATGGTGTAATTGGAAAAAAATGTAATATATTTGAAGCATTCAATGTGATGATTTGATATATGTATATGCTGTGAAAGGATTTCCCTCATCCAGTTAAATATTAATAACATTCATCACCTCACTTATTCTTTCTTTTCCTTCTAGTGAGTACATTTAAGTTCCACTCTCTTTCAACAGATTTCAGCTATACAATACATTGTTATCAACCATATTCTCCAGTGATATACATTAGATCCTCAGACCTTACTCATATTATAGCCATAGTTTGAACCCTTTTAGCAACTTCTTTTTCCATCATCTACCACTCCCTGGCAAGCATCAGTCTACTCCTTTCTATGAATTTGTCTTTCCCCCTCTCCCCCAGATTTCAAATATAAATGATAATACAGGGGATGTTTGTCATTCTCTGTCTGACTTATGTCACCTGGCACATCTTCATTTATGGTATCACAAATAACATGGTTTCCTTTCTTTCTAAGGCAGAATAATATTCCTCTGTGTGTGTGTGTGTGTGTGTGTGTGTGTGTGTCCACTGAAAGTTTCCATGATTTGGCTACTGTGAATAATGCTGCAATAAATATGGGAGTTCAGACATCTCTTCAAGATAATAGTTTAGTTTCCTTTGGATATACATCTAGAAGTGAGATTATTGGATCATATGGTAGTTTTACTTTAAATTTTTTTTAAATGTAAATTTATCTATTTTAATTGGAGGTTAATTACTTTACAATATTGTATTTGTTTTGCCATATATCAACATCTGATTTGCTGATTTATTGAACACTCAATGGTGCGTTTCCTGACAGATTACTTTCCTAACCTTGTCCATGCATTTTAAGTCACTATTCTTGAAACTTTAAAAAGTGCTTCCTCTTTGAAATACCTACAATGCTTTTGTTTTCCTAACTGAATTCCACTTGAAAGTCATAATGTACAATGCTAAGATTATGGACAAAAATATATGGATGTAAAATACTATAATGTGTTGGAGACATCTGAAACTTGACTGACAAAAATGACATTTCATAGTCAAATAAAATTCTAAAGAGCACCCTCCACTATTCAGAAAAGAGAAATTTGTGTTGATGTTTCTAGTTATTCAACATTTTATGATAATTAGAAAATTGATGCCTAGAATGAGATCAGAAAAGATATTCTACTGTAGCCAATGTTAATTTATAGCATATTTTTGAAATAATTCATATCTGAATTAAATTTAAGATGCTATTTGGGCTTCTTCTTTGGAGCTAAACACTCATCAGGTGGCCAACTCACCACCAAAACATAGGTGATATATCAGGAAGATATTTCACCCCAACCACTGGCACCGTAATTTGTCTAAGGAACATAACTGCATATGTGTATGAATATATATATGCACACATAAAAAGGCATTAAAATATATACATAAATATATGCACACATAAATTATAATGTATGTACACATATACTGCTTCATATAATTGCTATTCACTAATATATAAATGTTTATCCATTCAATATATGTAATATGGAAGATGAAAACTCTGACCATAATCAAAAATATGTTGGTCTGCAAGAGAATGGACTCTAGGGGGAAAAATTAAGATGAGGGAAAAGAAAAAGAGAGGAGGTGCCCAGCTGTGTGTGGAATCATAAGTGTAATCTATAAAGGTTCATCTTATTTTATACCAGAATACTCAATGTGATTGGAGTGTGTGTGTGTTGTATATGCCGAAGAACAGCAGAAGGAAACTGCTTGTAGGACGATGTAGGCAAAAAAGAGTTAGCTTGTGAGAACACAGATGCCATGAGCAAGCAATAGTTTGAAAATATGCCCTTGGCAATTTTCAAGTACTGGAGAGTGCTTTGGACTTTGCCAGAAACCAATACAATAATGTAAAGTAATTAGCCTCCAAATAAAATAAATAAATTAAAAATGAATAAATAAAACATTAAAAAATAAAACCTTTATCTTATATACAAATATATAAAAAAAATAAAGTTTGAGATCAGTTTTACTTGAACTTTTGAGATGAATGTTTTACAAATGTCTTGGCTACACATCTCCAAGCTAATCCTGAAAGTTGTCAGAAGGGCACAAGATCAAGCATCAATAAATATTTTTCCACCTGCATCATCTTAGTTGGCATAAATGTTGCTGCTATTGTTCTTTTAAATCATTATAGAAACATCAATAGTAATTTGAACACTGATATTGATAGCTTATGACTAGATTTCATATATTTTTGCTTTAAGTTACTTAATAATTCTATGATAAAGTTTAACCTCATTACTTTATTTTTAAAGGAATTATACAGTGTTTTAATTGTTAAACTGCCTGCTTCAGGTTAAAAATATTAAGAGTAGAAGAACTGGAATTAACATGCTCTTTTTATTACAACTCTCTAAGTGATTCATTGTTCTGGATTAAGAAAGGGAACAATTGAAGGATTTTTTACTTCTAAAAAATATAGTGGATGTAAATACACAATTTATATTTCATTCTGCTGTCAAAAATGACTCTTTGATAGGAATCATTTAAGTTACTGACAACCAGGTTGATATTTTTGCTTTATTATATGTCACGGTCACTTTTTATTAAAATTGTTTCTGAAAACAAGGTTTCTAATATAATTCTATTTTTTTTTTGTCTCATGCAACAAATATTCCATCTCAAAATCTGACACTAACATTTCTCTTTTCAAAAGACCGGAAAATCAAACCCCAGAACCTAATATCAAGTACGCAGCCTGATTTTTGAAATTTGTAAGTGGTTGGTTGAATACTTTCTGTTCTGATTTTTTTTTAGGCTTTTAGAGTAAATATTCCTGCAAGGCTATTTTTTAAATGAATTCACAACTGCTACTTTTATATTTGCTCTTACCCCAAATGAAGGTATTTTCTTTGAGTTTGTTTTTCTTGATACTAGAGAAATATAAAGCCACTCTAAACTTTAAGTGAATATGAACCTTGGAAACTTATTAGATATAATAACAGAAAAATAATGAAGTTTAAATCAAGTTGTTTATTTGGTTGTTTTTCTTTTCATCTTTGACTTATGACTAATTTATTTAGAGCACAACACCTGATGGGAAACAGAATAAGGATGAAGATATGCATTTATCTTTTTGTGCAAAATTAAAAAAATTATTTCATATTCTCTTCATTTAAGATGCTGTTAAAATATTTAACATAATTTGGACAAGGAGGTAATTTAAGTGTTCTGCTCTTTTTGGTCATCTGATTCTCTTGGATTAGACACAACTGTATAATTTCTTCTGAAGAATCCCCAAAGGTGCATGAGCACTATCAAAGTCTTTGAAGCAATGAAAAGACTTACTTTGTGTGGGATCATTTTCCTTCACTGTGTGAAGTTTAACAGTTCGTCAGTAAACATAGACTCTGAATATTCTTGCCCAGTAATGCATAGTTGTAAACAAATATGATGACTATGCTGAATAATTATAATAAAAGTTAAACTCATCATAATTTCATTTTAAATTTGGTCCATACATTGCCTGAGTGCCGTGGAAAAGCTGTTGGCAATATTCATTCATTTGAGTCACTACATTGTTACCTGTTACCTTTCATTTGCTCCTCTAGGCCTTCTTCTAAGATTCTCCTCCTACTTTGTGACTCTATGGGTTAGGTCATTGGGATCTGTCGCTCTATCGTTTCTGGGTGCTGGGAACTAGTCAATGGGGAGCACAGGCAGGAAATGAGAGTTAGATGGGAAAGTATGATCAAGGGCATCATTCCCTTGACTTCTTCTGTGAAGGGCCACTACAAACCAGCTCCTTTTATCTAAAGGGTGGCCCTGACTCAGCTCTCTCTCCAGCTGCAAGTAACCAGCATTGCTGACTCCTCCCTCTGTTCGGGCTTGAGATGTCAAAGCTGCCCATTCAGAGTAACCCTGTGACTCTGCACTGTTCTTTGAGATTCACCTATACTTTGTGCTTCGTGTATGTGTGTGTATGGGTAGGGAGAGAGAGAGAGGAAAAAAAAAACAGAGAGAGAGATGGAGAGAGACAAGACAGAGACATAAACATACAAGAGGAATTAAAGATAGAGAGACAAAGGGACATAGAAAGATTTCAGAAATCAAAACTCTAAGTTTTATGACTTTTGATAATGCAAATAAAATAATATATACAATATAGACCAAGAAAGGAAGAAAGCATGATCAAATCCAGAGGCTCCTGAACTAACTTAAAATTGTAACAATAAAGAAAGATGCACAGACCAGGTAGCGGACCTAGAAAAATAGGTTAACTTAATGATACTAATTTTTGGTTTCTGCCTCTGTCTCCTTGTCTTGGTATACATCCTTCAGACCAGAACCCATTCCCCTCACTTGCCTCTACCTCCAGGAATACAGGGCTTTCCACATGAGGGGGTACCATTCCCAAAAGCAACCTGGCTAAATCCTATTCTCAGCATTCCCACACTTTCCCAAGTTATTCATTTCATCTTATCAGTATATGTCAATATCACAAAATTTTCACCTTTATTTCCAACTTTAAGAACATATTATGGCAGTTTGACATGAAGCTAAAATTATCTTGTGTTAGTATGATTAGTGTCTAAGATATCAATAATTTAAACACCCCAATTAATATGGTTACACTTCAATAATAATTTCTATAGGCCTAAACTCATGGATGATGAAAACATCAGATCTTTGGTATGAATTAGCTGGAATGATTGAGGGAGCAGAGTTCTATAATCAAAATGGAAATGATCTAGGGTACAAAGTCCTGGGTGTGTATCCTCACTGGGTGTATAACCTGGATAAACCCTCCCCTATTTGATAAAAAGAAATATTCTCTAGTTACCATGGCCTTATTAAATTCTATGCAGATTATTCTGTCATTCTTTAAATCAACCATCTGCTCCCTTAATATCACATCTGTCCTTGAGAATCTCTGCCCCAGATGATTCAGTTATCATGGAGAATAATTCTTCATGTGAAAAAATGATGATAACACTGAAAGTTATGTAACTAAGGAAGACATGTAAAATCAGGTTAAAAAATACATTTCAGTAAAAATTCCCAGGTAGCTCAGTGGTAAAGACTCTGCCTGCCAATGCAGAAGTCACAGGAGACATGGGTTCTATCTCTGGGTTGGGAAGATCTGCTGGAGGAGGAAATCACAACCCTCTCTAGTATTCTTGCCAGGAGAATCCCATGAACAGAGGATTCTGGCAGGTACAGTCCACAGGGTTGCAAAGACATGGACATGACTGAGTGTCAGAGAAAGTACACATGCAAAAATACCCAAGAGAATAAAACCAATAATAATAGTTAATAGTTAATGTTCAGGATATGATGACTAGACAGTTCAGGCATGATTTGAATCATTATGGTGATTGCAGGCATGAAATTAAAAGAGGCTTACTCCTTGAAAGGAACATTATGACCAATCTAAATAGCATATTCAAAAGCAGAGACATTACTTTGCCAACAAAGGTCCGTCTAGTCAAGGCTATGGTTTTTTCAGTGGTCATCTATGGATGTGAGAGTTGGACTGTGAAGAAGGCTGAGTGCCAAAGAATTGATGCTTTTGAACTGTGGTGTTGGAGAAGACTCTTGAGAGTCCCTTGGACTGCAAGGAGATCCAACCTGTCCATTTAAAGGAGATCAGCCCTGGGTGTTCTTTGGAAGGAATGATGCTAAAGCTGAAACTCCAGTACTTTGGCCACCTCATGCGAAGAGTTGACTCATTGGAAAAGACCCTGATGCCGGGAGGGATTGGGGGCAGGAGGAGAAGGGGACGACAGAGGATGAGATGGCTGGATGGCATCACTGACTCGATGGACATGAGTCTGAGTGAACTCTGGGAGATGGTGATGGACAGGGAGGCCTGGCATGCTGAGATTCATGGGGTCACAAAGAGTCGGACATGACTGAGCGACTGAACTGAACTGAACTGATACAGTAAGCACTTAATAAACATTGCTTGAATAGGTTGAGAGGCATAATGGGGACCTGTAACATGCAAGTGATAATCCTTATGGCCCCATCATGGTATAATCTAGAGTAGTATATTGAGAAAACCTATTTTCATATCTGGCTTGAATATTTATCACGTGAGATTGTCAGTGCCAACAGTGGTCTATCTCTTCCTTGAAGAAGAGAACTTTAACAGTCTGTTATTCCAAGAAAATGACTGAATTCTCTTTCTTGCCTGTTTATTTTATCTGCTAGAGGATATGTGCTTCCAAAAGAGTTCACCTTGTTCCCAAGACCCAGTCTGTCTTTTGTGCTGCTTATCTGAGTTTCTTGCTTCTTGACTGAAAGAAAGGAGTCAACACTCAAAATGTGTTGGTAGAAAACAACCTCTCCTTTCTTCATGTCTGCCTATCGCGTGCCTTACAAGAAAAGCACTATCTAAATACCTACGTATATATTTTGGACTGTAAGGAGATCAAACCAGTCCATCCTAAAAGGAATCAACCCTGAATACTCATTGGAAGAACTGATGCTGAAGCTCCAATATTTTGGCCATCATCAGCAAAGATTCAACTCACTGGAAAAGACCCTGATTCTGGGAAAGAGTTGGGGCAGGAGGAGAAGGGGGTTTAAAGGATGAGATGGTTGGATGGCATCACCAACTCAATGGACACAAGTTTGAGCAAACTCCGGGAGACAGTGAAGAACAGGGAAATCTGGCGTTCTCTAGTCGATGGGGTGCAAAGAGTTGGACATGACTTAGTCAACAACAACAACAAACAACAATGTATCTAAATATACAGGCACACTCCCCTCCCTAATCTACTCTCACATAAATGTACTCTCCTCTCCACTGCAAGTCAACGCATGATTCAGAGGTATGGTGATTTGTCTAATGCTGTTTCTAACTAGGAAATATGGAGCTAAGATTTAAATTTAGATTCTTCACAGCACATTAGTAATAGGAAATTAGAATACAAATTGCGTGTTCTTAATCTAACACACCACTTTCTTTTTAGTAAGCTATGCTTCTCATATGTTCCTGTATTTGTGTGTGCTCAACTGCTCAGTCATGCCAGACTTTTTGGGACCCCGTGGACTGGAGCTCATATGTTTAGCAGTATCTGTAATTTTCTTATTGACATTTTTATTTATTTCAGCCATTCAACATAGGTCCTACTATTACATTCTATACTAAAAGTTTTTTTTTTTTTTTTAATTAATGCATGTGTTTGGATCTGGATAAAGCTGAAAAAAAAATTTAGAGATTTGTGGATAGAATACAGGCTGAACATTTGCATGAGGCAGTTAGAAAGACAAATGGCCCAATGCTAAGTTCTACTGGAAAAAAAAGTAACAGGGTAAAAGGTGGAAGGAACCAACTCAGTGTGAATATGTGAGCCTGCTGGTCTAGCTGGCAGAATATCCATGTGTGGGCAGTTCTTATAGCTTAAAAGCATTAATTTACTCCAGGTAATAAGTACTTAATCATACATTTGCTTTACTTTAAAAGTTCAATAATTTTAACTTCCAATGAATGAGTTTCAAAAATGTAATCCTTAACATAAATCAACATTTTGACTGGAAAAATCTGTAAAATGCTTTTCTCACCACGCTGAAGATGATTTCATTTATAAAATAAATGACATGCCATCAATAAGGAGGGTTGAACTGACAAAGACAAGCCTTACTCTCTATAAATTATATATATATAGATAGATATATATGCAACTTCTTTATTGCACAATTCATCAAAATGAATTGATTTTAATTTTTGTCTCCAATCATTGCCTTCTTTTATGCTTCCTTGCATCTTTTTCTTTCCCTTAATTACATTTCGCACAGCTTCCATCACTTTGTGTTCACGTTCACGTAGGTATGATGCCTAGTCAAATTAAAAGAATCTCCCCCACATTCATTTACTGTGAGCTGTTCCCTCTCCCATCAGTGCTGGCTAGCCTTTAGGAGGAGGGACTTGGGGAGAAAAACGGACCATGCTTTTCCTGAAATGGCTCTCTCTCTCCCTCTTCCTTGTCCCCCTCGCCCACCTTTGGTTTTCTGGGTTTCCATTCCTCTCTCAAGCTCCTGTGGAAAGAGCGATAGTTCTGAGATGCAAGCACCTTGCGCATAGGTAGTTGCCCACTCTTGCCCACTTTTGCTCCTGTTTCTTTTCTGGTTAAGACAGAGTGTGTGTGTTCTCTGTGAGAGAGGGAACAAAACGCTGTTTATCAAGAGGATGACATGTCTGAGTGAATATGTGAGGGAGCCCTGCAGGGGAAGAACCTTCCACACAATTTCCCAAGGTAAGTACTGTAATAAATAAATAAATTTAAATAAAAAAAATAATGAAAAAAGAAATGTAATAAAGCATGGTCCACAACGATCTACAGGACAGCATCTTTGTTTGGCTTCCAGCCTTCTAAGGTGAATCTTAAGTGGCTTCAAAGTGGAGTCCCTTCACAGGGGCGACTTGACCCCTTGCACATTTCCCTTATTTTCAGCATTCTAAGGAAGCGCAGTGCTGGCTGTTCCCACGGCTTTCTCATCTCTGCATTCTCCTTTTCAGTGATACTCTCTTTTCCAGGTTCAAATAAGAAGCCCAGGAGATAGATCCATCAGTGAGTGCATAAGTAGATATCTAATCAGGGAAAGATGCCAGTCAACACAATGGCTTCAGCCCTTTTTTAAAACACAGAATAATGATTGTATTTTCATGGGGTTGCAAAGAGTCAGACACGACTGGGCAACTGAACTGAACTGAACTGATTCATCTCCAGTTGTAAGCTCTAGTAGTCAATTTCAGAATAATAACAAAAGTACCAGTTAACATGGCAAAAAACATAAAAACAAATAAAATCACACTTTAAAGAGATAAAAGTACTCATTGATTCTGGAAACCAAGTGAAACAAAAAAGTTGAATTATATAGATGTGTTTAAATTTTGTGGTCTATGGAGACATGATTAGAAACCTACAGGTCAGGGTTTTAAGTGCTACCTGGAAGAGAAGATATGCATTAGGTTTAGTGGAAACAGGCAGCTAGAAAAAAGGCCAGCTTTGCTCACAGATTAGAAAACAGACCATCTGATCCACACGTGAAGTCAAGAGAAGAGAGTTAGTCATGAGAAATTGGAAACAGAGTCTCTGTTACTCATGGATGTGAGATCTGGAGTCTAATTGCAACCTGAAAATAGAAACCAACTCCAAAATTAGACAATGGCCAACAACATGTTAAAATTCAGTTGCAACCTTAGAATAATATAAGCCAGAGTGACAAAATGATTTTGAAGGAAGTATTTTTAAAACAAACTCATATGGAACTCACTACAGGGGGGAGAAAAGGTATCACTCCTCAAAGATGAACCAAAAATTGACAAAGCCATCTCTTAAGCCAATAAACTATCAAGAAGGAGAGTCAATTCTATAAACAGGAGATTTAGCAGTCCTAGGAAATAGCAAAAATCTAAAAAGATTATAAAAGTATTACAAAAATTATGAAAAATATTTAAAGACATAGAATGATAAGTGCTGCTTATTCATTCATAGGTAGTGCAAAATATTTGAAAAATAACTCAATATAACTTCTAAAATTAAAAATATAGTAATTAAATCTTAAATAGCATTTAAAAGATATATAGTATTCTATAATAGATTGCAGTAATAAATCAGGTAATGTAGTATAGGAATTTTGAAAGGTGGAAAATACTGAAGAGATTAAAAGTGCTAAGGATACACTGAGAAAATCCAGATGGAGGAAAAAAAAGAAGTGCAAGCAATACCGCAAGATAATATTCAGTGTTTTCTAGGTGCAGAGAGATTACTGAATTCTTACACTGACTGTACATCAGTTTCAAACATAAAAATCTAATACTTACTCCATATACATCTGGAAACCAAGTGAAACAAAAAAGTTGAATTATATAGATGTGTTTAAATTTTGTGGTCTGTGGAGACATGATTAGAAACCTACAGGTCAGGGTTTTAAGTGCTACCTGGAAGAGAAGATATGCATTAGGTTTAGTGGAAACAGGCAGCTAGAAAAAAGGCCAGCTTTGCTCACAGATTAGAAAACAGACCATCTGATCCACACGTGAAGTCAAGAGAAGAGAGTTAGTCATGAGAAATTGGAAACAGAGTCTCTGTTACTCATGGATGTGAGATCTGGAGTCTAATTGCAACCTGAAAATAGAAACCAACTCCAAAATTAGACAATGGCCAACAACATGTTAAAATTCAGTTGCAACCTTAGAATAATATAAGCCAGAGTGACAAAATGATTTTGAAGGAAGTATTTTTAAAACAAACTCATATGGAACTCACTACAGGGGGGAGAAAAGGTATCACTCCTCAAAGATGAACCAAAAATTGACAAAGCCATCTCTTAAGCCAATAAACTATCAAGAAGGAGAGTCAATTCTATAAACAGGAGATTTAGCAGTCCTAGGAAATAGCAAAAATCTAAAAAGATTATAAAAGTATTACAAAAATTATGAAAAATATTTAAAGACATAGAATGATAAGTGCTGCTTATTCATTCATAGGTAGTGCAAAATATTTGAAAAATAACTCAATATAACTTCTAAAATTAAAAATATAGTAATTAAATCTTAAATAGCATTTAAAAGATATATAGTATTCTATAATAGATTGCAGTAATAAATCAGGTAATGTAGTATAGGAATTTTGAAAGGTGGAAAATACTGAAGAGATTAAAAGTGCTAAGGATACACTGAGAAAATCCAGATGGAGGAAAAAAAAGAAGTGCAAGCAATACCGCAAGATAATATTCAGTGTTTTCTAGGTGCAGAGAGATTACTGAATTCTTACACTGACTGTACATCAGTTTCAAACATAAAAATCTAATACTTACTCCATATACATCATAGAGAGAATGCAGAACATTAAATTTAGAAAAAATCAAAAACACTTCAGTAGACTGACAGAATACTTCTCATTAATAACAATAGATGCCTGAAGACAAATGATTAATGTGTTTAAATAGCTGAGGGAACATCTAGCTATCACTAGACTTCTATGTCCATTTAGATTATCATACAATAAGAAGAAGAAAATAAATAGCTTTTAGATTACATTCAGAATTTCATAAATTAAAAAAAATACTAACAATGAATTTCACAGGAATAAAAATGAAGAAGCTATATACAAGGGAAAGAAACAGTAAATCAAGGAATCAGTAAATATATTAGCTAACTTATTATTCATTTGCTGAAACATTTCAGATAATTTAAAACAGGTCAGACATAATATTAATACTATGTAAAAATAATATGAAATGCCAAAGGAGAATATCTGAGATAAAACACTTTATGGTTCCTGCACTGTGTGCTAAGTTCCATTTTTTCATAGTCAAGTATGCATATTAATAATTTATAAAGAGAAATAACATTCAAACTACAGTGTCTTTAAATAGAGTAATTAAGAAAACACGATGCATCCAGAGGGAAAGCAAGATTGGAAAAAATAAACTAAAATAGTATGCAAAGAAACAAAATAACATAGAAAATGTCCAAATATATCAGAAATAACAACATATACATGACCTGAGGGCTTCCCTTGTGGCTCAGCTGGTAAAGAAACTGTCTGCAATGCAGGAGACCTGAGTTCAATCCCTAGGTTGGGAAGATCCCCTGGAGAAGGGAAGGGCTACTCACTCCAGTATTTAGACTTCCCTGGTGGCTCAGATGGTGAAGCATCTGTCTACAATGTGGGAGACCTGGATTTGATCCCTGGGTCGGGAAGATCCTCTGGAGAAGGAAATGGCAGCCCACTCCAGTATTCTTGCTTGGAAAATCCCATGGACAGAGGAGCCGGCTAGGCTACGGTCCATGGGGTTGCAAAGAGTTGGACATGACTGAGCAACTAAACTTTCAACGTTCAGCAGACTTAAGGGCTTCTCTTGTGGTTCAGCTGGTAAAGAAACTGCCTGAAATGCAGGAAACCTGAGTCGGATCCCTGGGTTGGGAAGATCCCCTGGAGAAGGGAAAAGCTACCCACTCCAGTATTCCTGGTAGGCACTGGAGCAGTGGCTTTGCGGGGCTCCAGCGACTGTGAGGAGATATGCCACATCCAAAAACAGAAGAGAAGTCACAGCAAGATGGCAGGAGGGGCGAAATCACATTAAGAATCAAACGCCGTTCCCACCAGAGACTCTCAGAGGGCTCAGACGAAACTTGTGTGCACCAAGACCCAGAGACGCCACAGAGACGGAGCCAGAACTGTGCTTGAGTGTCTCATGTGGGGGCACAGGTCACCAGTGAACAGCGGCAGGGGCTCTGGGTGCAGCAGAACTGGGTAAGACATAAGCCCTCTTGGAGGAGGTCGCTATTACCCCACTATCAGTTCAGTTCCATCTCAGTCATGTCTGACTCTCTGCGACCCCATGGACTACAGCACGCCAGGCCTCCCTGTCCTCACAATTCCGGGAGTTTACTCAAATTCATGGCCATTGAGTTGATGATGCCATCCAACCATATCATCCTCTGTTGTCCCCTTCTCCTCCCACCTTCAATCATTCCCAGCCTCAGTTCAGTTCAGTTCAGTTGCTCAGTCCTGTCCGACTCTTTGTGACCCCAAGAATCGCAGCACGCCAGGCCTCCCTGAGTCAGCTCTTTGCATCAGGTGGCCGAGCCACAAAACTTACACATTCTTGCAGGGCACAAACAGAACCTTGTGTGCACCAGGACCCAGGAGAAAGGAGCAGTGACCCCACAAGAGACTGACCCAGACTTGCCCGTAAGACTCCACGAGTCTCCAGCAGAGGCGTGGGTCAGCAGTGGACTGCCATAGGGCTGGGGGCACTGAATGCAGCAGTGCATGCATGGGAACATTTGAAGGAGGTTGCGATAATCTTCATTACCTCCACTATGGTTTGGCCCCAGGTAAATAACAGGAAGGGAACACAGCCCCATCCATCAACAGAAAATTAGATGACCCAATTTTCCTCTTGGTCAGTCTCTCCCATCAGGAAGATGCCATAAGCCCCTTATCTTCTCCAACAGAGGGCAGACAGAATGAAAGCCACAATCACAGGAAGCTAACCAATCTGATCACATGGACCATAGCCTTGTCTAATCAATGAAACTATGAGCTGTGCCGTGTAGGGCCACCCAAGACAGAAGGGTGATAGTGGAGAGTTCTGACAAAACGTGGGCCACTGGAGAAGGGAATGGAAAACCACATCAGTATTCTTGCCTTGACAACTCCATGAACAGTATGAGAGGCAAAAAGATAGGACACTGAAAGAGGAACTGCCCAGGTCAGTAGGTGCCCAATATGCTACTGGAGATCAGTGGAGAAATAACTCCAGAAAGAATGAAGGGATGGAGCCAAAGCAAAAACAACACCCAGTTGTGGATGTGACTGGTGACAGAAGTAAAGTCCAATGCTGTAAAGGGCAATATTGCATAGGAACCTGGAATATTAAGTCAATAAATCAAGGCAAATTGGAACTGATCAAACAGGAGATGGCAAGAGTGAACATCGACATTTTAGGAATCAGCAAACTAAAATGGACTGGAATGTGTGAATTTAACACAGATGACCATTGTATCTATCTTGAGGGCAAGAATCCTTTAGAAGAAATGGAGTAGCCATCATAGCCAACAAAAGAGTCTGAAATGCAGTACTTGGATGCAGTCTCAAAAATGGTAGAATGATTTCCATTCATTTCCAAGGTAAACCATTCACTATCACAACAATCCAATTCTATGCCCTGACCAGTAACACTGAAGAAGCTGAAGTTGAATGATTCTATGAAGACCTACAAGACCATCTAGAATTAACACCCCCCAAAATGTCATTTTCATTATAGGGGACTGTAATGCAAAATAGGAAGTCAAGAAATACCTGGACTAACAGGCAAATTTGGCCTTGGAGTACAGAATGAAGCAGGGCAAAAGCTAATAGAATTTTGCCAAGAAAACACATTGGTCATAGCAAACACCCTCTTCCAACAACACAAGAGAAGACTCTACACATGGACATCACCAGATAGTTAACATAAAAATCAGGTTGATTATATTCTTTGCAGCCAAAGATGGAGAAGCTCTATACAGTCAGCAAAAACAGGACTGGGAGCTGACTGTGGCACAGACCATGAACTCCTTATTGCCAAATTCAGATTTTAATTGAAGAAAGTAGGGAAAACCACTAGACCATTCAGGTATGACCTAAATCAAATCCCTTACAATTATACAGTGGAAGCAACAAATAGATTCAAGGGATTCGATCTGAGAGACCAAGTGTCTGAAGAACTATGGACAAGGTTCATGACATTATACATAACGCAGTGATCAAGAACACCCCTAGGGAAAAGAAATGCAAAAAAGCAAGATGGATGTCTGAGGAGGCCTTACAAATAGCTGTGAATAGAAGAGAAGCAAAAAACAAAGGAGAAAAGGAAATGTATACCCACTTGAATGGTGAGTTTCAAGGAACTTGAATGGTGAGTTTCAAGGAACTTGAATGGTGAGTTTCAAGGAATAGCAAGCAGAGATAAGAAAGTCTTCCTCAGCGACTGATGCAAATAAATAGAGGAAAACAATAGAATGGGAAAGTCTAGAGATCTCTTCAAGAAAATTAGAGATAGCAAGGGGACATTTCATGCAAAGATGGGTACAATAGAGGACATAAATGGTATGGACCTAACAGAAGCAGAAGATATTAAGAAGAGGTCTCCTATTATTACACAGGAGAACTATACAAAAAAGATCTTTACAACCTAGAGAATCACAATGGTATGATCACCAGCCCAGAGCTAGATATTCTGCAGTGTGAAGTAAAGTGGGCCTTAGGAAGCATCACTACGAACAAAGCTAGTGGAGGTGATGGAATTCCAGATGAGCTGTTTCAAATGCTAAAAGATGATGCTGTGAAATTCTACACGCAATATGCAGACAAATTGGAAAACTCAGCAGTGGCCACAGGACTGGAAAGGTCAGTTTTCATTCCAATCCTAAAGAAAGACAATGCCAAAGAATGCTCAAACCATCTCACATTTGCACTCATCTCACACACTAGCAAAGTAATGCTCAAAATTCTCCAAGCCAGGCTTCAATAGTTCGTGAACAGTGAACTTCTAGATGTTCAAGCTGGATTTAGAAAAGGCAGAGGAACCAGAGAACAAATTGCCAACATGTGGATATTGAAAAAGCAAGACAGTTCCAGAAAACAACAACAACAACAACAACAACAAAATTTGCTTTATTGACTATGCCAAGCCTTTGAGTGTGTAGACTACAACAAACTGTGGAAAATGCCGGGGTCCAGCCCCAGTGGATCCATGGTAATTCAAAGGGAGGACGGCGTGGCAAGGAAAAACTTAACTTATTTAGAAATATAAAGAGATTAGGAAAGAATAGTGTAGTAGGAAAATTAGTGGAGAAAAGAGGCTAAATAACTTGGTTTACTTGGAGAACTAATAAAACATCAGGACAAGAGGTTTGCACCATCTACATTAGGCTACCAGTGCCCGTTTGAATAGCGGAGGGTGCCCCGCCTTGGGCTCCCTCAAGTGTGGATCTTAGAAGCCAGGTCAAGTAAGTAGACTTTGCGAGCCTCTGCGCTCCAGATGGGAATTCAACCTGAAAAGGAGAGGGAGGGGGAGGGAAAAAGAGAGAGAGAGAGATCTGACACAGGGGAAACCAGTCTTTCCACTGACTGGCCCGTCCTTTATTGTTCAGAAACGCTTTTATACTTTTGGTTGTACATAGAGATCAATGGATGATACAAAATTACAGAGCATCAGCAGCCCTGACTCTTATCGAAACCAGGCTTTCTCTCTGCATGCCTAGTTGCATACACAAGTCTTAGGTGATTTACATCATTTTATGGCCAGAAGGCCAATTAACATTTTGCGGCCCTTTTCTGATAAGGGTCTGTCAACCAGAGAACTTATTTGGCTTAATAGTGTTGTTCTTCCCAAAGTCTGGTGCAGTTCTCAGAAAGCACTAAATAAAGTTACATTCTTACATAGCAAGGACACAACGATTTTGCCCAGGTCAGTAGGTGCCCAATATGCTACTGGAGATCAGTGGAGAAATAACTCCAGAAAGAATGAAGGGATGGAGCCAAAGCAAAAACAACACCCAGTTGTGGATGTGACTGGTGACAGAAGTAAAGTCCAATGCTGTAAAGGGCAATATTGCATAGGAACCTGGAATATTAAGTCAATAAATCAAGGCAAATTGGAACTGATCAAACAGGAGATGGCAAGAGTGAACATCGACATTTTAGGAATCAGCAAACTAAAATGGACTGGAATGTGTGAATTTAACACAGATGACCATTGTATCTATCTTGAGGGCAAGAATCCTTTAGAAGAAATGGAGTAGCCATCATAGCCAACAAAAGAGTCTGAAATGCAGTACTTGGATGCAGTCTCAAAAATGGTAGAATGATTTCCATTCATTTCCAAGGTAAACCATTCACTATCACAACAATCCAATTCTATGCCCTGACCAGTAACACTGAAGAAGCTGAAGTTGAATGATTCTATGAAGACCTACAAGACCATCTAGAATTAACACCCCCCAAAATGTCATTTTCATTATAGGGGACTGTAATGCAAAATAGGAAGTCAAGAAATACCTGGACTAACAGGCAAATTTGGCCTTGGAGTACAGAATGAAGCAGGGCAAAAGCTAATAGAATTTTGCCAAGAAAACACATTGGTCATAGCAAACACCCTCTTCCAACAACACAAGAGAAGACTCTACACATGGACATCACCAGATAGTTAACATAAAAATCAGGTTGATTATATTCTTTGCAGCCAAAGATGGAGAAGCTCTATACAGTCAGCAAAAACAGGACTGGGAGCTGACTGTGGCACAGACCATGAACTCCTTATTGCCAAATTCAGATTTTAATTGAAGAAAGTAGGGAAAACCACTAGACCATTCAGGTATGACCTAAATCAAATCCCTTACAATTATACAGTGGAAGCAACAAATAGATTCAAGGGATTCGATCTGAGAGACCAAGTGTCTGAAGAACTATGGACAAGGTTCATGACATTATACATAACGCAGTGATCAAGAACACCCCTAGGGAAAAGAAATGCAAAAAAGCAAGATGGATGTCTGAGGAGGCCTTACAAATAGCTGTGAATAGAAGAGAAGCAAAAAACAAAGGAGAAAAGGAAATGTATACCCACTTGAATGGTGAGTTTCAAGGAACTTGAATGGTGAGTTTCAAGGAACTTGAATGGTGAGTTTCAAGGAATAGCAAGCAGAGATAAGAAAGTCTTCCTCAGCGACTGATGCAAATAAATAGAGGAAAACAATAGAATGGGAAAGTCTAGAGATCTCTTCAAGAAAATTAGAGATAGCAAGGGGACATTTCATGCAAAGATGGGTACAATAGAGGACATAAATGGTATGGACCTAACAGAAGCAGAAGATATTAAGAAGAGGTCTCCTATTATTACACAGGAGAACTATACAAAAAAGATCTTTACAACCTAGAGAATCACAATGGTATGATCACCAGCCCAGAGCTAGATATTCTGCAGTGTGAAGTAAAGTGGGCCTTAGGAAGCATCACTACGAACAAAGCTAGTGGAGGTGATGGAATTCCAGATGAGCTGTTTCAAATGCTAAAAGATGATGCTGTGAAATTCTACACGCAATATGCAGACAAATTGGAAAACTCAGCAGTGGCCACAGGACTGGAAAGGTCAGTTTTCATTCCAATCCTAAAGAAAGACAATGCCAAAGAATGCTCAAACCATCTCACATTTGCACTCATCTCACACACTAGCAAAGTAATGCTCAAAATTCTCCAAGCCAGGCTTCAATAGTTCGTGAACAGTGAACTTCTAGATGTTCAAGCTGGATTTAGAAAAGGCAGAGGAACCAGAGAACAAATTGCCAACATGTGGATATTGAAAAAGCAAGACAGTTCCAGAAAACAACAACAACAACAACAACAACAAAATTTGCTTTATTGACTATGCCAAGCCTTTGAGTGTGTAGACTACAACAAACTGTGGAAAATGCCGGGGTCCAGCCCCAGTGGATCCATGGTAATTCAAAGGGAGGACGGCGTGGCAAGGAAAAACTTAACTTATTTAGAAATATAAAGAGATTAGGAAAGAATAGTGTAGTAGGAAAATTAGTGGAGAAAAGAGGCTAAATAACTTGGTTTACTTGGAGAACTAATAAAACATCAGGACAAGAGGTTTGCACCATCTACATTAGGCTACCAGTGCCCGTTTGAATAGCGGAGGGTGCCCCGCCTTGGGCTCCCTCAAGTGTGGATCTTAGAAGCCAGGTCAAGTAAGTAGACTTTGCGAGCCTCTGCGCTCCAGATGGGAATTCAACCTGAAAAGGAGAGGGAGGGGGAGGGAAAAAGAGAGAGAGAGAGATCTGACACAGGGGAAACCAGTCTTTCCACTGACTGGCCCGTCCTTTATTGTTCAGAAACGCTTTTATACTTTTGGTTGTACATAGAGATCAATGGATGATACAAAATTACAGAGCATCAGCAGCCCTGACTCTTATCGAAACCAGGCTTTCTCTCTGCATGCCTAGTTGCATACACAAGTCTTAGGTGATTTACATCATTTTATGGCCAGAAGGCCAATTAACATTTTGCGGCCCTTTTCTGATAAGGGTCTGTCAACCAGAGAACTTATTTGGCTTAATAGTGTTGTTCTTCCCAAAGTCTGGTGCAGTTCTCAGAAAGCACTAAATAAAGTTACATTCTTACATAGCAAGGACACAACGATTTATAACAATGAAAGAGGTACAGTGATTTATAACAAAGAGAAAAGTAATTAATTCAAAAGTCTAGTGTTGCTAACATCAAAACTACTATATTCCTTTTTCTATATCCCAATTACATTGATTAATATCCAAGAATATGGAGGCCTGGCAGCAGTCATTGACTCAACAATGAAAACCCTCTACCAATATAATTCTTAGCTCTTTTAAAAAAGGCTCTGTATCTTTAAGATGTTTTAAGCTTCCTGCCTTTCACGGTTGGGGGGCTGTAAACAATTCACAAGTTGTAAAAGTCCAGGCAGACCAGTCAGGTAAGTTAGAAAGCCATCAAAGGGGTTTAAACCGAGACATTCTTTTTATATGCAGGAGACTGTTAACTGGAGCTCTGAGTTAACTCTTTCCAGAGAAAGGTGGTTGGGAATAACCCCCTGTAAGTCAGAAGAGTATAGTATAGCAGACAGTAAACAGACAGATTTTGGTTTCAGGGTAGATGCTCAGGCAGAGGACCCCTTGAGACCTGACTCACCTTGCCTGTCAGGTCTCTCCACATGACCTTGTCATGGGTGAGATCTCCTGTGCTGGCTCCTGGCATCAAAATTCTGAAAAAGTTAGGAATACCAGACCACCTCACCTGCATCTTGAGAAATCTGTATGCAGGTCAGGAAGCAACAGTTAGAACTGGACATGGAACAACAGACAGGTTCAAAATATGGAATGGAGTATGCCCAGACTGTGTATTTTCACCTTGCTTATTTAATGTATATGCAAAGTACATCATGAGAAATGCTGGGTTGGGTGAAACACTAGTTGGAATCAAGATGGCCAGGAGAAATATCAATAATCTCAGATATGCAGATGACACCACCATTATGGCAGAAAGTGAAGAACCAGAGAGCCTGGTGATGAAAGTGAAAGAGGAGAGTGAAAAAGTTGGCTTAAAGCTCAACATTCAGAAAACGAAGATCACAGCATCCAGTCCATCACTTCATGGGAAATAGATGGGAAAACAGTGGAAACAGTGATAGACTTTATTTTCTTGGGCTGCAAAATCACTGCAGATGGTGAATGCAGCCATGAAATTAAAAGATGCTTGCTCCCTGGAAGTTGTGACCAACCTAGACAGCGTATTCAAAAGCAGAGATATTACCTTGCCAACAAAGGTCTATCTAGTGAAAGCTATTGTTTTTCCAGTAGTCATGTATGAATGTGAGAGTTGGACTATAAAGAAAGCTGAGCCCCGAAGAACTGATGCTTTTGAACTGTGGTATTGGAGAAGACTCTTAAGAGTCCCTTGGACTGCAAGGAGATACAACCAGTCCATGCTAAAGGAAATCAATCCTGAATATTCGTTGGAAGGACTGATGCTGAAGCTGAAATTCCAATACTTTGGCCACCTGATGCAAAGAACTGATTCATTTGAAAAGACCCTGATGCTGGTAAAGTTTGAAGGCAGGAGGAGAAGGGGACAATAGAGGTTGAGATGTTTGGATGGCATCACCAACTCAATGGACATGAGTTTGAGTAAACTCTGGGAGATGATGATGGGCAGGGATACCTGGGGTTCTGCAGTCCATGGGGTTGCAAAGAGTCAGACATGACTGAGTCACTGAACTGTACTGATTTGAATTGAAGTGACTTCAACTTGCCTCTTAATAAAGTTATAATGTTATATTTAGATAAGATGCTTGAGTTTAAGACATCAGACTCGAACAGTTGCCAGTGAAGCTAATATTCAGATATGGCCATGGAAACTGAAGAACTGGAAACAAGAAATCAACTGTATGTAATATAGCAATTTTTGTCTACATAGAGCTTTGAATTCACCCAGTGCTTGAAAGTGTTACTCACTCAGTCATTTCTGACTCTTTGAGATGGCGTGGGCTGTAGCATACAAGTCTCCTTCTGTCCGTGGACTTCTACAACCAAAAATATTTGAGTGGGTAGCCATTCCCTTCTCCAGGGGAACTTCTCAACCCAGGGATCAAACCCAGGTCTCTGGCATTACAGGAAGATTCTTTACCCTCTGAGTGATCAGGGAAGCCCTGAATTCATTCACCCGGGTTAATATAAACTACAGTCTAGTAAGGCAGATTTTATCTTTAGGTAATGAAGTAACCATTTAAGTAAGAAGATCTTACCAAAATATCGATTAAAAAGAAGACAGACAGGTATCATGAATCTTAAGTAGTAACAATTGGAAGGTACTGAAGCATGAGATGGATATTGTCTTTATTTAGAAAAGGTTATGCTGGCTGTGGTTGGGAGCAAATGTAAAGTGATTGCTGCAGGATTATGAAGGTATGGAAGAGTTTATAGACTACATTTAGGAAGTGACTGCTGCAATAGAATTGTTAGTAAGTTCATTTATGGAATGTTGAGTCTAACAGTAACGAAGAGAGATGTGTTGTTTGTGGGTTATCTCAAGTTGAAACACCACCCTATATCCTATCTGTGTTTCAGAAGTAATTTGTTTCACTCGTCTGCAGACAAGAGTATCAGCTGATGTGCAATGAAAAATGAAGTCCTTGGCAAAAAAGCAAGATCAGTTGGTGCTTTTGGAGACAGTAATAAAAGTATAAGTATTTACTAGAACTATTTTCATTTCAGTTGATTAAAAATGTAAAGCTCTTTTCATATATGTATTCATAAATTTTGCCTTCTCAGCAGACTTCAAAAATTACTTGTTATCTATAGATGATCCTTTCTGCTGATACCACACTGAATTTAATTGAACTTTGGCCTTCAAAATTCATGAAGTATATTATAAATCTTTTAAATAATTCATGCATGGAGCACAGCATAACATGCATGAGGCAGGCAAGTATTTTCAAGTCTACAATTTACCTTACATCACTGGTTTTTGAGACACTAATAGATTACTTTTATTTTCCTTCTCTTCACTTCATATGTCCCTATGCTTTATAACTGTTCATCTAATTAAGTGGTGCTTACTCTTTTCACACACATGAAGGCCTCACATTTAATCTGTCAAGGAAAAAGAAACTTGTCTATATTGATCTAGAAGAGTTTCCTTTTGTGTGAATTTTTTGGTGGTAGAATTTCAATGGTAACAAATACAGCTGGATTAGTGACAGGCAGAAAAATATTTGTTAGCAAATATTACTAAGAAATTGTAAAAATGTATATCATAAAGAGGAGCTTATACTTGTTCTGAACTCCTACCCTATGGAGTACTGATAGAAGAAATTTTGATTAAATCGTTCAGAAGACTTGAGAAAAGCTCTAGGATCTATTTGCCACTGACAGCAAAGATGAGGGGTGAGAATAATATAATACTCAATGTGATGTATAAAACTTCATAACAATAAGCTGATACTCTTCAATCATCCTGAAGAATCTTTAAGGTCCTTCTAGAATAGCACTACAAAAAATAATAAGCGGGGAGAATAGGCAAATGTGTTGCTATGGATAAAAGGAAAGCGCCATCCATGAGTATTAAAGAAGACAATTCAAATCAACAATCTTTATGTTTAGTGACTCTATATAGGCTGTGATTTTCCTCCCACTCTATAGAAAGGAAGGCTCAGGATTAAGAAAACTCCCAAAGGAGAATGAAAGGGTCAATGGGAAAGCCTGTGGAAGTGACTAACAATACACTGAAATTCTAAAAATACTGAGTATATGAGTTATTTGACTTTTTGTTACATTTTTTGTCATTATCTAACATTTTCAAATGAAAAATGTGCATCAGAATTTCCTCAAATATATCCATCACTGATATAAATAAAAGTGAAAAAAGAAATACAAAATGAACAGAGAAATAATTCAACATAATCTTGTAGGGGAAAAAGATAGAAATATAGAGGACATTAAAAAATAAAACTAGTATGATAGAAAACTAGACAAATCAACCAGTGAGCAAAGACATAATTGGAAACTGAAAAAAAAAAAAACCTAGAAAAATGTAACATCTTTTTCCATCTCTATCATGTATCATTACGTTTCAATTCAATATGTAATTAACACTGCTCTTGTAAATATACCATTCAGTAACTTATTCACCAAGAACCTTTTCTAAAACCTGTGGGAAAGCCAATAAAAATAATTAGAAAAGTTGAACGCTAGTTATAGTTAACATTCACCTCTTTCCACATAGGAGTCAGCTGAAAATGGGAGTATGGAAAATGGACTGTGTTACTATTCTTTCCTTTTGGACTGTGATACGTTGCTGTAAATTTCTTGCAAGAAAATAAAAAACACGTGACTTGGAAGTATTATTATATATATCTTTTGATTACTTTTATCATATTCTATCTTTTTAAAAATAAATTTACCAAATAAAAGGCATTTTGTTGACCGAAACTACATAAACTTGTATGTATATGAAAGTACTAACATATGTATGTATGTATGTTTATATACATGTTTATATACATACACAAGTTAATGAAGTCCAGGTCAACAAAATGCCTGTTCTTTGGCAAATTAAATACATAAATATGCATGTTTATATATGTTAAATATATGGTGATCTCGTCTTACATCTATTTATTTAATTATGTGTTTTTCTTTTTTGTTTATGCTTTTGGAGGCTCACAAGGAGTTAATAAATGATTCGAATCACCTGCCTAACATTTTATAGCACATAAATTAATGTGACTTCATACCAAAAGTTTTATTTGAAGCATATATTGCTCTTGGAGTTTGTTTGAAGATTTTACTACCGTGGTCTAACAATTACTGAGTTTTTAATGGGAGAATTGCTCAATGTAGTAAATTAAAATTGGCAGTTGAAGCTGCAAATATTCACAGAGGGAATCAGCATACAATTTTAAACCGTCAGTTGTCCAGTTTAACATTTTGGCTCTCACACTTTCAACACAGGTGCCCAGCAAAAGCATTGTAGGGACTCTGGAGAAGAGCGCTGGTCAATATTCCATAATTTAATTTTCAATTTGTTCACCAGACACAAATGCTATCCTTTGTTGTAGTGAGCTTTGCTGATAATACAAATGCATGTGTGCGTGCTAAGTTGTTTCAGTCAAGTCTGACTCTTTGCGACCCCATGGACTGTAGCCTGCCAGGCTCCTCTGTCCATGGGATTCTCCAGGCAAGAATACTGGAGTAGGTGGCCATTCCCTTCTTTGGGGGATCTTCCCAACCGTGTGGGATGGAACCAACCTCTCATGTCTACTGCACTGGCAGGCAGGTTCTTTACTACTAGTGACACCTTTGAAGCCCAAGAATATAAATGGGATGTTTCAAATTACTTTGGCTTTCCTAATCATTAGTTTTTAATAAAACCATAAAAGCCATAATAATTTTATGGCTTTAAGGTAGAAGTAATTGTTAAAAAGTGATATGCCTTATTAAGGAAATGTGAATGCTCTTTGATAACAGAGGATAAATTTAGAAGAGTGCATTTAGTCAAGTGTAACAGCAACATTTTAATCAATTTAGTTTACTCATGAAGACTGAATTATTAATTGTAATAAGTTTACTAGGTATAGGTATGCTTTTCTACATCAAAATACTTTGTAAAATAAATGAGTAGGCTCATTGTGTTATTCTGGAGTAATTATTTGTATCAGTTCAGTTAAGTTCAGTCGCTCAGTCGTGTCCGACTCTTTGTGACCCCATGAATCACAGCACACCAGGCCTCCCTGTCCATCACTGGAAAAACCACAGCCTTGACTAGACGGACCTTAGGCGGCAAAGTAATGTCTCTGCTTTTGAATATGGTATCTAGGTTGGACATAACTTTTCTTCCAAGGAGTAAGCGTCTTTTACTTTCATGGCTGCAGTCACCATCTGCAATTATTTGTACAATGATTCAAATTTTATAGTGTAGGGTTATTGGCTCTAAAGCTAGTCTGCTCATTCCTGAATCCCACTGATCATGCTGACTGTCATTACTGCCAGTAGACCACTGGCAAGTTGTATAATCTCTCTGTGCTTCAGATTCCTTATTCATAAAATTGGGATAAGATGCACCTAATAAGCATCAAAAATTACTTCATACAACAGCTTGAACAATAAGTGTTAGTATATCATTATGATTACTACTGACAATTCTTATTCAGGAAAATTAAAAGAAACTACGGTCATAAAACATTTTCCATCATGAATTGTTTTAAGCAGCGTTTTCACATGCTTAAATGGTATTGATAATTCATTTGCTCACTGTCAAGATTCCCTTTCTTCAAAGGAAAGACACACATTTTTTTAAGAAAAGAAAGAGAATATTTTCCTTAGCTGGAGATATTCAGTTGATAGTCACTCTTCTCTGTTCTAATTCACTACTTCCTAGACAACACATGCTAAATATATACTCATTTTCAATGATAAAGCTCCCTAAGCATTGATGGTGAATAAGAGATGTGTTTAAAAAAAAATGTTTTCACATAAGTGGATGCTTAGAAATATCTTTCAGACTTCCATAGCTAAGATACACTAGTTGTAGAAGCTGATGACATGCACAGTGCAGGAAAAAACTGAAACTAAAACAGCACTATAGCTATGAAATTCTTCTCTAAATTTTTTAATACCATCACTTCCCTTGCTCTTGCTTCTGTATATTTTCCAGTGAACTCTACTCTGCTTCCTTCTGATGAAGTTGAAAGTTACAGAAGTTTACTCAGTGATTTTGGCATCTCCTGTACTCTCAGAAATCATAGAATGCAATCACAGAGCGGGTAATTCAAGCTCACATTCTTTCAAGGCAAAAAAGATTGAGCTGCATTAAGTATGAGATTCCTGTAGTTTGAGAGCTATGCATTTGACTGAATTGAGGGGAAAAAAAAAGCATCTGTCTGCATCTTTTTGCTCAATTCAGTCAACTGCATGGCAAAATATTTAAGAGGTTATTTTTATATTGATTCTCTCCATAATTATTCAAATACTTGCCCTTATTTTAAAAACACTTTTTTTTTTACAATTTATTGTAAATTCTTTTATTAGAGCAATGCATTAAATTTCATATATTGGTAACTGAAATTATGGAATCTATAAACACATTTTCTCGACTGACCAAGTATGCTATTACATGGATCCCTGATATTGGATTAAAAGGTTCAGAGCCTAAACTTTCCCTAGGAGCAGCAAATTCATTATTACACAACCACAATACTACTTACAGATATAATTCAACAAGATCATGCTCAAATATCTGAAGGGAGAAATTCATAGTCACAGCACATGAATAAGTTATTTCTTTTTTACCTAGAGGGAGAACGTCAAAGCAAACTCAAACAAAGTGTATCCTTATAATGGTGCACACAAATGTGTCAGGGAAGGGCAGGTAGTAATCGCAGCAAATTTCTAATAGATCCTTTTATTTTCAGCACTACACAGCAGATAGATCTGTTTTAGTATAGCTAAAGCATTTTGCCTTCTCAGTGCCATAGTCTTTATGGATCATATAATAATAACAGGTCCTAAAAATAAATATAAGTTTTATTATTTTATAGAAATGTGCATGGTTGTGTGTGTGTGTGTGTGTGTGCATTATGGGAAAGGACATAGCTTTTCTATATAAATGGTTTTAGTCTAGCTTCATTTTTGAACACTGGCCTTCTTTGGGTGGTGTTTTGCTTCCTAGGTGGTATCTTGAAATGTATTGTGTCCAAAAATGCAAGATTTCAAGCTAATGTTAAGCAAATTTATCAAATGTATGAAAGCTTACCATGTCCTTTATTAAACAAATTTTTTCTAAATTGAACTAGTTTATTTTTATATATTTTCCTAATGATTGATTGAACAGGAAGATAGAAGCAAAGCAGTGGTTCTGATTTTACTCAGAATAAAGAAAGTAAGTATAGCTTTAACTCTGCTAACAATGAAAATAACTATGCATTCCAAAAGCATAAGTTATGGGTGATGAAATTATTTTGTATCTCAAATGCATTGTTGTTTTACCACTGTTTATACCAGTCAAAACTCAATCTGTACATCTTAAAAAGGTGAATTTTACTGTTAAGTAATGTCAATAAACCTAAACTAAGTAAATGAAATAAAAATATAAAAAATATTATTATATCTTTAGCATTTCTAGTGCTATCTTATTCTAACATTTGTGAAATTAATGTCATTATTGATATTTCATTATAATTAAATCATCATTAATAGTCTATATGTATTAGTTTTCCATTGTTGCCTAACAAGTTACCACAAAGCCAGCAGCTTAAGACAACAACCTTGTTATTTCACAATTTTTGTGGTTCCACTTCTGTCTGAACACAACTTCAGCTGGGTCCTCTCCTTCAGACTCTCTGACAACGATGTCATTAAGAATTCAGGGCCAACAGCTAGGGGAGGATCCACTTCCACGTTTAGGTGGTTATCAGAATTCAATTCCTCCTTGGCTGTTAGAGTGAGGGTTTGGGTTCCCTCCTGGCTATTGGCCATGTGGACCTCCCCACTGAGGTGACCTTGTCTTATGGGCCTCCCCACTAAGGTGACCTGCTTATGTAAAGTAATGACAGAGTGACACTCTATATCACCTTTGCAGTAAAGGAGAAGGCGATGGCACCCCACTCAGGTACTCTTGCTTGGAAAATCCCATGGAGGAGGAGCCTGGCGGGCTGCAGTCCATGGGGTCGCTAAGAGTCGGACACGACTGAGCAACTACACTTTCACTTTTCACTTTCATGCATTGGAGAAGGAAATGGCAACCCACTCCAGTGTTCTTGCCTGGAGAATCTCAGGGATGGGGGAGCCTGATGGGCTGCCGTCTATGGGGTTGCACAGAGTCGGACACGACTTAAGTGACTTAGCAGTAGCAGTAGAAGCAAGTCACAGATCCCAATCCCCAAGACTGTTAGCAAAAGGCAGTGTGGAACAGAGGGGTCTACATTAGAAACTGCTATGCCAAGTTAACACAAATGCAATTAACATATGTGTATGCATAACATTTAGAAATTTGATGCCTAAGGAACACAAAGATGATTGGAGTGTTAGATAAAAAATAAATCAAAACTATTCCATATATTAATATTTTGTTCCACATTTTGTCAGAAGTAAATGCTAGGAAATCAATGGTTTCCCAATGCATTCCATTAGTCACTGAGATATTAATTTTCCTTAAACAAATATATGGCTCTGCTTCTGAATATTTAACATAATTCTGCTCTGACTCAGGCATATGGTATAGCTAATTCATCTTACTTTCCCCTTTTGTTATGTATTATTAATATATATCTAAAAGATTTTATATCTTGGAAAACTGTATCCTTGAAACCAACAATATCTATCATTATATTTTATATGCTTTTTTGTCATTAGTAATTTAGCATATAATTTTAATTAGTATATTAAGCAAGTTGTCAAGAATTTTATGATTTTATCATTACAAGATATTTATTGTTTTAACTAGATTGTCTATCTCTGGCAAGCTGAGGGAAAAAAAAAAAAACAAAAAACTACTCCACTGTATTATTGAAAACAAGATTTCATTTTATTTTTGGCCACACCACACAGCTTACAGGATCTCAGTCCCCCAACCAGGGACTGAATGTAGGCCACTGTAAGTGCCACATCCTAACCGCTAGACCACCAGGAAACTCATGGACGTATTTTAGCATGAATAATCATTTTGCTTCCTATCAACCTTGTTGTCTCAACATATCAGGAAGATAGAAGCTGCTGCACTAAAAGGACATAATGTATTGCTTTCTGCACACTGAGTTACTCTTTGACTTTTTGGATTCTGAAGTATTTATTCCTTTTAACTAGATACAATTATATAATAGCAGATATTTTTACTTTTGAAAAAGTGTTTCAGGATAAAGCAGAATGAGGCTGTTAGCTTTCACATATATATTATTTTTTTAAATTATTGTATTGGAAGATATTTACTGATTTACTCAATCACTTATTAAAGAATTATTATTGAATGTGTATTACATGCCAGACATTGAGAATATAACAGTAATCAAAGAAAACCCTTCTCTTATGCAAATTTCATTCTACTGTCTGAGGAATATGTAAAATAAATATATACCTGTCAATTAATAGCATAATTCTTCAAAGATAAAATAAGAATTGTTCACAAAATGTGTAGGTTTGGGAGGAAAGGGAGTAACAATACTTAAAATTCTTCTCAACTGCTTTTGAAACTGTTATGGAATTTTAGGGGATACAGGGGCATTCAAAGATTGTGAAATCCAAGCTCTTCATTTCACACTGAAGATGCCCAAAGCGGGTAGGGAAGTGATCTACCAACATCTTATTTGATTATATGTTGATAAATTTGACCTGGAAACTAAATCATGTGTCCCCAAATATAGTGTCCACATTACATTGCTAACTTGTTCCAGAATGTCCCAAGTTTGATACCAAAAATTATGCCAGATGAAAGGCCAGGACCTTTTTCCCGTACTCTCTCTCCCTACATCAGGAAGAGTAAGGTCTACCCTTTTTCAAACTTTTTAATAGCATTTTTTTCATATCATTTTTGTAGTTCCAATCACATTCTTCTTTCAGTTCAATTCAGTTCAGTTGCTCAGTCATGTCAGACTCTTTGCGACCCCATGGACTACAGCATGCCAGGCTTCCCTGTCCATCATAGCTCCCGGAGTTTACCCAAACTCATGTCCATTGAGTCGGTGATGCCATCCAAACATCTCATCCTCTGTTGTCCCCTTCTCCTCCCGCTTCAATCTTTCCCAGCATCAGGGTCTTTTCCAATGAGTCCAGTGAGTTCTTCACATCAGGTGGCCAAAGTATTGGAGTTTCAGCTTCAGCATCAGTCCTTCCAATGAATATTCAGGACTGATTTCCTTTAGGATGGACTGGTTGGATCTCCTTGCAGTCCAAGGGACTCTCAAGAGTCTTCTCCAACACCACAGATCAAAAGCATCAATTCTTCTGCACTCAGCTTTCTTTATAGTCCAACTCTCACATCCATACGTGACTACTGGAGAAACCATAGCTTTGACTAGATGGACCTTTATTGACAAAGTATACTCTATATTAATTCATATGTACTCTCATCATAATTATAGAACAATGGAGGGTAAACCTTCATTAATGTGTGTGAAGGTGTGAACGTGTGTATATGTGTATATATGTATGCAGGCCCCCAAATAAAGTTGCTAAATAAGGATTGTTTTTTTATTCAGTCACTAAGTCAAATCTGACTCTTTGTGACCCCATGAACTGCAGCATGCCAGGCTTTCCTGTCCTTCGCTATCTCCCTGAGTTTGTTCAAACTTATGTCCATTGAATCATTGATGTCATCCAACCATCTCATCCTCTGTCTCTTCCTTTTCTTGCCCTCAGTCTTTCTCTGCATAGTTGACACCTAGAATGCACTTGCCATGTTTTGTGAGGTACTTGCTTAACCAGGATTATGGTAAGAAATGTTCCAAACATAAAATAACTTACATATATATTATGACTCTGGGTCTCCTTCAATGCTTCCAGTTGGGCCCCGGGAAGTGCTTACTTGCAAATCTGGAAAAACATCAGGGAAAGATGAGTAGAGTTAAAATTGGCTCATTTCTCTGGGTTCTTGAAATACTAAGACCAGCCTGAGGCAATAAGTGAGGCTTAAAATCTCTGTTGGCTTCAAGGGCACATCTGGGTTATAAGGCCTTCATGTGGGCTCAAATTTAACCTGCTCCATTTAAGTACAAATTAGAGCTCCCCAACCATGAGGAACAAACATCTTTAGGATAATTTAAGGATGTGATCAGTCAACTGGAAGCTTTTTATTGCGTAGTCAGTAGCCATCTGCAGTCAATAAAAAACTATCAGTTGGCCTAAATATACAAAAGCACACTGGTCACTTGTGTTTGAGGGGTGATTTGGTCCTGTGCCCGCATGCACCTGTTTGCCCATTTGCAAACCCTATCGTGTAGACTGGAAGAAGCTGTAAGTGCCACATTGCCACTGAGCTACACAATACACCTGCAAAGAAGAGTGTTTAGATTTTTCTCCACACTTGCTTCAGAAGAATGCTTCTCCTAGTCAATGAAGGCATACCAATAAGTTTATACCTGCCAGCCAAACTTTAGTTACAAAAATGAAATGTCGAGAAACATGGATGAATATGGCCTCCACATACCTTGATTTCATGAAAATACACGTTTAAATCAGGATTGCAAAAACAACTCCATAAATTGTTGCAGGAATTACAGTGATTCAATATAAATGAAATCACAGCTGGCATTGATGTGAGACTGCTGTGAAGAATAGCTTTTCTTAAAGGTGCTGCTATCACTCGGTCAAGGGTTGTTTAAAAGCAAAAGAAAGGGCTGTGGTATAAGAGTAATGAATAGTGGAAATGAATAAAATAGAGAGAAAGCTATTGGTATAGCATGAAAAATATAAAATCCATTAAAGTAATAACAGTCCAATTTACTAAAATTTCTCAAAGTATCTTGTAAAATAGCTCTGTGTGATTTCTCTTATTTTCAGCTATGATGCTCTGTATAAATGGGTTTAGGTTTTATTGCTTGTATGATAAAGTGAAAGCTCAACTTGCCATCAGAAAACCTAAAATCAGAAAACAGGAGTAGTCACTCAGTTCAGTTCAGTTCAGTTCAGTCGCTCAGTCATGTCCGACTCTTTGCGACCCCATGAGTCGCAGCACGCCAGGCCTCCCTGTTCATCACCAACTCCCGGAGTTCACTCAGGCTCGAGTCCATCGAGTCAGTGATGCCATCCAGCCATCTCATCCTCAGTCGTCCCCTTCTCCTCCTGCCCCCAATCCTTCCCAGCGTTGTCACTGCTCATGTGAATTTGAGAAATATCTCAACCTCAGTGATCAGTAGTGTGTTGATTATTAAAAGTAATATAACAAGTTTTTTTTTTTAGGTCATCAGCTGAATCATCAGCGGCGAGGCTAATGTTTACCTGTCCAGACTCTGTGTTTAATGGGTTTATTCACAGCTTTGCTCTTCAAGGTAGGGTCCTTGGAGAAACAAAATTAGCATGACTGGGAGCTTGTTGGACATGCAAACTGTCTAGACCCCAGACCTATTGATCCATAATCTACATTTTAAACAGATCCCCAGGTAATTCCTCTGCACATGAGACTTGGAAAAGCAACACTTTACAATATGCTGTCTTCTCACTCCATGGCTGACATGGGGGAAGATGATCTGATACATGTGAACCAATCCGCGCTCAATGAATGCAACATGTTGTTGTTCAGTCACAAAGTCATGCCCAACTCTTCGTGGCATACTTTTTCTTAATGGTGGTTCTAGGAGTGCTTTTAATTAAAATTTAATTCTAACAGTGATTTTAATTCAAAATTTGGAATTAAATAATGCCCTTGTAAAAATTTCACTATAATAACCTCACATTTTTCAAACAAACATATGCCAGTGAATTCAAAATTCTTCCAAAGTTAAACTGAAAATAACTATTTCAATTAAATATTCATAAAGTATGAAGCAATATTTAATTCACAAAAGATTCCATCCAAGGGTGCTAGAAGAATTTACAGACAGCATAGTTTATTCCCTCTCAAAATTTGTTTATGATTAGATGGAAGCAAAGTTATAATCTGAGACAGCTTGCAAGTAGCAAAATTGTGCAAGAAGTTAGTAATAGAAATGAATTTTCACATATTCATTTCTGATACATTCACAGTAATGTCTAGCTCTTAAAGTAACAAAAGGAATCTATCGATCTTAAACTCTCCTTGTTTAGGCAACACAAATATGGCCATTGTATCTTTTGAACTATGCATCTCTAGTGTCAAACACAGTGCTTGGTTATAGTAAGTGCTTCCCTGGTGGCTCAGAGGTTAAAGCATCTGCCTCTAATGCGGGAGACCCGGGTTCGATCCCTGAGTCTCTGAAGCTTAAGATTCTCATTTGTAAATATGATTTTGAGAGGAAGAGACAGTAATTTGAGAAAACACTGCACTACCATGATTGAAAAGAGTTTTATGCTCTTCTAGATCCTGGACAGAATAAACCCCAAAGTACAATAATCTCCACTGCTGAAGTTAAAAGTTGCAAACAAAACAAAACAATACAACATCAAGTGTTAAAATAAAAAATGCTGAACAAGTTGATACAAGTTGGACTCTGATAGTTTTAACAACAAATGCAAATGTATGGAAACACAGTAAACCAAATAATTTAAATAATTTTGATTCCAGAGGGTGGTAAACAGAATCATGTCTGCCCAAAGACATCCACTTTAAAGTCTCTGAAACCTGTGATTGGTTACTAACATGGTAAAAAGGACTTACCAGAATAATTAAGTTTATGGATCTTAAAACAGGAGATTACCATGTATTGTACAATTTGGCCCAATGTAGTCACATGAGTCCTTAAAAGCATAGAACTTTCTCCAGAAAAGAACTGAGATGTGGCAGAAGGTAAAATCACATGAATTCCAAATATAAGCAGATGCAACGTATTGCTGCTCACTCTGAAATGTTACATGGAGGAACCAGAGACAAGACTCTAGGCGTTAATAGTGGCTAAGGTGGGCAGGAAGCAGACACTTCAGCCCTACAATGGATTTAAATTATCTCAGCATCCTGAAAGGGTTTGGGACTGGATTCTTCCCTAGAATTTCCAGTAAAAAAAAAGAAAAAGAGAAAAGTAGGCTGTCTATATTTTTATCTCAGTCTTCTGGGATATGTTGCAGAGGAATAAGCTGAGTCACAATATGCCTAAGTTTTTTTTTTTTTTTTTTTTTGGGACTGGATTCTTCCCTAGAATTTTCAGTAAAAAAAAAAAAAAAAGAGAGAAAAGTAGGCTGTCTATATTTTTATCTCAGTCTTCTGGGATATGTTGCAGAGGAATAAGCTGAGTCACAATGTGCCTAAGGTTTTTTTTTTTTTTTGGTCAGTTTCCACATAAATCATGAAATTTAGTTCAAAGGCAATTACCTTAACATTAATAACTAGAGCTGGAAGGTAAAAATGACTCCATTTTTCTTAGATAACCTTAACTAGAAGTTATGGCAGACAGACCCAAATGAAGATAGCAGAGTAGGACACAAACTCACATCCCCCAACAAAGACACCAAAATATATGTCCAGCTGTGGGTCAATTTTCACTAAAAACTAAGTGGAGACAAGCAGAAAGACTGCTGTAAGCCTTACCAAGCTGTAAGATAAATACATGGAAACTGAGGTGGAAGGAAAATAAGTGATCAGGTCAGGACATGTGCCCTGGGAGAGGTCTCAGAGGAAAGGGGGGATTACACGAAGGGAGAACCACCTGGGGGAGTGAGCTGTTCAAGCCACAGATTAGTAGCTCAGCTCTGGGGTCTAATGGGAAGATGAGCCCCTTTGGCTGGTTGGAGGGCTATTGAGGCTAATAGAAAGGCTGTAGAAGGTGTGGACTCTGCTTATGAGGAAGACACAAATGTTTGCTTGCTCCTGAATCAGGGTAAAAGGGTGGAATGAAATCACATGGTTGTCTGACTTCTTGGTCTCTAGACAGAACCTACAAATTACCTCCACGCACACCTCAGCTTGAGTCAAGCAAACACTCCTGAACCACTTACTTCTTGTCTCAGCTCCACACAGTAGTGAGGACTACCATGACCCATGACAAAGCTTGACCATGAGATGCTGTGGTAGCTCATGCCCAAGGGGTATCTGAGCAGGAATAGAGAAGCCATTCCTAGTGATTGCTTTGTATCTCAGTGGCAGACCAGGTCTCTGACCGAGATCAGACCACCATGCCCTATGTGCGGACCTTCACTGAATACCCAAGCCAGCCACTCTTACTCCAGCATTGCTCCCCTCTGAGGTTGAGGATCCTAGGAGCAGAATAATGAAGGGCACACATTTAAAGAGAACTGAGTCAGCTGAGATCTTACCCTTAAGGCTTCTGTTCGAGCAGTTTGAGACTTGACATGGCTCCTGATGGGGTAATTATGGCCACTGGGCATGGGGGAAGCCCTGCCTCCAACCTGGCTCCAAACCTAGTCCCTCCACCTCTAGCACCACCTCCTACCCAGGTGATAGATGCCAGAAAACACTGAGAGAAGACATGCCTTGTGCCCATATCAAATCCAGCTCTCTCACTAGAGCCTCTGGGCACACAGACAATGTATAGGGATGCTCCCACTTAAGCGTGCCTCTTCAAGACTGTCATAGGTAACTGCTTCACCTAATTTCATAAAGATAGAAAAAAAAGATGAGCAACATGAGAAGACAGAAGAACGTGTCTCAATTGAAGAGCAAGAGAAAACACTTTAAAGAACAAATAGTGAAATAGAAATAAGCATTTTACTAGGTAAAGAAGTCAAAGCATTATTAGTAAGAATGATAACTGGATTAGGAGAAAGAATAGATGAACACAGTGAAAATTTTAATGAGAAGCTAGAAAAAAAAAAAACAGAACTGAAGAATACAGTAATTGAAAAAAAAAGAAAACAAAGTTGGAGAAATGAACAACAGACCAGGTCATACAGAGGACTGCATAAATAACATGTGAGATAGAAAAATGGAAATCACTCAATCAGAATAGCAAAAATAAAAGAAAATTTTTAAAAATAATAATACTATAAAGGATATTTGGGATAATATCAAGCATATCAATATTCCCATTGCAGGGGTCTCAGAAGGAAATAAGAAAGAGGAAGAGATTGAAAATATATTTAATGAAATTGGAGTTGAAATATCTCAGTCTTGAAGTAGAAATAGATATAAGTACAGCATCCCAAACAAGATGAACCAAATAGATCCACATCAAGACATATTGTACTGAAAATAGGAAATGTGAAAGATAGAGAATTCTAAAAGCAGAGATGAAAACATCCATATACAAAGGAATTCCCATAAGGTTATCATCTGATTTTCTTATAAACACTTTACAGATCATAAAAGAGTAACATGATATATTTAGAGTGCTAAAAGGGAAAAGACAAAAAAAAAACAAAAAACAAAAAACCTGCAAATTAGGGTTTTCTACCCAGCAAGATCATTATTTAGAATCAAAAGAGAGACAAAGAGCATTTCACACTAGGAAAAGCTAAAAACATTAATCAATACTAAACAGATCCACCCAAAATGGTAAAGGGTCTTCTCAAAGTAGAAAATGAAGGGCTATAGCAAAATGTAAGCATCCATAGAAACAGTAAATACCACTACTAATGAAAAGTATGTAGTAAAGACTGGAGATCAACAACTTGAATAAGATTTATATTCAAGTTGATAAAAAGATACAAAGATAAAAATTGTAATCAGGAAAGGGATAAACATGAAGATTAAAATGTGACATCAAAAACACAAAGTGTGGGGAAAGGGAGCAAAACTATACTCTTTTAGAATGTGTTTGAACTTAAAGGGCAATTTATTTAAAATAAATAGATATAGATAAAATGATACAATCCCCATGCTAAACACAAGTCAAAAACCACAGAGAAAGAACAAAAACTATAAAACAGAGAAAGAGGAAAAGTATAGTACTAAATAAAATTATCAAACTACTGCAAAGAAACTAAAAGGGGTGGTGTGGGGGAGGTGGGGAAGAACAGGGAAGAATAAGAAAAAAATTGGGAAAAAAAAAAGAAATAAAATGGCATAAGTACAAACCAATCAATAATTACTTTAAATGTCAATAGGGTAAATGTTCCAATAAAAATACATAGGTGGCTGATTACATAAAAATATGACTTCAATATTCTGCCCACAAGAGACTCATAAGCTAGCACACTCAGATTGAAAATGAGGGGATGGAAAAAGAAATGTCAGGCAAATGGAAGCAAGATGGCTGTAGCAGAACTCATATCAGAAAACATATCTGTTAACATATATGCATCCAATAAAGAGCACCTAAATATATAAACTGACCAAGGTCCCTCTAGCCAGAGCTTTGCTTTTTCCAGTAGTTACGTATGAATGTGTGATTTGGACCATAAAGAAAGCGGAGCACTGAAGACTTGATGCTTTTGAACTGTGGTGTTGGAGAAGACTCTTAAGAGTCCCTTGGACTGCAAGGAGATCAAACCAGTCCATCCTAAAGGAAATCATTCCTGAATATTCATTGGAAGGACTGATGCTAAAGCAACTCCAATACTTTGGCCATCTGATCTAAAGAACTGACTCATTGGAAAAGACTCTGATGCTGAGAAAGATTGAAGGCAGGAGGAGAAGGGGACAACAGAGGATGAGATGGTTGGATGGCATGACTGACTTATGGACATGAGTTTGAACAAGCTCCAGGAATTGGTGAGACAGTTAAGCCCAGCGTGCTGCAGTCCATGGAGTCACAAAGATTCAGATATGACTAAGTGACTGAAGTGAACTCGGGGCTTCTTACAAATGTCCCTCATTATATTGAGTTATGTCCCCTATGTACCTACCTTGATGAAAGTTTTTACATAAATGTTAAATTTTATTAAATCCTTTTTCTTTATCTATTAAGATGATCATGTGATTTTTTATATATAAATTATTATTTCTTATCAATTAGCTTTTTTGTTTGCTTTTTATTTTGGTCTTCCATCTTTTCATAGAATCAGCTTTGCGTTTCATTGACCTCTTCTATTTTTTTGATCTGTATCATTTATTTACACTCTGATTATTATTTCTTCTGCTGACTTTTGTCTTTCATTTGCTTTTTGTAATGCCTTTAGATGAAAGGTTAGGTAATTTGTTTGAGAGTTTTATTTTCAAGTTATGCTTGTATTACATCAGCTCCCTCTTGGAACTGCTTTTTCTACATCTCACAGACATTGGAAAGTTTGCATTTTCATTAGTCTTGAAGTGTTTCATTAATTCCTCTCTGAATTCTTTTATTTACTCAGTGATTTTCTTTTTGGTAGCATGTTTTTGGTGTCCATCCATTTGTGCTTTACCCATTTTTCTTCCATTAATTTATTGCTGGTGTCATCTGCATATCTGAGGTTATTGATATTTCTCCCGGCAATCTTGATTCCAGCTTGTGTTTCTTCCAGTCCAGCGTTTCTCATGATGTACTCTGCATATAAGTTAAATAAGCAGGGTGACAATATACAACCTTGATGGACTCCTTTTCCTATTTGGAAGCAGTCTGTTGTTCCATGTCCAGTTCTAACTGTTGTTTCCTGATCTGCATACAGATTTCTCAAGAGGCAGGTCAGGTGGTCTAGTATTCCCATCTCTTTCAGAATTTTCCACAGTTGATTGTGATCCACACAGTCAAAGGCTTTGGCATAGTCAATAAAGCAGAAATAGATGTTTTTCTGGAACTCTCTTGCTTTTGCCATGATCCAGCGGATGTTGGCAATTTGATCTCTGGTTCCTCTGCCTTTTCTAAAATCAGCTTGAACATCAGGGAGTTCACGGTTCACATATTGCTGAAGCCTGGCTTGGAGAATTTTGAGCATTACTTTACTAGCATGTGAGATGAGTGCAATTGTGCAGTAGTTTGAGCATTCTTTGGCTTTGCCTTTCTTAGGGATTGGATTGAAAACTGAGCTTTTCCAGTCCTGTGGCCACTGCTGAGTTTTCAAATTTGCTGGCAAATTGAGTGCAGCACTTTCACAGCATCATCTCTTAGGATTTGAAATAGCTTAACTGGAATTCCATCACCTCCACTAGCTTTGTTCATAGTCATGCTTTCTATGGCCCACTTGACTTCACATTCTAGGAAGTCTGGCTCTAGATGAGTGATCACACTATCGTGATTATCTGGGTCATGAAGATCTTTTTTGTACAGCTCTTCTGTGTATTCTTGTGGTTCATACAGCCTTGCATTTTGCATGATGTACTCTGCATAGAAATTGAATAGGGTGACAGTATATAGCCTGATGTACTGCTTTCTTGATTTGGAACCACTCTGCTGTTCCTTGTCTGGTTCTAACTGTTCCTTCTTGACCTGCATACAGATTTCTCAGATCGGAGGTAAGGTGATATGGTAGTCCCATCTCTTGTAGAATTTTCCACAGTTTGTTTTGATCTACACAGTCAAAGTCATGGCATAATCAATAAAGCAGAAGTAGATGTTTTTCTGGTATCTTCTTGCTTTTTTGATGATCCAATGGATGTTGGCAATTTGATCTCTGGTTCCTCTGCCTGTTCTAAGTGTAGCTTGAACATCTGGAAGTTCACAATTCGTGTACTGTTGAGGCCTGGCTTGGAGAATTTTGAGCATTACTTTACTAGCATGTGAGATGAGTACAATTATGTGGTAGTTTGTGCATTCTTTGGCATTGCCTTGCTTTGAGATTGGAATGAAAACTGACCTTTTCAGTCCTGTGGCTATTGCTGAGCTTTCCAAATTTGCTGGCATATTGAGTGCAGCACTTTCACAGCATCATCTCTTAGGATTTGAAATAGCTTAACTGGAATTCCATATCCTTCACTAGCTTTGTTTGTAGTGATGCTTCCTAAGGCCCACTTGACTTCACTTTCCAGGATGTCTGGTTCTAGGCTGGTGACCACACCATTGTGATTATCTGGGTCATGAAGATCTGTTTTTGTACAGTTCTCTGTGTATTCTTGCCACCTCTTTTTAATATCTTCTGCTTCTGTCTATACCGTTTCTGTCATTTATTATGCCCATCTTTGCATGAAATGTTCCCTTGCTATCTCTAATTTTCTTGAAAAGATCTGTATCCTTTCCCATTCTATTGTTTTCCTCTATTTCTTTGCATTGTTCACTGAGGAAGGCTTTCTTATTTCTCCTTGCTATTCTTTTGGAACTCTGCATTCACATTGATATATCCTTCCTTTTCCCCTTTGCCTTTAGCTTCTTTTCTTTTCTCTGCTATTTATAAGGCCTCCTCAGACAGCCATTTTGCCTTTTGCATTTCTTTTTCTTGGGTATGTTTTTGATCACTGCATCCTGCACAATGCTATGAACTTCTGCCAATATTTCTTCAGGTATTCTGTCTATCAGATCTAATCCCTTAAATCTATTTGTCACTTGCACTGTATAATCATAAAGTGAAAGTGAAGTCACTCAGTCGTGTTTGACTCTTTGTGATCCTATGGACTATAGCGTACCAGGCTCCTCAGTCCATGGAATTTTCCAGGCAAGAGTACCAGAGTGGGTTGCCATTTCCTTCTCCAGGGGATCTTCCCAACCTAGAGACTGAACCTGGGTCTCCTGAACTGCAGGCAGATGCTTTACTGTCTGAGCCACCAGGGAAGTAATCATAAGGGATTTCGTTTGGGTCATACCTGAATGGTATAGTCGTTTTCCCTATTTTCTTCAATTTAAGTCTGAATTTGGCAATAAGGAGTTCATGATCTGAGCCACAGTCAGCTCCTGGTCTTGTTTTTGTTGACTGTATAGAGCTTCTCTATATTTCCCTGCAAAGAATATAATCAATCTGATTTCAGTATTGACTATTTGGTGATGTCCACGTGTAGAGTCTCCTCTTGTGTTTTTGGAAGAGGGGGTTTGCTATGACCAGTGTTTTCTCTTGGCAAAACTCTGTTAACATTTGTCCTGCTTCATTTTGTACTCCAACACCAAATTTGCCTGTTATTCTAGGTATATCTTGACTTCCTACTTTTGCATTCCAGTCCCCTATTATGAAAAGGACTTTTTTAGGTGTTAGTTCTAGAAGATATTGTAGGTCTTCATAGAACAGTTTAACATCAGCTTTTTCCANCCTGTTATTCTAGGTATATCTTGACTTCCTACTTTTGCATTCCAGTCCCCTATTATGAAAAGGACTTTTTTAGGTGTTAGTTCTAGAAGATATTGTAGGTCTTCATAGAACAGTTTAATATCAGCTTTTTCCACATTACTGGTTGGGACATAGACTTGGATTACTGTGATATTGAATGGTTTGCCTTGGAAATGAACAGAGATCATTCTGTTGTTTTTGAGATTGTACCCAAGTACTGCATTTTGAACTCTTTTGCTGACTATGAGGGCTACTCCATTTCTTCTAAGGAATTCTTGCTCACAATAGTAGATATAATTGTCATCTGAATTGAGTTCTCCCATTCCAGTCCATTTTAGTTCACCGATTCCTAAAATGTCGATGTTCACTCTTGCCATCTCCTTGTCCATGTGTGACAAGTCCACAACTAATAGCTAATATCATGCTTAATGGTGATAAACAGAGATGTTTTCCTCCAAAATCAGGAACAAGACAAAGAAGACCCTCTTACCACTTCTATTTAAGATAGTATTGTAACAACTAACCATAGCAATCAGACAAGGAAATAAAAGGCATTCAAATTGGAAGGGAACAGGTAAAAGTGCCACTATTGGCAAATGACATGGTATTATATGTAAAGAAAAAAATCCAACAGTGTCTGCCAAAAGCTCTTATATTAGAACTAATGTATGAATTAAGCTGCAGGATACAAGTTTAATATATAGGTATATTCTCCATTTTCATACATTAAGATTGAACTATCAGAAAGAAAAATTAAGAAAATCATTTCATTTACAATCACATCAAGTAGACTAAGATACCAGGAATAAACTCAATCAAGGAGGTGAAAGATCTATAATCTGAGAACTATGAAACACTGATGAAAGAATTTGAGAATATGGCAAAGAAATAGAAAAATATTCCATTATCTGAGATTGGAAGAATTAATAGTGTCAACATGTCCATACTACCCAAAGTGATTTACAGATTCAGTTGAAACTCTATCAAAATACCCATGACATTTTTTTTTTCATAAATTAGAATCAATAATCCTAAACTTTATATGGAGCTATAAAATACCTGGAATGGTCAAAGCAATCTTGTGAATGAAGAACAAAGCTTAAAGTATCAAGTTCCCTGACTTCAGTCTGTAATACAATGCTACACTAATCAAAACAGAATGGTACTGGAACAAAAACAAACGTAGAGATCAATGAAACAAAATAGATAACCCAGAAATAAATCCATAGACTAACTATGGTCAATCTATGACAAAGGAGGCAAGAATTTACAAAGGAGAAAATTCTCTTCAATAAGTGGTGCTGCTTGGAAGGCTGGACCTGTACAAGTAGAAGAGTGAGATTAGACTACTTCTTCACAAATATAGGGCTTCCCTGATGGCTCAGACGGTAAAGCGTCTGCCTGCATTGTGGGAGACTGGGGTTCGATCTCTGGGTCGGGAAGATCCTCTAGAGAAAGAAATGGCAACCCGCTCCAGTGTTCTTGCCTGAAGAATCCCATGGGCAGAGGAGCCTGTAGGCTACAGTCCATGGGGTTGCAAAGAGTCAGACACGACCGAGCGACTTCACTTTCACAAATACAAAAAAAAAAAAAAATCAAAGTGGATTAGAAATGGAAACATTAGACCAGAAACTATGAAAGTCCTGGAAGACATGGGAAGTATGCTAGGACATAAATCACACTAATATAGTTTTAGTCTGCTTAAGGCAAAAAATATGCAAGCAAACAGTAAACAATGAAGCCTAATCACACACAAAAGCTTTTTCAAAGCAAAGGGAACCACCAACAAAAACAAAAGTAAAGTCTACAGACTGGGAGGAAATATCTGCAAAAGATATGACTGATAAAAGTTAATATTCAAAGCTTATAAACAGCTCATTCAACTCTCTCTCTCCCTCTCTCTCTCTCTATATATATATACACACATATATAAAGGACCTAATTAAGAGGGGTCAGGAAACCTAAATAGTCATGTTTCCAAAGTAGATATGCAGATGGTCAGGAGGCACGTGAACAAATGCTCAACATTGCTTATCATGAGAGCAATGCAAACCAAAACCACAATCAGCTAGCACCTCACACCTTTCAAAATGCTATAATGAGAAAGTTTACAGCTCACAAATATTGCCTAGGCTATGGGAAAGAAAGGGAACACTAGGGCACTCTTGTTGGGATTGCAGATTGCTTCAGTCACTGCAGAAAATCACATGTAGGCTCCTCAAAATCTAAAAACAGAACTGCCATTTAATCTAGCAATTAGCCTTCTGGTTATATAGTCAAAGAAACCAAAAACACTAATTCTAAAAGATAAGACTATGCACCCCGGTGTTCACAGCAGCATTATTTACAGTAGCCAAGATAAGGAAGACACCTAAGTGTTCATTGACATATGAATGAATAAACAATATATGGAGTGTATACACACACACACACACACATACACACACACACAATGGAATAATACTCAGCCATAAAAAGAATGAAATTCTGCTATTTGCAACAACTGGATGCCTACAGAGCATTATGTTTAGTGATATAAGTCTGACAGAGAAAGATACTCTATATTATCACCTATATGTGGGATCTAAAAATATCAAAAAATCTATATCACAAAACAGTGACAGACTTGTCAATATAGACAGCAAACTAGTGGCTACCGGTGGGGAGAGGGGCTGGGGGAGGAGTGAGATAAGGGAGGAGATTAAGAGATACAAACTACTAAGGACAGAATAAGTAAGCTGCTGCTGCTGCTGCTGCTAAGTCACTTCAGTCGTGTCCGACTCTGTGTGACCCCATAGACGGTAGCCCACCAGGCTCCCCTGTCCCTGGGATTCTCCAGGCAAGAACACTGGAGTGGGTTGCCATTTCCTTCTCCAATGCATGAAAGTGAGAAGTGAAAGTGAAGTCGCTCAGTCGTGTCCGACTCAGCGACCCCATGGACTGCAGCCCACCAGGCTCCTCCGTCCATGGGATTTTCCAGGCAAGAGTACTGGAGTGGGGTGCCATTGCCTTCTCCTCCTTTCATTGACAATACACCATAGTTTAAATATATAATCAATCAATTGTCGGAAAGGTTAATTAGAATTTACTATGTATATATATAATACAAAGTATTTTGCAATTTTGATTATGAATTTTATAGTAAGATGTGAATGAAAGCTTCATTTAATATAAATCTATTTATTTCTAAGGCTTTTAATAACAATGAATCTGGACCTAAACAGTGTACTTTACAGAACAATGGATACCATTGGATAAAAAGAACAATGCCTGTATTCATAATCTAGTAGAGAAAGCAAAAAAAAAAGAGAGAACTCTAGGATTCTATTTAGTGGCAACAGAAAAACACAAGTCTTCAGTTAACAGAAGAAACAAATTCCTTGATGTATATAATTTTTACAATAAAATAAGATAAAACTGCATCTTCACTGCTAAATGATCCTTGCACTTGGCTTGAAGAATTGTATTAGCTTATTGCCATCACATGAAAAGACATAAGTATCATTGTTAAGAACAACTGATCTTGAGAAAATATTTTGACTTAAATTATAATAGCAGGGCTTCCCTGGGGGGTCACTGGTAAAGAATCCACTTGCCAGTACTGGAGACACGGTTTCCATCCCTGATCTGGGAAGATCCACGTGGTGTGGGACAACCAAGCCTGTGTGCCCCAAGGACTGAGCCTGAGCTCTAGAGCCCAGAAGCCATAAATACTGAGCTCACGCACCACGGCTCTGGAGGACTGGGTGTCCTGGAGTCTGCTCCACAGTAGGAGAAGCCACCACAATGAGAAAGTTGTGTACCACAAGAGAAGGGTAGCTCCTACTTGCTGCAATTCAAGAAAAGCTCATGCATGAATGAAGACCCAGCACAGTCAAAAGAAATAAATGAAACAGCTTATTAAAAATTGTAACAGTAAATGAAATGTTGAATCCACACACACCATGCACATCCCTTATACTAAATTCTGTGATGCCAAACTCATAAAAAATGCCTTTGTTTGTTGTTTCTCTTCCATTACAATTAGATAAGAGCAAGCTACCTTTCAGGAGGCAAAAATGGTGTGTGCAGCAGATCTTACAGGCTTTTCCTTGCACTGAAATGTTTTTACTCAGAGCATTTCAGAATACCAGGATTTCCCTCTGTCTCATCACTCTATTACTATCACAAATAAGAGATCAAGATGTCAAGAAAGAGAAAATTTGAATACAACTTTAGGTTATATGCCTTCTTACTTATGAGCTGTACTACAAGTGAACTATTTCTATAATATATTAAAAATAGCAGTAATTATATCAAATGTGCATGGGGGCTGTGTCTTTTAAAGCACATTAGGGACTTTTACATTCTTTTCATTTGGACTTCATTACTATCTCTTAAGTGAAGTGAAGTGAAGTGAAGTCGCTCAGTCGTGTCCGACTCTTTGCGACCCCGTGGACTGTAACCTACTAGGCTTCTGTGTCCATGGGATTCTCCAAGCAAGAATACTGGAGTGGATTGCCATTTCCTTCTCCAGGGGATCTTCCTGACCCAGGGATCGAACCCAGGTCTCCCGCATTGGAGGCAGACGCTTTAACCTCTGAGCCACCAGGGAAGCCCTTAAGCTACCTCAAACTAATAATTTATTTCATTCTCTCAATGCAGTTTAAATATATTTTTTCCTCATGCTATTATTTCTTGTGAAATAAAGGAAAAATGACAGTACACTAGCAATGAGTGTAGCATATCAAGAGTTCACTTAGGTCTATCTGAAATTCCGTTTGGTTTTTTTTTTGTATTCTACTTGTGTTGTATTGTTTTATTTAACTTCTCTTTACATACAATGAATAGGGATCAAAATTGGAAAAGAAGAAAAGATGTCACTTTTTGCAGATGTTATGATACATGCATAGAAAATCCTAAAGATTAATCAATCAATTGTCGGAAAGGTTAATTAGAATTTACTATGTATATATATAATACAAAGTATTTTGCAATTTTGATTATGAATTTTATAGTAAGATGTGAATGAAAGCTTCATTTAATATAAATCTATTTATTACTAAGGCTTTTAATAACAATGAATCTGTACCTAAACAGTGTACTTTACAGAACAATGGATACCATTGGATAAAAAGAATAATGCCTGTATCCATAACCTAGTAGAGAAAGCAAAAAAAAATAGAGAACTTTAGGATTCTATTTAGTGGCAACAGAAAAACACAAGTCTTCAGTTAACAGAAGAAACAAATTCCTTGATGTATATAATTTTTACAATAAAATAAGATAAAACTGCATCTTCACTGCTAAGTGATCCTTGTACTTGGCTTGAAGAATTGTATTAGCTTATTGCCATCACATGAAAAGACATAAGTATCATTGTTAAGAACAACTGCTCTTGAGAAAATACTTTGACTTAAATTATAATAGCAGGGCTTCCCTGGGGGCTCACTGGTAAAGAATCCACTTGCCCGTGCTGGAGACATGGTTTCCATCCCTGATCTGGGAAGATCCATGTGGTGTGGGACAACCAAGCCTGTGTGCCGCAAGGACTGAGCCTGAGCTCTAGAGCCCAGGAACCATAATACTGAGCTCACGCGCCACGGCTCCGGAGGCCTGGGTGTCCTGGAGTCTGTGCTCCACAGCAGGAGAAGCTACCACAATGAGAGAGCTGTGTACCACAAGAGGAGGGTAGCTCCTACTCGCTGCAATTCGAGAAAAGCTCATGCATGAATGAAGACCCAGCGCAGTCAAAATAAATAAATGAAACAGCTTATTAAAAATTGTAACAGTAAATAAAATGTTGAATCCACACACACCATGCACATCCCTTATACTAAATTCTGTGATCCTAAACTCATAAAAAATGCCCTTGTTTGTTGTTTCTCTTCCATTACAATTAGATAAGAGCAAGCTACCTTTCAAGAGGCAAAAATGGTGTGTGCAGCAGATCTTACAGACTTTTCCTTGCACTGAAATGTTTTTACTCAGAGCATTTCAGAATACCAGGATTTCCCTCTGTCTTATCACTCTATTACTATCACAAATAAGAGATCAAGATGTCAAGAAAATTTGAATACAACTTTAGGTTATATGCCTTCTTACTTATGAGTTGTACTACAAGTGAACTATTTCTATAATATATTAAAAATAGCAGTAATTATATCAAATGTGCATGGGGGCTGTGTCTTTTAAAGCACATTAGGGACTTTTACATTCTTTTCATTTGGACTTCATTACTATCTCTTAAGCTACCTCAAACTAATAATTTATTTCATTCTCTCAATGCAGTTTAAATATATTTTTTCCTCATGCTATTATTTCTTGTGAAATAAAGGAAAAATGACAGTACACTAGCAATGAGTGTAGCATATCAAGAGTTCACTTAGGTCTATCTGAAATTCCATTTGGTATTTTTTTTTTGTATTCTACTTGTGTTGTATTATTTTATTTAACTTCTCTTTACATATAATGAATAGGGATCCAAATTGGAAAAGAAGAAAAGATATCACTTTTTGCAGATGTAATGAGACATGCATAGAAAATCCTAAAGATGATATCAGAAAATTACTAGAGCTTATTAATGACTTCAGCAACATTGCAGGATACCAAATTAATACACAGCAATCTCTTGCATTCCTATACACTGATAAGAAAAGACCAGAAATAGAAATTCAGGAAACAATCCTATCTGTCATTGCATCAAAAAGAGTAAAATAATTAGCAATAACCCTACTTAAGAAGGCAAAAGACATGTACTCCAAAAATTATAAGATGCTGATGAAAGAAGCTGAAGATGACAAGGTACACCATGACAAACAGAAACATAAATCTTGTATTTTTCACAGTAATACAACATATTTTTATTATTATTTATGGAAACACAAGATCCCAAATATCCAAACAACTTTGAGAAGGAAAAACAGGAATGGAGGAATCAGAATCCCTGA
>SJYT01037087.1:0-32661 GCA_006410635.1 Cephalophus harveyi | reverse complement strand
TACATACACACATGGGTAATTAGTTAATATTTACTTTCATATGTAATACTCATGGCAATCTGTAATTTATACAGTATTAGTATCCCCATTAGGCAATTAAGAAAATAGATTAAAAATGCTTATTAAATTAAAATGTCAACTATTTTTAGATATAGTAACTTCTATATTATCTCATAATGTAGATATCTAATTAACTTTAAGTTAAACAATTTCCTTAATAAGACAGATGACCATTCTTGTACTTCCAAGCATACACTTTTTTGGGTACTGATCATATGCTCAATACTACAATAAAGTTTTTGCAAATTTATCTCAGATGATTTTCAAAATATTATAAAGTTTGTCTTTTTTTTTTCTGTTCAATATACAATGAAATAATTCAGAGATATTCAATTACTTAAAAGAAGCACCAGGGGTCCAATTCAATTCTGAGTCTAAAATTTAAAGCTCTGTTTACTACTATAGTGTTTCCCAGCAGTGTACACTACTTCAGTTTTATAAGTATTTCATGGGATTTCGTTATGTCAAAATATTGAAAAGTTCTGTTATCCTTGAAAGACTTTAACAAATAAGAGATTTTTGGTCATTTACAAGAATAATTGTTAGTTTTGTTTTAATTTAAGGCACTAAATGGTAATATAAGAGCAAATGACATCTGAGATATATTGACAGTTTATTCCAAATCCACTAAAATATATACAGGAATATTTCAGACAAACACTTATAGATCATATTTTGTTAAAAGTGGTAGTGAAAACTTCAGGAGCATGCTGGCTCTAATCTTTCTAAGAGTAATGTTCTCCCACATAATGCTCCATTACCTGATAGGACTTAAATCAATGATTGGAAGTAGCTTTCATATCCTGGTGGATAAAAAAATATAATAATTGTCAAAATTAATTATCCATACAGCATAATTCTGTATACTTGCTCAGAACTAAGTGCGACAGCCAGGAAAATATAGTTTTCAGTTATCATACTGATGCTTTTTAACTGCAGTGTTGGAGAAGACTCTTTAGAGTCCTTTGGACTGCAAGGAGACCCAACCAGTCCATCCTAAAGGAAATCAGTCTGGATATGCATTGGAAGGACTGATGCTGAAGCTGAAATTCCAATACTCTGGCCACCTGATGCGAAGAACTGAGTTATTGGAAATGACCCTGATGCTGGGAAAGACTGAAGGTGGGAGGAGAAGGGGACAACAGAGGATGAGATGGTTGGATGGCATCACTGACTCAGTGGAGGAGTTTGAATAAGAGTCTGAGAGTCTGAGAGTTGGTGACAGAAAGGGAGGCCTGGGGTGCTGCAATCCATGGGATTGCAGAGAGTCAGACACGACTGAGCTACTGAATTGAACTGACCCACCCTAGACTGACAAGTTCAGCTGCCACCTGAGAGTCCACCACCATATCTGCACTGAGGCCATATTTCTACCCGTCAATTTCCAAATACAGCGAGGATATCGTACTCTAATAGGAGCCTTTGGCTTAAGGACTTCATATCAGACTGAAATTGTCACCGTGCTGCAGGGAGCCTGACTCCACCTGTGCATTCTCCCTTCCCCTGCCCTCTTCTCTCACAGGTGTCAGACCTGCTGATGGTCAGCGGGCTCTCGCGGGCCACTCCTGCCCCTTTATTCTTCGCAAATATATATTGTCCTATCCCATTTTGTGTCTGCATGGCAGAGCACAGGAACTGACACACCGAGTCAATAAATTCTCACCTAGGAGGAGGGCTGAAAATGAATCAGACGTGAACTGCTGAGGTTTATCTTGAACCTCATTTCTAAGACCGTTTGCTGCAGATAGGCACTTGGAAGTAACTTGAAAAAAGAATCTGTTAAATTGCCTGATGAATAAAGTGTTCACCTCCAACCTTGGGAAAATATGTGATTCTTGCAGGTCAATCCTCTTTAAAGAGAGAAAAACCCGGCTTTCTAAGTTCATAGCTACTCAGGTTAAGGATGGCAGTGAGGGTTAAGGGGAGACCAAAGTGATTGAAAATGCCCTTCACAGGGTACACTGCACTGTTCGCTGGAAAGAGATACTGCTCAAAACTGATTTCACATATAAGCTTTTTGAATTAAACTCCTTTTGCTAAGAAAAAGAAAGTACGAAGTGGGTTTTGGTTTGGGGATCTACGTGGAAAATTATCTTTTTATGTGCTTCAAAATCAAGAAGGCTATATAAGCAGACATTTTAGAGATTTTTACAACCAAATTAATTTATCTGTGCATTCATTCATTTATTCATTCAACAAATATTTAACTTTTTAAACTTAATTTATTTTAATTGGTGGATAGTTACTTTACAATATTGTGGTGGTTTCTGCCATACATAGCTGAATCAGCCACAGGGGCACATGTGTCCCCCCGTCCTGAACCCCCTTCACACCTCCCTCCCCACCCCATCCCTCTTGGTTGCCCCAGAGCACAGGCTTTGAGTGCCCTGCTTTGTGCATCAAACTTTCACTGGTCATCTCTTTTACGTATGGTAATGTACATGTGTCAATGCTAACCTCTCAAATCATTCCACCCTCACATTCTCCCACAGAGTCCAAAAGTCTGTTCTTTTGAAATATAGTGAAGAAAGCACAATTCTTTCCACAGACTGATTAAAATGTGAGGCAACCAAGTGAGCATTTTAAATAGTGTGCAAGCATTTGTGATAAGTAAGGGAGCATCTGAATGCAACAGAAAAGAAGAACACCTATTTCATTGTACAAGTGTTAGGAAAGATATGCCTTAGGAAGCAATGCTTCTGGTGAATTCTGAAAGATAAACAGAGTTAGTCAAGGATGCCAAGTAGTGAAGTCTTATCACTGGAGAGAGTGCTGGTAGAAATGACTCTGAAACCACAGAACTACAAAGTAAGTGTTAATTCAACTGAGAAGAAAACTTGTGTTGCAGATAGAGTGATAAAAACTAGAAAGGAGCCTGCATGCTCTCTAATGCTGAATGTTACACTTTGGTCAGGGTACAGCTTTTTATGCATTTAAAGAAGGGGTTTGAGAATAAGCTCACAGAGAAAGCATAGCAGACTATTGCAAGAATCCAGATGATAGCGAATGAGTATCTGAAACAAGATGGCAGGGTCAGAGAAAAGTCAATGGCCTGGGCTGGAATCAAGATTGTTGGGAGATATATGAATAACCTCAGATATGCAGATGACACCACCCTTATGGCAGAATGTGAAGAGGAACTAAAAAGCCTCTTGATGAAAGTGAAAAAGGAGAGTGAAAAAGCTGGCTTAAAGCTCAACATTCAGAAAATTAAGATCATGGCATCTGGTTCCATCACTTTATGGGAAATAGATGGGGAAACACTGAAAACAGTGTCAGACTTTATTTTTTGGGCTCCAAAATCACTGCAGATGGTGACTGCAGCCATAAAAGTAAAAGATGCTCATTCCTTGGAAGGAAAGTTATGACCAACCTAGATAGCATATTGAAAAGCAGAGACATTACTTTGCCAACAAAGGTCCATCTAGTCAAGGCTATGGTTTTTCCAGTGGTCATGTATGGATGTGGGAGTTGGACTGTGAAGAAAGATGAGTGCTGAAGAATTGATGCTTTTGAACTGTGGTGTTGGAGAAGACTCTTGCGAGTCCCTTGGACTGCAAGGAGATCCAACCAGTCCATTCCATTCTAAAGGTGATCAGCCCTTGGAGTTCTTTGGAAGGAATGATGCTAAAGCTGAAACTCCAGTACTTTGGCCACCTCATGTGAAGAGTTGACTCACTGGAAAAGACTCTGATGCTGGGAGGGATTGGGGGCAGGAGGAAAAGGAGACGAAAGAGGATGAGATGGCTGGATGACATCACTGACTTGATGGACGTGAGTTTGAGTGAACTCTGGGAGATGGTAATAGATAGGGAGGCCTGGCGTGCTGCGATTCATGGGGTCACAAAGAGTCAGACATGACTGAGTGACTGAACTGAACTGAACTGAAAGGTAATACATTTAAAGGAAACTGATGGAATTTAATGACTGCTAGATTATGGGGATTAAGAAAGAGAGAAAACTCAAAGATGATTTCCCAAGTATCTAGCTAAACTAAATGGTGGATGATGCCATTAAATGAGGTAAAGAACCAGAAAAGGAAAATAATTTTGAAAGAAAGATAAGGGAATTTTTGGAGACACTGAGTTTATCTAATGCACACAATGGAATTTTAATTTGGACCATACTACAATCAATGACCTGCCATGAAACAATTTTTTCCTGAGGTTAATTATGTTTTTTTTAATAAGTAGAACTTTAATCATAATTCCCTGAATAATGGAAAGATGATACAATGCAAAAGACGATTACATATTTTCCCTAGTAGGTGAAACCTAATCCAGAATCTTGTGAGACAGCACCACAGATAACAAAACTTCATAAATAAAAAAATGTTCTAAGAAGTCTGCTCACTGTGAAATTTAAGAGAGACTGGGAGATCCAACCAGTCCATCCTAAAGGAGATCAGTCCTGGGTGTTCATTGGAAGGACTGATGTTGAAACTGAAACTCCAATACTTTGGCCACCTGATGAGAAGAGTGGACTCTGGAAAAGACCCTGATGCTGGGAAAGATTGAAGGCAGGAGGAGAAGGGGACGACAGAGGATAAGATAGTTGGATGGCATCATCGAGTCAGTGGACATGGGTTTGGGTGGACTCCAGGAGTTGGTGATGGACAGGGAGGCCTGGTGTGCTGCAGTTCATGGGGTGGCAAATTGTTGGACATGACTGAGCAACTGAACTGAACTGATCATTCAATGAAATTATCCTGAAATCTTTGAATTATCAATATGACACCCAAAACTTCTTCAGTTGTATAAAATTTCATTTAGCTTTTTAAAACTTTTAAAAATTTTGAGATAATTGTATATTCATATGCAATTATAAGAAATAATACAGAAATGTGGTGCATATATACAATGGAATATTAGTCATAAAAATAATGAAATTTTGCCATTTACATGAACATGGATAGATCTAGAGATTATCATCATAAGTGAAGTAAGTTTGACAGAGAAAGACAAATGTCATGATATCATTCATAAGTGAAATTGCAAGTTGCTCAGTCATGTCCTACTCTTTGCGACCTATAAGGGAATTTTTGGAGACACTGAGTTTATCTAATGCACACAATGGAATTTTAATTTGGACCATACTACAATCAATGAATAGCTATGAAACAATTTTTTCCTGAGGTTAATTATGTTTTTTAAATAGCTAGAACTTTAATCATAATTCCCTGAATAATGGAAAGATGGTACAATGCAAAAGATAATTACATATTTTCCCTAGTAGGTGAAATCTAATCCAGAATCTTGTGAGACAGCCCCACAGATAATAAAACTTCATAAATAAAAAAATGTTCTATGAAGTCTGCTCACTGTGAAATTTGAGAGAGACTGGGAGATCCAACCAGTCCATCCTAAATGAGATCAGTCCTGGGTGTTCATTGGAAGGACTGATGGTGAAGCTGAAAACTCCAAAACTTTGGCCACCTGATGAGAAGAGCGGACTCTGGAAAAAACCCTGATGCTGGGGAAGACTGAAAGCAGGAGGAGAAGGGGACGACAGAGGATAAGATGGTTGGATGGCATCATCGACTCAATGGACATAGGTTTGGGTGGACTCCAGGAGTTGGTGATGGACAGGGAGGCCTGGTGTGCTGCAGTTCATGGGGTCGCGAAGTTTCGGACATGACTGAGCAACTGCACTGAACTGATCATTCAATGAAATTATCCTGAAATCTTTGAATTATCAACATGACACACAAAACTTCTTCAATTGTATAAAATTTTCATTTAGCTTTTTAAAACTTTTAAAAATTTTGAGATAATTGTATACTCATATGCAATTATAAGAAATAATACAGAAATGTAGTGCATATATACAAGGGAATATTAGTCATAAAAAGAATGAAATTTTGCCATTTACATGAACATGGATAGATCTAGAGATTATCATCATAAGTGAAGTAAGTTCGACAGAGAAAGACAAATGTCATGATATCATTCATAAGTGAAATTGCAAGTTGCTCAGTCATGTCCTACTCTTTGCGACCCCATGGATTATAGAGTCCATGGAATTCTCCAGGCCAGAATACTGGAGTGGATAGCTTTTCCTTCTGCAAGGGGCTCTTCCTAACCCAGATTGAACCCAGGTCTCCCGCATTGCAGGCAGATTCTTTACCAGCTTAGTCACAAGGGAAGCCCCAGTGGAGGTCACTACAGAGCTGAAATTCCATCCTTGCCCGGTAGTAATGGGAGTCTCCCTTTTATAGATATTAATGGAGGCTGAGTGGAGACCTGGATTTCTACTCCCAGTTGTCACTGACAAAGCACAACAGTCTACTTCCCTTGCTAGAGCAATCTCAGGAAAAGCAAACTAAAACAGAAGGCTCAAATAAGTCTCAGAGCATTACAACATAATACTCAAAATGTCAACCTTTCCATTTAAGTAAGCATCATTCAACAAATCAAGAACCAGGACAATCTCACATTGAATGTGAAAAAGATACTGAATAGATGCCAACAATGAGGGGACAGAGATGTTAGAATTATCTGAGGAATACATTAAATTTAAATACTTTAATCATCATAAAAATATTTGAAGAAGCAATTATAAACAAGCATTGAGAATTAAAAATAGAGATTCTAAGCAAAGAAACAAAAATGACAGAAAAATAAATAAAAAAGAGAGACAAATATAAATTTTATAAAATAAAAAGTACAATACCCAGAACAATAATTATTGGGTGCTCTCAAAAACAATTTGCAGAGGACAGAGAAAAGAATTAGTGAACTTGAAAATGGAATAATAGAAATTTCTCAGTAGAAAAACAGAGTAAACAGACAATAACAAAACAAAAATACCAGATATACTTGCACAGGAATGTGTGGGAATATTAACAGAAAATTAACCTGTGTCAGTGGAGACAGAGGATAGGAAAAAGTAGACATGGCTGAAAACTACTCAAATGGATGAAATTTTGGATGAAATAATGGATGAAAATTTATATTTGCAAAATATGGAAATCTACAGATTCAAGAATCTAAGCAAACCCAACCAGGATAACTGAATTAAGTACATATCAAGGCATATATCACAAATTTCCTCCTCTAAAAATACATCATAAAAATATTAAATCAACGAGAAGAGGTTTTATTCATATCAGGTAAAGTAGACTTCAGAACTAAGTCTTAGGGACATCAATTAATAAAAAATAGTTAAAGAAGAATTCTTTTAATTCTACATAATTTCTTCTAAAAATTCAAGAGGGGGAAAAGATGTATATATTTTACTTTTTATAGTATTACTCTGATGCCAAAGCCAGACAAAAATAGAAAAATAAAGGGAAAATCACAGATTTGTCTCTCATGAATATAGATCGATATCACACAAGAAAAAATCTTTCACAGGAAATAATAATAATAATTTTTATATCATAATTGAATGGGGCTTACTTTAGTGATGTAAGTCTGGCTAAATATTCAAGAATTGGTTAATATAACCCACTATACTAGCAGGATAAAGAAGCAAACTCATGATCATATCGGTCAATGCAGTAAAAACAAAATTCACCACCCACACACGTAAAAGCCTTTAAACAAATAGGAAAGACGGGTGGCATTCTCAATGTGATATATAGCAACTACGGAATACCTATTCAGTTCATACTCTTTGCAATCCCAGTAATCACAGCATGCCAGGCCTCCCTGTCTGTCACCAACTCCCAGAGTTCACTCAAACTCATGTCCATTGAGTCCGTGATGCCATCCAGCCATCTCATCCTTTCTCATCCCCTTCTCCTGCCCCCAATCCCTCCCAGCATCAGAGTCTTTTCCAATGAGTCAACTCTTTGTATGAGGTGGCCAAAGTACTGGAGTTTCAGCTTTAGCGTCAATCCTTCCAATGAACACACAGGACTGATCTCCTTTAGAATAGACTGGTTGGATCTCCTTGCAGTCCAAGGGACTCTCAAGAGTCTTCTCCAACACCACAGTTCAAAAGCATTAATTCTTTGGCGCTCAGCTTTCCTTATAGTCCAACTCTCACATCCATACATGACCACAGGAAAAACCATAGCCTTGACTAGATGGACCTTTGTTGGCAAAGTAATGTCTCTGCTTTTTAATATGCTATCTAAGTTGGTCAGAACTTTCCTGCCAAGGAATAAGCATCTTTTAATTTCATGGCTGCAATAACCATCTGCAGTGATTTTGAAGCCCCCAAAAATAAAGTCAGCCACTGTTTCCACTGTTTCCCCATCTATTTCCCATGAAGTGATGGAACCAGATGCTATGATCTTCATTTTCTGAATGTTGAGCTTTAAGCCAACTTTTTCACTCTCCTCTTTTACTTTCATCAGGAATCTTTTTAGTTCCTCTTCACTTTCTGCCATAAGGGTGGTGTCATCTGCATATCTGAGATTATTGATATTTCTCCTGGCAATCTTGATTCCAGCTTGTGCTTCCTTCAGCCCAGCATTTCTCATGATGTACTCTGCATATAAGTTAAATAAGCAGGGTGACAATATACTGCCTTTTCCTAATTGGAACCAGTCTGTTGTTCCATGTCCAGTTCTAACTGTTGCTTCTTGACCTGCATACAGGTTTCTCAAGAGGCAGGTCAGGTGGTCTGGTTTTCCCATCTCTTTCAGAATTTTCCACAGTTTCTTGTGATCCACACAGTCAAAGGCTTTGGCATAACTTAGTGATAAAAGACTGCTTTCCTACTAAGGTCAGTCCCAAGGCAAAGATGGCTACATCTTAATACAGTGTATCAGGAGAAGAATCAGAAACAAAAGTCATGGAAACTGAAAAGAAATAAATAACATTTTCCTTTTTTGCAGATAGTATATTTGTCTAAACAGAAAAATCCCTCAAAATCTATTAAAACAACTCTTTTAGTTAATGAATGAATTCAGCAAAGTTATCAGATGCAAGATAAATCTAGAAAAATTAATTTCACTCAATATGCTAGAAATGAACATCTGGGCACTGAAATGAAAAATTAAATATCTGTGTAATCCCTTAAAAGTAAAATGATAAGATGGCTATCTAAAAATACTGGTACAGGACTTGTATGCTGAAAATTACATATGATGACAAAAGAATTAAAAGTTTATCTAACTAAATGGAGAGATACATATCCAGTGTTCACAGATTAGAAAACAACACAGTAAAGAAGCCAACATACCCATTGTTATATGTGTGGACTTCCCTGATGGCTCAGACAGCAAAGCGTCTGTCTACAACGCGGGAGACCTGGGTTCGATCCCTGGGTCAGGAAGATCCCCTGGAGAAGGAAATGGCAATCCACTCCAGCACTATTGCCTGGAAAATCCCATGGATAGAGAAGCCTGGTAGGCTACAGTCCATGGGGTCGCAAAGAGTCTAGCAGAATTCTATAAATATTTCAGCAAGACTTTTTGGAGCTATAAACAAACTTATTCTAAAATCATATGAAAATTCAAACTAAAATATTTAAATCAATTTTGCAAAAGAACTATGAAAGAGAAGTCTACCCAATTTAAAGGATTATTATATAATATAGCTAAAGCAATCAAAATGTGTGGTATTAGGGTTATAGAAACATAGATCAATAGTACAAAATAGAAAACCCAGAAATACATACCCACCAATATTCCCAACTTGTTTTTTTGGACACAGAATAAAAGACAATTTAATGGAGGAAACAGCTTTCTCAATAAATGTTTTGGGAGCATCTGGACATCCATTGGCAAAAAAATGACCCTCAGCCCAAGACTCACACATTATATAACACTTAAAATGGCCACATGCTTAAATGTTACATAGCAATATTTTGAAAAAAACAAAAACAAAAAACCTTGGGGCCTAAAACCAAGCAGAGAGCAATTAGAGCTGACCCCTAAAGTCCATAAAAGGGAAATTTATATATTGGACTTCATCAAAATTAAAAACTTTTATTCTCTTGTAAAAGGACCTGGTAAGTGAATGGAAAATCTGTCTACAGGCTTGGAGGAACCATATGCAAACCACATATCCAACAAAGGACTAGACCTACAATACATAAAGTTCTTAGATCTAGTCCTAGAGTTTCTCAAACACAACATTCAAAAATAAAGAGAACAAGGGCCAAAGACACAAACAAACATTCTATAACAGGAGATATGCAGACGGCAAGTATGAACATGAAAGATTTTCAAAATCTTTAGCCATTAGTGAAATAAAATTAAAACCACAATAAGACATATACCTATCATAACAACTTTCTAAAAGTAGTGATAGCATCAACTTCTGATGAAGGAACTGGATTATTCATACATGGGTATTAAGGATGTAAAACTGGATGGCCACCTAGAAATCAGCTTGGAACTTTCTTAAAACACTAAATATGTAGCCAGTATTACATATTTTTATGTGTTACATAAATTTTTAGTATTGCATATACATACTATTACATATTACACAATCAGAAATTGCACTCAGGGAAATGAAAAAGCATGTTCACACAAATACTTAAATGTGCATGTTTATATCTGCTTTATTCATGACAGTTAAAAACAATGATTAATCCAGTACTCTTTCAACAGATGAATATTGACACACACTGGCCCATCTTTACCATGGAATATTATTCAGTAATGAAAAGAAACAAATTGAAACGTACACGAAGCTCAGTAAATTTTCAGACAATTCTACTGAGTGAAATCCCATTAGCTTATCTTCTATATGATTTAATTTATATAACATCTTAATAAGACAACATTATTGAAATAGGGGGCGGATTAGTGGTCGCCTGGGTTGGGTTAAAGGAAACTGGGGACCTGGAATGAAGTATGTGTATAAAAGTGCAACCTAATTGATCCTTGCAGTGATGCAAATCTGTATCTTCACTCTGTCAAGATTCATATCCTGGTTATGACACTATCTTTTAGTTTTATAGGTCTTCCCTGGTGGCACAGCTGGTAAAGAATCTGCCTGCAATGCAGGAGACTCAGGTTTGATCTCTGGGTGGAGAAGATCCCCTGGAGAAGGAAATGGCTACTCTCTCTAGTACTCTTGCCTAGGAAATCTCATGGACATAGGGGCCCGGCAGGCTACAGTCCATGTGGTTGCAAGACCTGGACAAGACTTAGCGACTAAACTATATATGACCTTTTGGTATAATTTCTTTGTTTTAATTTTATCAGAGTGTAGTTCATCTCCATGGTTGTGTTAGTTTCAGCTGTACAGTTTCAGGTGTACAGCTGTGCTGTAAAGTATTTCAGTTATACATATACAATAATCAGTCTTTCTTAAGATTATTTTCTTATAAATGTCAACACAGTGTATTGAGGAGAGTTCTCTGTGCTACACAGTATGTCCTTTTCGATTAGCTATCTTATATATAATAATGGGTATATTTCATCTGAAGCTCCTGATTTACTCTCCCTCACCTCCCACATTTCCTTTTTGGTGACCTTAAGCTTATTTTTGATACCTGTAAGTCTGATTCTGTTTTGTAAATAAGTTCACTTGTATCATTCTTTAAAATTATTTACATATATGAATGATATTGGCTTCCATGATAGCTCAGTTGGTAAAGAATCTGCCTGTGAGGCAAGAGACCCTGGTTCGATTCTTGGATCAGGAAGATCCACTGGAGAAAGCATAGGCTACCCAGTTCAGTATTCTTGGACTTCCTTTGTGGCTCAGCTGGTAAAGAGTCCACCTTTAATGCGGGAAACCTGGGTTTGATCTCTGGATTGGGAAGATCCCCTGGAGAAGGGAAAGGCTACCCACTCCAGTATTCTGGCCTGGAGAATTCCATGGACTCTAAAGTTTGCTGTGTCTTTGACCGAGGTGCTAAGTCACTTCAGTCATGTCTGACTCTTTGCCACCCCATGGACTGTAGCCCACCAGGATCCTCTGCCTGTAGGATTTTTCAGGCAAAAATACTGGAGGGGGTTGACTCAGGAGTCTTATGTATTTTATCAGCACCCATGAAACTATGACATGTTAATTGGTAAGACTGCAGATATAGACCCAAAGAACAATATGGTGATGAGTTCCCTGGATTTTATTTTTGCTCTGTTATCACAGACAAGGTTTTAGAGAGGCTGTATATTGTCACTCAGCTTATTTAACTTATATGCAGAGAACATCATGAGAAGTGCTGGACTGGATGAAGGACAAGCTGGAATCAAAATGGCCGGAGAAATATCAATAACCTCAGATATGCAGATGACACCACCCTTATAGCAGAAAGTGAAGGAGCTAAAAAGCCTCTTGATGACAGTGAAAGAGGAGAGTGAAAAAGTTGGCTTAAAGCTCAACATTCAGAAAACGAAGATCATGGCGTCTGGTCCCATCACTTCATGGGAATGTTTTATTTTTGCCCTGTTATCACAGACAAGGTTTTAGAGAGTCTGTATATTGTCACCCAGCTTATTTAACTTATATGCAGAGAACATCATGCGAAGTGCTGGACTGGATGAAGGACAAGCTGGAATCAAAATGGCCGGAGAAATATCAATAACCTCAGAGATGCAGATGACACCACCCTTATGGCAGAAAGTGAAGAGGAGCTGAAAAGTCTCTTGATGACAGTGAAAGAGGAGAGTGAAAAAGTTGGCTTAAAGCTCAACATTCAGAAAACGAAGATCATGGCATCTGGTCCCATCACTTCATGGGAAATAGATGGGGAAACAGTGGAAACAGTGGCTCCCTGATGCTGGGAAAGATCAAAGGCAGGTGGAGAAGGGGACTACAAAGGATGAGATGGTTGGATGGCATCACCAACTCAGTGGACATGAGTTTGGATAAACCGTGGGAGTTGGTGATGGACAGGGAGGCCTGGTGTGCTGTGGTTCATGGGGTCACAAAGAGTTGGACACGACTGAGCGACTGGACTGAACTGATGGATGGATGCTTGTACCTGCAGTGGTTAGCATTACAGAAAAGGAACCATAAGCTTACGGCACCAGACAGTTTGCATTCTGGCCCTTTGCTTTAGGAGGACATACTGCCTATATTATCTTCCAAGGAAATTAAAAATAGACATACTGCAAAGGTTTATCTGGAGTAAAGGGCAGTCACTGCCACTGAATGGTATCTGTGGTGCAAGATTATATTATCACTGTATTTTTATTCTTTTTTCATCAAATTTCTATGGCTAAACTATTGGGACCAAAGCATAAAATGAGTTTCCTCTTTTTATTTATTTTAATTAAAATCAGTTTTTTATTGTTTGTTTTTTGCTAATGGGAGTTTCTACTCTAACAATCTTTACTATGTTGGAAATCCAGTCTTAGGCCTATTGATTTACAAGTCTTTTCTGTTGATTTCTACCATTTTAAGTGTTCATCTTTATAAATGGGACCACCTTTGTTAGTATACCTTTTGTTCTCCAGGTATCCTCTAGCTCCTAGCTTTTATTGACTGATATATACTATGGTTAACCACCACAATATACACCATAGTCTACGCCAACTTAGCTTCCAGTAACTGATATGAATCAAACTCCCTTAAAGCAAAAGTCACTCAGTTGTTTGTGTCCAGCTCTTTGCGACGCCATGGACTGTAGTCTGCCAGGCTCCTCTGTCCTTGGGATTCTCCAGTCAAGAATACTGGAGTGGGTTGCTGTGCCCTCCTCCAGGGGATCTTTCCGACCCAGAGATTGAACCAGGGTCTCCTGCATTGCAGGCAGATTCTTTACCACTTGAGCCACCAGGAAAGCCCAAACTCCCTGAGGCCTCTGACTTGTCATCTTGGAACCTTATAGTTCCTTTGTCTCAGTTCCAGATTTCCTCCCTGTTTCTGCTGATTTTGTGTTTATTTCACTTTTCACTGTGGCTATGCCTTTCATTATTATAAAGTGTACCTCACAGATGTCTTATTTGTGATGCTGATGTGATGTTTTGGTAAAACAGAATTTAAGATCAGTGCTGACATTCCTTTTTGACTAGAATTTTGTTTTACTACTTTAGGAAAAAAGCATAGATTTCCACTTAGGATAGAAAAAATTTAAAATCATAATCTCATTAGTCATGATGATGTACTTATTATAAATTGGACATAAAACTATACATAAATAAACATGGTAACTAATCTCCTTCAGTAATACACTATTGAAAGCACTATTTAATGAAATCCTTTCAAATGTTAAATATCATCCTTGCATTTCTTTTTACATTATTTGTGATTTTCCTTTGTTTAAAACAGAAACTCCATTGATTTAGGATTATCTATTCAAATGTTAATCCATAAGCAGATATATAGTGATTAATTTGCACACAGCTAGCAGCATACTAAATGTGCACAATTAACACATGCACAAAACACGCACTCAGATTACTCGAGAAACTTAGGAATTGCTTACATTAAAGCAATGTAAATTTCCTGGTTGTTACATAATAGGCAGATCATGAATATCATAATCGTGCATCACTTTTACAGATATCAATGCATTCAATTTTCCCTTGTCAAAATATCAACCGTGGTTATAAGACCCAAACTTTGAGGCTAAAATATTTCTATCTCTAGACAATACAAAAGACAAGCAGAGATAGGGCCATATAATTTCTGTATCATTTTGAAAAAAAAAAAAAAACTACAGCAATCCATCCTTCCTTTTGAATCACTGGTCTCTAGATCCTTCATTACTTCCTTTTCCTCTTAAACCCATCAAATTTACTAAGTGTTAGCAATCCCCCCACAATACTGCCTTGAAAATGATTTTCAATCATTGAAACAAGTGGCTTTTTCAATGAGTGTAAATTTTACTTCAAATCTTGTCCCCTAAGGACTTGTTTTCTTTAATACTTTATGGGAATATTTAATTTGTCTAATAGGAAAATAAATGATGTGTCTTTTCTATTGAAATTTACATAGAAATACTTATAGTATGTTTTGATGTTCATTTTCTCTGATGTGAGGCTATTATCAATGCAGAAAATCAGAGAAATATGCCAAATATAATTTTTCAAGCTTTTAGCTTGCTTTCCTTTGTTAGTATCTATTCATGAAAGATCTCAGGCAACAACAGACAGTATGTTCCAGAGACAATAAAAGATAATTCAACAGATTGGTTGAACTTTATGTAGATGTGGGCACATCATGAAAAATTTTGCATCATGTCAAAGACTGCTGTCTATTTGCAAACATTACACCTGAAAACTTGAAAGTCCTCCATTTAAGTATGATTTCCTCAATCAAGCAAAATTGAGGTCTTTTAGGGGGAAAACAAATGAAAGAAAAGGTTTAGATGAGATTGGCATCACTTTTACCTAGAATGATTTGATTACATATGCTCACATATTCTGACAGGTTTTATCTAGAGGTACATCAGCATCATTTGACAGTTTAACATTATGAAACAATATAAAGTACAGGCATGCTATTTATATTCAGTACACACATATGCAGATCTTGTTGGTATGACACTTTAGGAATCTGAAATCATCAAAATATTGTTTTGTTGTCTTATTTCCTTGTAAGCAAGAATTCAAATTATGTGAAATAGCATTATCTATATAGTCCATGAAAAACTTTAGACTTCTTTTTGAGGCCTGTTGAACTTGAATCAGCTTTTTGTTGGTGTCTCACACAATCAAATACAATAACTGCTTGTTTCCACACTAATCAATAAATGCTACATAGCATTATCTGGATACAAATGAGACCTCTCATTGTTTGCATGTACTTTTAGATACTTGTGTAGTAGATAATTGCTGAAATTAAAAAAAAAAAACAACTATATAATATGATCTATCTGTAGATGCAAACTCTATAAATGTAATGTTTAATAATACAAAAAGAAGAAATCAGAATTGCTCAGAAATGTGGTGGCCAGTTTATTTTATTATTTAGATGGATTACAGCCAAATTAGTTAAGTAAAATTCCAGACTAATCATAAAAATAGCAAGCGACTAATCATAAAAATAGCAATACTTAATGATCTCTCCATGCAGGGTTTGATATAGCACAGGCTGGAGAATAATGAAATGAAAGCAGAAACAATTAACTAATCAAATTAGGACAAATTCAGTTAGATGTAACAATATATGGTTTATAACTATGGCTCTACATATATATTGGAAACCAATTCTATGTGCAGGCTTTTAATAATTAAGAAAATTTAAAGACATCAATTCAATATATTTCTGAAGCAAATGTAAATTAATTTCTAGGTATCATCAAATGAGTATTACCGGCTAAAAAAGCAGCATAACTGACATAGATGATTCTATATGTCAACATGACTGAGCAATGTTGCCCAAATATGTGGTCACACATCACTGGAGATGGATGTTTCTATAAGGGTCATTTGGGGGGATGAGAGTACCATTTAAATAGATAAAGTAGATTACCCTCCATGTTGTAGGTGGGCCTCATCCAACCAATTGAAGGCCTTAATAGAACAAAGACTGACCTACCTTGAGAAAAACGGAATTCTGCCTGGAGACTTATCTTTAGACTCAAGCTGCGACTATTCCTTGGGTCTCCAGCTTGCCAACCTACCCCACAGATTTTGGATTTCTTAAACTTACACAGTCTTATGAGCCACTTCCTCAAATAAATGTCTTTCACGCGCGCACACACACACACACACACACCCTGTTAGTTCTGTTTTCTGGAAGACTAATGATGATTTGGTTTGACTGATACAGGTCTGGACGGATTAGGACTAATACAGATGAGAAAGAAGGGTGCTGCTGTAATGAATACCAAAATATGTAGAACTGGAGAATGGGTAGGAGGTAGGAAGTGTTTTGAGGTGCATATTAGAAAAAAAAATCTTAGACTTGAAAAGTTGTTAGTAGAAATGTGGATATTACAAGTTCTTATAGTGAGGTCTCAGATGGAAATGAGGAATATGTTATTTCACACTGGATGAAAGGTGAGCTTTCTTATAAAGTAACAAAAAATTGAATCGTGTTCTAGTGTTTTGTGAAAGGTAGAATTTGTAAGAGATGAACTTGGATAGTTAGCAATGTGAAATTTTAACAATGAGAAGAATTTAGAATGTGTTGAAAGTTCTCTCTGATTCCTCCTTACTGCTTATATTAATAGTAAAATTTGAGAGGAGAAATATAAATTCAAGGGAAAAAAAAAAAATTAAATGAAAGGGAACCAGAACTGAAAACTTTGGGAAATTCTCAACCTATCCATATTGCAAAAAATGAGAAACTGTGTTCTGGCAAGAATACCAAGGGGGTGGCTGCACAATCATTTAATACAGAAATCATGGATTTAATCAGTTATCTTAGCAGAAATCAAGAACAGAGATGGGATTATACCAGAACTAGAGGAAACACTGCTGGCTCGGATGAAAGGGAACAAAGATAAGGCAAAATGAAGGAAGTCTGCTGGACTTTTGAGATTCTATGGTATGAGACTGTAGAGCTATCCAAGAAAATGAAGAATCACCCTTAAAGTGATTTGCATTAGCAAGCCTGCTATTGCCACCACAGAACCAGAAGGCGTAGGTCCAGCTCAAGGCTGAGCTCCCGAGGTCCTGAGGGCAGGGCCTCCTCCTGTGCTTCCGCAGGCTGCTGCTCCAGTGGGCCTGGAAGTGGGCGCCCCATTCTGGTGGCCGATAATTCATCATCAAAACTGTACGGAACTCGCCTTGCTAGGATTTATGCTTGCTTGGTTCCCGTGACCCTTTTACTCTTTCCAGCTTATCCTTTTTGGAAAGGGAATGTCTTTCGTACGCCCTTCCTACCACTTATTTTGAAAGCAGATAACATGCCTGGTTTTACAGGTTCACAACTGAGAGAGGAATTAATGCAGAATTGATGCTTTCAAACAGTGGTGCTGAGAAGAGTCTTGAGAGTCCCTTGGACAGCGAAGAGATCACACCAGTCCATCCTAAAGGAAATCAACCCCAAATCCTCTTTGGAAGGACTGAGGCTAAGCTCCAATACTTTGGCCACCTGATGCGAAGAGTCGATTCACTGGAAGAGACCCTGATGCTGGAAAAGATTGAAGGGAGAAGGAGAAGGGGATGACAGAGGATGAGATGGCGGGATGGCATCACTGATGCGATGGATATGAACATGGGCAAACTCCAGGAGATGGTGGTGGCGTGCTGCAGTCCATGGGGCTGTGAAGGGTCGACCCAACTAGGTGCCTGAACAGCAACTGAGAGAGACACTTTCCTCGGGGTGAATGTAGTGGATGCTCAGTCATGTCCGACTCTTTGAGACCCCATGGACTACAGAGTCCATGGAAATCTCCAGGCCAGTGGGAGTGGGTAGCTGTTCACTTTTCCAGGGGATCTTCCTGACCCAGGGGTCAAACTGGGGTCTCCTGTATTGCAGGCAGACTCTTTACCCGCTGAGCTACCAGGGAAGCCTCAGAGTGAATCACATCTCAAATCTCAACTACACTTTGATTTAGATGAGAATTCGAACTTGGAGCTGATGCTGAATTAAGACTTATGAGTTGTTAGAGTTGGGGTAGATGTAACTGGCATGTGGGGAGGCTATAAATTCTGGGGGTCAAGACTCCAGAGTACTCTGGGCTAAATATATCCCCCCCAGATCCAAGTACTGTGAGCTAAACACCCCCCTCCAAAGGAATTAAGTTGATACCTTAATCCCCAGTACCTCAGAATGTAACCGTTTTGGAGAAATGTCCTTTAAAGAAATGGTTAATAAATAAGGCTACAATGGCACCCCACTCCAGTACTCTTGCCTGGAAAATCCCATGGATGGAGGAGCCTGGTAGGCTGCGGTTCATGTGGTTGCTGAGAGTTGGATATGACTCAGTGACTTCACTTTCACTTTTCACTTTCATGCATTGGAGAAGGAAATGGCAGCCCACTCCAGTGTTCTTGCCTGGAGAAACCCAGGGACGGGGGAGCCTGGTGGGCTGCTGTCTATGGGGTTGCACAGAGTCGGACATGACTGAAGCGACTTAGCAGCAGCAGCAGCAAGATGAGCTCTATTTCAATCTGGTGTTCTTCTAAGAGGAAATGTTGACATACATAAACAGAGGCACTAGGGATATGAACCCAAAGAGGAAAGATCTTGTGAGGACTCCACAAGGACTTAGCCATCTGCAAGCTGAGCAGGGAGGGGGACCTTAGCAGAAGCCAGATCTGCCAGCTCCTCGCTCTTGGACTTTCCTAGGCATTGAAACTACATAATGTCTTTTAAACTACCGGTCTGTTTTGGGATAGCAACCCTAGAAACCTAATATAATCACCATAACATTACCTGATGGTCAATATAAACTTAATAACTTTCAAACATGTCTTGATATCAGGATTCACTTGCTGGAAACAGTCAATGAGAAAGACTTAAAACCACAGACATGATTATACTAAAATTCTTCCGGCTGAGTCTCTGAACATGCTCATATACTTAAATCAGAAAGTTCTAAAATTAGCTTGTACTCTCTAGGAATTTGAAGTAATGTAAAAAAGCATCCATTTACACAAATGATTGCAAGCTAAATAAAGTCATAGCCTTGAGCAGTAGCATTCACTGCGGGAGAGTGCAGGAGATTATTGTAGAGGCATTGGCTTAAATGCAGCACACCCCTAACCCGTAAGACAGGCATTGCTGAGGAAAACAATGCTGTCTTAATAAAGCATCGCTTGAGAAATGTACAAAGATGTTAAGAAGAATGCATTACCCATTCACTCACACGGCACAGAATTTCTAAGATTCCTTAGAATAAGTTTTTCGTTAGAGGAAAATATTTCCTCTTCCCTCACCCTGTGAGTCACGTAATTGGACAAGCTCTCTATGTAAGTCTTCTAGAGAATACTCAAAAAGAATTATCTTCCTGTGGAATTTGCCACAGGGATTTTATATATCTCATCAAACTTTAAAATTATTTTGGCAGCTGATGGGGAGAGCGTGTAAATGAGAGCACAAAGTCGAATATTTCAAAAGATCAGGTCATTCTTGTCAGAAAGTAAGAAAACTGCAGATGCTTAACTTATGAGGCATTTAGATAAATTCAGTTAAATAACTCTCCTAACGCAGTCTTCTTAATGTTCTTTAAATGCATTTCTTCTTTCTTATGTTGTTATTCACCTAGTTCATGCTTTTATATCATAATCTTACTATTTCCATAGTCTCATTAATTTTATAATATTTACACAGATGTATTTAAGATATCTTAATACTTACCCTATCAAATTTTACATTTATCACTGATAATATATATAATATATTAGAAAATAAATATAATAATTTTAAATGAGCTTTACCTTTCTCAAGCTCAGTTTCCTCACTGGAGAAAATATGGAAGAAAAGACTAGAGGGTGTGAGGTGGAACTAATACTTGTCAAATAAGACTAATATTCGAAAGGGGTATGTGGCATTTTACTGATGAGATTTATTTTAAGTGACCAAAAAATATTGGGGCTCAAAAATTGAGATAAATCATATTTCACGGATGATTAATAGAATCATGGATTTGTTTTGAAAGGGAAAATAAGAAGTTATTTTCGTAGACTATTTGTGAAACTAAAAATGCTGTGGAGTTTTTTGTAGGGTTTTTCAGTAGGCAATTGAAATAGAGCTCAAGAGGCCTGTGGTGTAAAGGAGACTCATTCCCTTTAAGGTAATAGTTGAAACACAAAGCCAATAAGCTCCCCAAAAGGAAAGACAAAAAAATAAATCATCTGGACTTAAGGGCACATTTGCATTAGTGACAGATTTTACTCTCTTGGGCTCCAAACTCAGTGCAGATGTAATTGCAGCCATGAAGTTAAAATACACTTGCTCCTTGGAAGAAAAACTATGACCAACCTAGACAGTGTATTAAAAAGCAGAGACATCACATTGCCAACAAAAGTCCAGATCATCAGAGTTAGGGTTTTTTCAGTAGTCATGTACAGATACGAGAACTGGACCATAAAGAAGGCTGAGTGCCAAAGAATTGACGCTTTTGAACTGTGGTGTTGGAGCAGACTCCTGAGAGTCCTTTGGACTGCAAGGAGATCCAACCAGTCCGTCCTAAAAGAAATCATCCCTGAATATTCATTGGAAGGACTGATGCTGAGGTTGAAGCTACAATACTTTGGCCACCTGATGAGAAGAGCCAACTCATCGGAAAAGTCTCCGATGCTAGGAAAGATTGAAGGCAAGAGGAGTAGGGGACGCAGAGGCTGAGATGGTTAGACAGCATCACCAACTCAGTGGACATGAATTTGAGCAAAGTCCGGGAGAGAGTGCAGGACAAGGAAGTATGGTGTGCTGTAGGCCATAGGGTCACAAAGGGTCCGACACAACTGTGTGACTGAACAACAGCAACAGTTCATTAGTGACTATCAAGGAAGAAGTGGAAGCGTAGCCTATACCTTCTGTGTTTCTCTATTGTGTTTACAATAAAGAAAAGCTCGCTGAAACTGGGTAACAATATGACTATTTTCAACTTCCAGAAGAGGATAAACTACCAAAATTATATGATCAGTAGTACAATGTGCTGTAAAATTGTCTTAGAGTGGTAAAAATTCCAATGGATTGTACAATTAACAGGAAAATGACGAAGTTCAAGAAAGTCTGTGTCTTTGTAGGGATCTATTTTTAAAAGAATAAAGCAAAATGCATGTTCTATTGGATGTAGATTTTTTAGTCTAATTTGCCAAAGTAGAAAGGAAAATAAGTTCATAGATGATAAAATATTCAGTTTTCTGCTTTTCTTGGGATATGAATTATACCCTCAGGGTTTAGAGAAAGAACATCCAATTAGCTACAAAATACAGTGTTTTATCTACAATTTTAAGGATTCATAAAATCACTAGGCATATTAAAAAGCTGCACCTTTTTCTAGAATTTTCTCCACAGTTATATACCTGTCTCTTATACACATCTCCTTGGGTCTCCAGCTTGCCAACCTACCCCACAGATTTTGGATTTCTTAAACTTACACAGTCTTATGAGCCACTTCCTCAAATAAATGTCTTTCACGCGCGCACACACACACACACACACACCCTGTTAGTTCTGTTTTCTGGAAGACTAATGATGATTTGGTTTGACTGATACAGGTCTGGACGGATTAGGACTAATACAGATGAGAAAGAAGGGTGCTGCTGTAATGAATACCAAAATATGTAGAACTGGAGAATGGGTAGGAGGTAGGAAGTGTTTTGAGGTGCATATTAGAAAAAAAAATCTTAGACTTGAAAAGTTGTTAGTAGAAATGTGGATATTACAAGTTCTTATAGTGAGGTCTCAGATGGAAATGAGGAATATGTTATTTCACACTGGATGAAAGGTGAGCTTTCTTATAAAGTAACAAAAAATTGAATCGTGTTCTAGTGTTTTGTGAAAGGTAGAATTTGTAAGAGATGAACTTGGATAGTTAGCAATGTGAAATTTTAACAATGAGAAGAATTTAGAATGTGTTGAAAGTTCTCTCTGATTCCTCCTTACTGCTTATATTAATAGTAAAATTTGAGAGGAGAAATATAAATTCAAGGGAAAAAAAAAAATTTTTTTTTTTTCTTCTTGTAAGTTTCAAAAAGAAGAATTAAAAAAATCTTGTGACCTTCTCTGCAATTGGCTGAAACTTTCAGGGCTTTCGTTCAGGTCTCCATTAGCAGAAAGTGGTTTTAGCTCGCTGTGCTCCAGCATTTCAGTCAATTACCAGCTTTTATCTTGTTGTTATCATAAAGGGCCATTTCTTTCCTAAAATGGTCAATTAAGTTCATGAAAATAAATGGTGAGGAATATGCAATTTGTTAGCCGTACTGTCAGGAGTACCTGGTCTTGGGGAAAAACATTTCAGAGGATTTCTTAATGAATAGAAATAGCTTTCATCAGACTAGATGTTTGTTCACATTCCTGTTTTCTCTGGCCACAATTCACAGTTAACAACGCAGTAATTGAGTATTTGAAAGCTCCTAAAATATCTACCATATACTTAAAGAAGAGTCCCATGTTTTTGCTTAACTACTCCACTTGTTGCTGTTTGTATAAAGTGCATTTTAGAATCAATGGAGGCAATAGGTTTTACTTGAAAAGCATCAGGAAAGGTTCATTTTTCTTACCTGGGAAAATAGAATAAAAGGAACAAGGATTTGGAGAAAATTAATCAAGTAGGGTATACTTTAAGTAGACAGAAATGGTATAGCAATGAATATAAAACTTGAAAATATAAGAGAAAATGATGGGCAGTAGATTGAATTTCCATAATTATATAACATTGTTGGAACTCAGAACAAGAATGCAGGCTTGAACAGTCCTGCATTCATTTCCTCATTCTTTGATTAATTCCTACTTTGGTTCTTAGAGTAAAAGTTCTTACCATTTGCCACACCATTCCAGGCCCAATGGATATTTTAATATTAATAATTAGGCAAAGCCATGTAAGTTATGTCTGGTTATGTGGCATCTTCCAGAATAGACTGGGAAATACATTCTATAAATGGGAATTTTGACTAGCATCTTTCTGGGTTATGAGTAAATCTGAATGGTTGGTAATAAATCCATGAAGAAAAAATGAACTGTGTATTTTTGTGTTTGTTTCATTATTGCGAATATTTTCCTACAAATATTCTAACTAAAGAAACTTGTGACTCATTCTCTCTCCTAGCAAATGTATTCAACGCGATGTTAAAGAAAATTTACGGGAAGAATAAAATCACTTCATCAGAATGGTTTTTCATTCCTCCCTTTGCATTGGAAAACCAGAAGTTAGGAGATTGCTCAGCACCCATGAGTGTGTCTGTGTGTCAACTTGGCCAGTCTAAATGTCACTCTGAAGATACTTTTCAGATGATTTAACATTTAAATCAGTACTTTGAGTAAAGCAGATCATCTTCCATATGGGTGGACCTCATTCAATCAGTTGATGACTTTAACAGAACAAAAAGACTGACCTCTTCTGAGAAAGAAAGAATTCTGCCTTGAGATGAGCTACAATATCAACTCTCCCCTGGATCTCTAGCCCACCAACTGGCTCTGAAAATTTTGGACTTGCCAACCCCTGCAACATATAAGCCAGTTGCATACATGTGTATATACACATACGTATAGACATAGACACATCCCCACAGGTCTCCTCGTCTCTCTTTCTCTGGAGAGCCCTAACAGGTTTTTACAAATGTGGTCGTACAACAACCAACAGAAAAAATATCACTCGGGGTGTGTGTGTGTTAGTTGCGTAGTCATGTCCAACTCTTTACAACCCCATGAACTATACCCCACCAGGTTCCTCTTCCATGGCATTTCCCAGGCCAGAATCCTGGAGTGGGTTGCCATTTTCTTTCCCAGGGGGTCTTCCTGACCCAGGATTGAACCCATGTCTCCCGCATTGCAGGCAGATTCTTTATCTTCTGAGCCACTAGGGCAGTCCCCATTTCCTTCTCGAGGGGATCTTCCTGACCCAGGGATCAAACCCATGTTGCTCATGTCTCCTGCACTGGCAGGTAAACTCTTTACCACTATCATCATCTGGGAAGTCCTCTGAAACCACAGAGCTGTTTCCAAAGCAGACTCCTGCTCACAACACTCCTGGCTACCGAAGCAGACACATTACCTGGGCCAGCCAGCTCTGCACATGACTCCTAGGCCACCCAGGAGCAGGCGCTCGATCCCTGCTCTCTGGGGGGACCAGCCTGATGGCTCCCATGGGCAGACCAGGAGAGCATTCCAGGAGGAGGGTCTCCTGGGAGAGAGCATGCATCTTCACAAAAGCCCGAGTTCAAGGCTTCCTGGCTGAGAGCTGCAGGCCTGGGCTTCCAGAGCTGCCTCCCCAAAGCTGAGGGTCCCTCTGAGGGCCCCACCTGGGGCATCCACCTGACCCTTCCTCAGTAGACACAGGAGCCAGCTCTCCAGGGAGTCTTGAGGCAAACAGACACTCGAGGTTGTGAGACTCTATTTGCAATTTACTTTCTGACTCCATGCTGGAACTGTTTCTTTGACTTGCTTTTTGTTGCTGCTGTTACAATTATACACAATTGGCTGTCTCAGAGGACCCTGCCCCTCTGCCTGACTGTTAGACTAACATGTCTTTTTTCAGTTCACAGGGAGAGAATCTGACCCTGCTCACCTATGAAAAGAGATTAATGTCCCTTCTGAAAACTGGCCATTCCCAAGATGGAGATGTTTTGTAAGACTTATGACTCCTTTTACTTTATTTCCTCACTGCCTCTCCCTCTTTATTCTACCTTTGACTTTAGTTCTTCGCCTCCCCCCACCTCTGCATTCTATAAAAGAACGTGGCATCCAGACACTGACAAGATGGTTATTTAGAAACATCAGTCTGCCATCTTCTCAGTCTGCTGGCTTTCCCAATAAAGTCACATTCCTTGCCTCAACATCTCAACTCTAGGATTCATTGACCTGTCCTGAGGTGAGCAGAGCAACTATAACCCTGTCTCTTATACACATCTATATTGATTTTTAAAAAGTGACAAACTTTTCCATGTGTGCTTTATGTTAAAAATCAGGAACATTTTTTATATATAAGGAATGTTTCATTATGTAAACACAGAACCTAAAAAGGGAACTAAATATTTAATTAAAGACTATTTCCACCACATATTACACAAATCTTCTGCTGTCTTTTGTCCAAGTCTCAATATATATCTATATATATATTGATTTACCTATCTACTGAGTAGAGTTGATCTTAGTATGTATAAAGAATAGAGTATATTTATCTGTAAATTGACAAATATGAATTGAGAGTTCCTAGAAAGCAAAAGATTGGAGAAAAGCATACGCCTACAACATAATGTGATTTGTAGATGCAGAGGAATTTTGAAAAGCTTCAGATTTATTAAGTGGAATTTAAAATCAAGGAACAGCAAAGAAGGCATCCAGCTTTCCCACTCCATCACTCTAATCTGATATTTCATTAAGGGAAAAATAATCACACTGAAAACTAAGGAAGGAGTTGAGGCAAAAGGACATTAAGGAAAAAATTGTATGTTCAATACCTGGCAATGCAAATTTATGGAACAGAAATTAGCAAAACTGTAATATATATATATATGCATTCAAAACATTATTTTCCAATAAAATATACATATTTTAGCTTAAAAAGTTACCTACCATAAAGCAAAATGAAAGAGTTTTAAATGAGACCAAAGAAAAATGATAGAAAAATATGGTGAATCAATGAACAAACATTTGGTTATTGAAAAATGGGTACTACTATATACTCGCTAGTGCTGGTTCAAAAATAAGGGTCCAATCTGGTTAGCAGCCAATGCTAACTGAACGTGCTATAGCCAGTGCTATAGAAGATAATACAATCATTTATTACTAAAAGTGAAAGTGAAAGTTATTCAGTCATGTCTGACTCTTTGCGACCTCATGGACTATACGGTCCATGGAATTCTTCATGGCAGAGCACTGGAGTGGGTAGCCTTTCCCTTCTCCAGGGGATCTTCCTAACTCAGGGTTGGAACCCAAGTCCCCCAGATTGCAGGCTAATTCTGCACCAGCTGAGACACAAGGGAAGCCCATTTATTACTAATGCACCTGTTAATTAACAATAGACAAGAATCTCTGTGTTCCAAGATCCTTAATATATGTGTATTCTTTGATCCATAGTAAAAAAACATCTAGAACCATATCTTAAGAAAATAGTAAGAGATGTGAGATGATAGTAACATTTTAAAACTCTTTATCAGTTTCTCCTTTAGCATAGTAAAATATTGGATAAAAGTTTACACTTCACAAACAGAAAAAGGGCTAAATGTACTTTGGCTTAGGCACATGATGGAAGGTAATGAAAATATATTGATACATAAAGTACCAAATGGTTTAAAACAAACAAAAAAAACGTGAAAAATATACTGTTCAGGACCCCATGACTCCCACTAGTTAAAGTGACTCACTTGAATGACTCAGACAACTGAACAGGTTATGAAAAGTTCGTCACAAAGGATACAGTGAAGCAGGAGCAAGAATAATATTGTATTACCTTGCTACGACTGCCATAACAAAATGCTGCAAACTAGGTGACTTGAACAATAGAAATTTGTTTTCTCACAGCTCTGGAAGTAGGAAGTTCAAGATCAAAGTGCAGCCAAATTTGTTTTTCCTAGTCTCTTTCATTGCCTTGCCAACGGCTATATTCTCCAGATGCCTTCGTGGAGCTATTTTTCCTGTGTGCACACACCCCTGGTGTCTGTTTCACTCCTTATATCCTTACATTGGCTTTGCTGGTTTAGGATTCATTCCCATAACCTTAATTAATGTTAGTTACACCTTTAAAGACTTGTCTGGAGCATTTCATGAACAGAGGAGCCTGGTGGGCTACAGTCTAGGGGGTCACGAAGAGTTGGACACGACTGAGCGACTAACACACACACACACACACACACACACACATCTTCAAGTGCAGCCACATTCTAGGGTACTGAGGGTTAGGATCCTAACATATAAATTGTGAGGGACGTGATTCGGTTCATACTACGCACACATTAGTTGGAGGTTTGAGAGGGTAGGCACAAGCTTTCTCTTCACATCATTCACATGGATTCACTTTTCCCTCCAGTTGTAAATCATTCCCCTGGGGAAGCCCCCTTGGCTCTTAAGAGTGCAGAGTTTTTAAAAGAGGCCTGAGAACACAGCTACATGTGAACACCAAACCAGGTACCGGTTGCCTATCATGAATCTTAATGTATATTTTCAACAATGCTCAGAGCCTGGTACATCCTGGTCCACTGCTTCAGATATACCGAGACGCATCCTCATCAGTGATTTTGTGAACGTTCCAGAACTTTCTTTCTCAGAGTTCAGCCAAGGGTCTCTACCATGGCTTTAGACATTACCACTGATAGGCAGGAGCTGGAAAAAGACAGACCTGCTCTCACAAATGTACAGGGTTTACTTTTTTTTTTTAATATTAAATATAGAAAAGAGCTTTAAAATAGAGGATTAGAGAGAAAATTCAAATTTTACAAAATATCCACAAGGTTTTCTATGGATGGTAAGATGATTTTTATGCTGCTATTATGTATTTTCTAAATTTTCCATACAGGAGATAAATGACTGCTTATTCAGAAAATATTAACATTTAAAATATTAAGTAAACATTCAAAAATGGTAAAATATTAACATTCAACACCAAACTTCATAGATATTCTTTTTCTAGTCCACCTGTGTCTGAGGAATCTAGTGTCTTTCTCTTCCTTACAAGTCCCTTCATCATTTCTTTTTTCCTTGACCTTTATCTATACAGTTCCCAAGCTGATGCCTGGTCGTACCTGTCTTCAACATTTCCCTTTCATGTAAATCACAATCATGAGTAGCAATTGGTCTTATGTCCTTGATTTACATGAAGAGTTTTGCCTTCCCTAAATGACTATTCTCACTAACATATCACTATGCCTGAATCTGATTTAAAGATTATGAGTGAGAAACATTTTATGGAAACGTGAGTGTAATCAAAAGAGATCATCATTTGCTGCCCTATAGAACTGTACATTGAAGCGTGCATATTCGAGGAGGTATGCGGACTCCAGGCTTGTTTCTGCCACTTACCCTGTCCTAGCTCGGTGTAAATCCCTGAGAAAAATAGAGCTAGTTTTGCCTCCTCTATTTCCTGTTATTTCAACAAGGACTGACTCTTAAAAAGGGGAGACAGGGAGAAAAGTGAATCCGCTCTCATGAGAGCACCTGTGAATTGATTTGGCAATCAGGAAAGCCTGCGGCTTTGACTGAACTGGGGCTAGGAAAGGGTGGCATTGCCAGTGTTAAAGGACTTTCACAATCCCACATCACCTCTGTGCTAAAGTGCTAAAGGGACCCTTCAGCACAACACAGAGGCCAATAGGACCCCTCCCTTGTCTGTCCATTCCCCTTCACCCTCCAACACACAGGGAGTGCTCCAGGCTTGACAGATTTCTGTTCTCTGTGTGTTTCACCCTTTTCTCCATTCTATGATGTGTCCTATGTTGTCTATAATTCCTTAGCGTTCGCTGAGTGCATTTCCCAAGTAAGGCCAGTGTTCTTTTCTCCAAACAGACTTCTGCAGTATCTCCTTGTTGCAGGGAAGGAGATTATCTTTGTGCACGCTTAGAAGGCACTCTTCTACTGAAGCATTAACTATAACGCATTGCAAACCAATGTATTTTAGATCCTAATAATTACTTCAGGCCCAGGACCTTGTTTTAGTATTTCCCAATCCCCAATGCTCAACACAGAGTTGGCTGTATACACTATGTGCTGTTAGTGGTTAGTTACTCCATGAATATAGGGAAGCAGGTTTAGTTATAAATGTTCCATCATGACAACTAACAGATGTCAAGCAATAAGCAAATAAGGATTCTGATGTCTGGACCAGATGATACAAAGGAGGCTTCTTAACTTCCCTCTTCCCAGGGGTATACTGAATGTGGATATACCGAATGGATATACTGAGTCCACTGAAACTCCCTCTTCCCATGGATATGCAGCTACAGACAGAGCAGTTCCTTCTGAGAGAAAGCCCGGAAAACAGCTGAGTGCCTCCCCGCCACTGAGCAAAAGAGAAAATATCCACACTGAAATGAGTGGGAAGGGCTGAAACACACTGTTGCCGTAAACCTTAACCCTGGCACAACACCACAAAACCAGGAGGGGAGTTGCAACTCCCAGCTGACCTCAGAGGATGGAAGGGTTTGGACCACACATCCAGTACCGGCACTTTTAGGAATCCCACCCAAGAAATGGGCTCCCAAACCATCAGGCTCTAAAAGCCAACAGGGCTTAGACTCTGAGCTCCACAGAGCAGCTCTTAATGGACATGTAAGTACCCACCGTGGCAATTCCTACTTGTGCTTAGACCACAAGGAGCAGACACAGATGGCCACTCCCCCCTTTTCCTTTCCTGAAAGGGGTTTGACTGCATGCTTTACAAATTGTGGCCTGAGGGTCCGGCTTCCAAAGGCTGACTGATCCTCTCCGGCGTCCTAGAGAGCTGATGGGCGCTTCCTCTGCCTTCTCTCTTTGGCTCACATGACAATAAAGCCAGACCACTAGTGTCTCCCTGGAAGAAGCTTGTCCACACATCTGGAGTCCTAACCCCTTTTTTCCCCCTTTAGAATATTTTATTTGAAAGCTTTATACAAATTCATTAAAACATATTTTAAATATTCCTCAATTTTACTTTTGAATATGCTATAATTTAGTAATAATTTCATAATATATTTTGTACTATACCCTATATACATGGCCTCATATTTCCTCCAGTTTACTGAGTATGCAACAGAAGTATTGTTTTTCATGTTCGTGTGCTATAATACAAAAGCGATTGGGAAGCACTGTTTCAGGAGGGAACAGGGAGGACATTCTGCATAAGGGCTAAGTCACTTCAGCTGTGTCCGACTCTTTGCGACCCTATGGACTGTAGCCCGCCAGGTTCCTCTGTCCATGGGGATTCTCCAGGCAAGAATACTGGAGTGGGTCGCCATGCCCTCCTCCAGGGGATCTTCTCAAAGGGATCAAACCCATGTCTCTTACGTCTCCTGCATTGGCAGATGGGTTCTTTACCACTAACGCCATCTGGGAAGCCTGGGAGAACATTATGCTAGGGGAAATGTGCCAGACACAGAAAGACAAATACCGCACTATCTCATTTTAATGTGATATCTAAATAAGTCAAACTCACAGAAGCACAGAATTGAATGGTGGTTGTTAGGGGTTAAGGGGTGGGAAAAGTGGAGAGATACTGATCATAGAGCAAAAAAATGTCATTATGCAAGACACGTTTAGGAAATCTAACGCACAGGATGGTGACTATGCTGCAGAGAAGAACCAGTTCTGACTCCATGCTGGAACTGTTTCTTTGACTTGCTTTTTGTTGCTGCTGTTACAATTATACACAATTGGCTGTCTCAGAGGACCCTGCCCCTCTGCCTGACTGTTAGACTAACATGTCTTTTTTCAGTTCACAGGGAGAGAATCTGACCCTGCTCACCTATGAAAAGAGATTAATGTCCCTTCTGAAAACTGGCCATTCCCAAGATGGAGATGTTTTGTAAGACTTATGACTCCTTTTACTTTATTTCCTCACTGCCTCTCCCTCTTTATTCTACCTTTGACTTTAGTTCTTCGCCTCCCCCCACCTCTGCATTCTATAAAAGAACGTGGCATCCAGACACTGACAAGATGGTTATTTAGAAACATCAGTCTGCCATCTTCTCAGTCTGCTGGCTTTCCCAATAAAGTCACATTCCTTGCCTCAACATCTCAACTCTAGGATTCATTGACCTGTCCTGAGGTGAGCAGAGCAACTATAACCAAAGAATACTGTATGAGATGCAGGGTCCCTAGACATCCATGATGGATTGGTTCCAGGACCCTCTTAGAACCTAAACTTTGAGGATGCTCAAGTTCCTCATACAAAATGGCATAGTACTGCATATAATCAGTGCACATTTTCCTGTATATATATATATAAGCTTTAATGTTTTTATTTTGCAAACGTGGAAAATAATCACATGTTATTGTATATGTGTGGAAGTGAACCACATATTTTGTTTTATAGTTTCCCCTCTTACTTAATACACATTGGCCAATGTTCAAATGGGCTTCCTTTATCCCCCTTTATTTCTGTTATTGATCAGCTTTCTCTGCATATGTGTTTTCTTGAAACAGTACCCCAGCCTTTAGAGTTGGCAATCAAGGCTCCAACTTCAAAATCACCTAGCTCTGAAAGGCAAGGAGGCTTACATTCACAAGTCCTGTGGGACTTATCAAACAAAGAAGCAGTTGTTAGCAGATACAAAGCAACCCGCATAGGTATGTATCAGGAATTAGCACTGAGGGAGCAGGCAAAACTCCCGTATTCCAGTTTCTCCCTAGAAAGGACTTATTTTCCAAGCTTAATGATTAAATTTCTGACCTGTCTGCATCTGGGTGCTGACTATAGCATTCCCCTTTGGGCCACTAGTGGATCTTGGCACAGTTCAACTACTAGGAGTTACTAAGAAAAAGGATGCTTGGAAAATCAAAAGATGTGAGAAACAACTAGGAGTTTGAACTGGGTCAACTAACAAGGACCGTTTACTGTAAGATACCAGTCTGTCAAGACAGAATGGTGGCTGCTTTATCTAATGCACAGAAACAGAGAGTCATGGAAAACGAAAGAACTGGGGAACACAAGGCACAAAATAAACCTGCAGAAATCAACCTTAATGAATTGGGGGTTAAGTGATTCACATTGTAAAATGGAATGCTCCTGCCATATTGGTAAACAAGTCACAATCATTAGTGACTGCAGCCCACCAGTGGGAGCCAGTGAGTTCTGTGGGAGCTCAGGAAAGAGAAGAAGACCTGCTTTTTAGCAGCCATCAGAGGGCATCCACTCTCCTGAGCCCCGAGGAAAGGACGCCTAGGATGTGAACACATAGGGCACTAGCCCAGATAGCTGAGGTGCATATGAAAAGAGTGACCTCACTGAGCCAGACTCTGCATCTCCACACAGAAAACCACTAAATTCCTTAACTTAGGTTATCTGGTTTCCTTTTACCAACAATAATCTTGTGATGTTCAGACTACCTGTTTATACTGGTCTAAAGTGTCACCGTACTTTGGACCAGATAAATATTCCATCCAATAGCAGCAGAAAAAGAAAAATATTTAAGTATAGATGGAGCAGGATAATATGTTAGGCCACAAAATAAGTCAGAAAATTTAAAACTTTGAAATCATATCAGACACATTTCTGCCCACATGTTCATAGTATGAAACTAGAAATCAAATACAAGGAGGTAAACAAAATTCA
>SJYT01037086.1:57395-109531 GCA_006410635.1 Cephalophus harveyi | reverse complement strand
TCTGTGTGTGTCTCTCAGTATGTGTGTCTCTCAGTGTTTGTTCCTTTCTCTCAGAGTGTCCCTCTCAGTGTGTCTCATTGTGAGGGTGTCTGGTTCCTTGAGTGTGTGTGTATGTGCATCTCTCGCTCTGGAAGTAAATATCGTTCAGTGTGTGTGTCCCTCTCAGTGTGTGTTTCTCTCTCAGGTGCGTGTGTCTGTTTCTCAGTGTTTGTGTGTTGTGTTCTCGGGGGTGTGTCTCTACTTGGATGAGGGTATCTCTCATTGTGAGTGTCCCTGAGAGTTTTCCTGTCTCTGTGTGTCACTGTGTGTATCTCTGTGTGTGTCTCTCAGTGTGTTTTTCACTCTCTCTCCGGGTGGGTCTCTGTGACTGTGTTTCTCTCATCATGCATGTGCCTGGCTATAGTGTGTGTGTGTTTCTCCCACTGGATGTGTATGTCTCTCAGTGTGTTTCTGCCTGTCAGTTTGCCTGTGTATGTGTCTCAGTGTGTGTATCTGTATGTGTGTCGCTCAGAGTGTTTCTCACTCCCTCTCGGTGTGTGTGTCTCTCTCAATCATCTCTCTCATTGTGAGCGAGCTGGTTGTTAGTGTGTGTGTGTGTTTCTCCCACTCTATGTGTATGTCTCTCAGTGTGTGTGTGTGTCCCTCTCATTTTGCTTGTCTCTGCGTGTCTCTGTGTGTATCTCTCAGTGTGTTTTTCACTCTCTCTCAATGTGTGTGTCTCTCTGAGAGTGTGTCTGATTATTAGTGTGTGTGGGTGTCTTGATCTCAGGAGTGTGTGTCTCTTTATTGATGAGGGTGTTTCTCAATGTGTGTGTCCCTCTAATTTTGCCTGTATAGGTGTGTGTCTGTGTGTTTCTCTCAGTATGTGTGTCTCTCAGTGTTTGTTCCTTTCTCGCAGAGCGTCCCTCTCTGTGTGTCTCATTGTGAGAGTGTCTGGTTCCTCGAGTGTGTGTTTGTGCGTGTGTGTGTGTGTCTCGCTCTGGAAGGGAATATCTTTCAGTGTGTGTGTCCCTCTCAATGTGTTTCTCTCTCAGGGGGAGTGTGTCTGTTTCTCAGTGTTTGTGTGTGTGTCGTGCTCTCGGGGGTGTATGTCTCTATGTGGATGAGGGTGTCTCTCCGTGTGTGTGTCCCTGACAGTTTGACTGTCTCTGTGTGTCTCTGTGTGTGTCTCTCTGTATTTCTCTCAGTGTGTTTTTCACTCTCTCTCAGTGTGGGTCTCTGTGACTGGGTTTCTCTCATCGTGCATGTGCCTGGCTCTAGTGTGTGTGTGTTTCTCCCACTGGATGTGTATGTCTCTCAGTGTGTTTGTGCCTGTCAGTTTGCCTGTGTATGTGTCTCAGTGTGTGTCTCTGTATGTGTGTCTCTCAGTGTGTTTCTCAATGTCTCTCGGTGTGTGTCTCTGTCAGTGATCTCTCTCATTGTGAGCGAGCTGGTTGTTAGTGTGTGTGTGTGTTTCTCCCACTCGATGTGTATGTCTCTCAGTGTGTGTGTGTCCCTCTCATTTTGCTTGTCTTGCATGTCTCTGTGCGTAGCTCTCAGTGTGTTTTTCACTCTCTCTCAATGTGTGTGTTTCTCTGAGAATGTGTCTGATTATGAGTGTGTGTGGCTGTCTTGATCTCAGGAGTGTGTGTCTCTTTTTGGTTGAGAGTGTTTCTCAATGTGTGTGTCCCTCTAATTTTGCCTGTATCGGTGTGTCTCTGTTTGTGTCTCTCAGTATGTGTGTCTCTCAGTGTTTTTATTCCTTTCCTCAGCGTGTCCCTCTCAGTGTGTCTCCTTGTGAGGGTGTCTGGTTCCTCGAGTGTGTGTGTGCGTGTGTGTGTATGTGTGTCTCTCGTTCTGGAAGTGAATATCATTCAGTGTGTGTGTCTCTCTCAGTATGTGTGTCTCTCTCAGGGTGAGTGTGTCTGTTTCTCAGTGTTTGTGTGTGTGTCGTGCTCTCAGGGGTGTGTGTCTACGTGGATGAGGGTGTCTCTCAGTGTGTGTGTCCCTGAGAGTTTTCCTGTCTCTGTGTGTCTCTGTGTGTGTCTCTCAGTGTATCTCTCAGTGTGTTTTTCACGCTCTCTCAGCGTGGGTCTCTGTGACTGGGTTTCTCTCCTCGTGCATGTGCCTGTCTCTAGTGTGTGTGTGTTTCTCCCACTGGATGTGTATGTCTCTCAGTGTGTTTGTGCCTGTCAGTTTGCCTGTGTATGTGTCTCAGTGTGTGTCTCTGTATGTGTGTCTCTCAGTGTGTTTCTCCCTCTCTCTCGGTGTGTGTCTCTGTCAGTGATCTCTCTCATTGTGAGCGAGCTGGTTGTTAGTGTGTGTGTGTTTTTCTCCCACTCTATGTGTATGTCTCTCAGTGTGTGTGTGTCTCTCTCATTTTGCTTGTCTCTGCGTGTCTCAATGTGTATCTCTCAGTATGTTTTTCACCCTCTCTCAATGTGTTTGTCTCTCTGAGAGTGTTTCTGTTTATGAATGTGTGTGGCTGCCTTGATCTCAGGAGTATGTCTCTTTTTTGATGAGGTTGTTTCTTCATGTGTGTGTCCCACTTATTTTGCCTGTCTCGGTGTGTCTCTGTGTGTGTCTCTCAGTATGTGGGTCTCTCAGTATGTGTGTCTCTCAGTGTTTGTTCCTTTCTCTCAGAGTGTCTTCTCAGTGTGTCATTGTTAGGGTGTCTAGTTCCTCGAGTGTGTATGTGTACGTGTGTGTGTGTGTCTCTCGCTCTGGAGGTGAATATCTTTCAGTGTGTGTATCCCTCTCAGGTGTGTCTTTCTCTCTCAGGGTGAGTGTGTCTGTTTCTCAGTGTTTGTGTGTGTGTGGTGCTCTCTTGGGTGTGTGTCTCTACGTGGATGAAGGTGTCTCTCAGTGTGTGTGTCCCTGACAGTTTGCCTGTGTCTGTGTGTCTCTGAGTGTGTTTTTCACTCTCTCTCAGTGTGGGTCTCTGTGACTGGGTTTCTCTCATCGTGCATTTTACCGGCTCTAGTGTGTGTGTGTTTCTCCCAATGGATGTGTATGTCTCTCAGTGTGTTTGTGCCTGTCAGTTTCCCTGTGTATGTGTCTCAGTGTGTATCTCTGGTTGTGTGTCTCTCAGTGTGTTTTTCACTCTCTCTCAGTGTGGGTCTTTGTGACTGGATTTCTCTCATCATGCATGTTCCTGGCTCTAGTGTGTGGGTGTTTCTCCCACTGGATGTGTATGTCACTCAGTGTGTTTGTGCCTGTCAGTTTGCCTGTGTATGTGTCTCAGTGTGTGTCTCTGTATGTGTGTCTCTCAGTGTGTTTCTCACTCTCTCTCGGTGTGTGTCTCTCTCAGTGATCTCTCTCATTGTGAGCAAGCTGGTTGTTAGTGTGTGTGTGTGTTTCTCCCACTCGATGTGTATGTCTCTCAGTGTGTGTGTGTCCCTCTCATTTTGCTTGTTTCTGCGTGTCTCTGTGTGTATCTCTCAGTGTGTTTTTCACTCTCTCTCAATGTCTGTGTCTCTCTGAGAGTGTGTCTGATTATTAGTGTGTGTGGGTGTCTTGATCTCAGGAGTGTGTGTCTCTTTATTGATGAGGGTGTTTCTCAATGTGTGTGTCCCTCTAATTTTGCCTGTATAGGTGTGTGTCTGTGTGTTTCTCTCAGTATGTGTGTCTCTCAGTGTTTGTTCCTTTCTCGCAGAGCGTCCCTCTCTGTGTGTCTCATTGTGAGAGTGTCTGGTTCCTCGAGTGTGTGTTTGTGCGTGTGTGTGTGTGTCTCGCTCTGGAAGGGAATATCTTTCAGTGTGTGTGTCCCTCTCAATGTGTTTCTCTCTCAGGGGGAGTGTGTCTGTTTCTCAGTGTTTGTGTGTGTGTCGTGCTCTCGGGGGTGTATGTCTCTATGTGGATGAGGGTGTCTCTCCGTGTGTGTGTCCCTGACAGTTTGACTGTCTCTGTGTGTCTCTGTGTGTGTCTCTCTGTATTTCTCTCAGTGTGTTTTTCACTCTCTCTCAGTGTGGGTCTCTGTGACTGGGTTTCTCTCATCGTGCATGTGCCTGGCTCTAGTGTGTGTGTGTTTCTCCCACTGGATGTGTATGTCTCTCTGTGTGTTTGTTCCTGTCAGTTGGCCTGTGCATGTGTCTCAGTGTGTGTCTCTGTATGTGTGTCTCTCAGTGTGTTTCTCAATGTCTCTCGGTGTGTGTCTCTGTCAGTGATCTCTCTCATTGTGAGCGAGCTGGTTGTTAGTGTGTGTGTGTGTTTCTCCCACTCTATGTGTATGTCTCTCAGTGTGTGTGTGTCCCTCTCATTTTGCTTGTCTCTGCCTGTCTCTGTGTGTATATCTCAGTGTGTTTTTCACCCTCTCTCAATGTGTGTGTCTCTCGGAGAGTGTGCCTGATTATTAGTGTGTGTGGGTGTCTTGATCTTAGCAGCGTGTGTTTCTTTTTGGATGAGGGTTTTTCTCCATGTGTGTGTCCGTCTAATTTTCCTGTATCGGTGTGTCTCTGTGTGTGTCTCTCAGTATGTCTGTCTCTCAGTGTTTGTTCCTTTCTATCAGAGTGTCCCTCTCAGTGTGTCTCATTTTGAGGGTGTCTGGTTCCTCGAGTGTCTGTGTGTGCGTGTGTGTGTGTCTGTGTCTCTTGCTCTGGAAGTGAATATCTTTCAGTGTGTGTGTCCCTCTCATTGTGCTTGTCTCTGCATGTCTCTGTGTGCATCTCTCAGTGTGTTTTGCACTCTCTCTCAATGTGTGTGTCTCTCTCAGACCGTGTCTCTTCATTAGTGTGTGTGTGTGTCTTGATCTCAGGAGTGTGTGTCTCTTTTTGGATTAGGGTGTTTCTCAATGTGTGTGTCCCTCTAATTTTGCCTGTCTCGGTGTGTCTCTGTGTGTGTGTCTCAATATGTGTGTCTCTCAGTGTTTGTTCCTTTCTCTCAGATTGTCCCTCGCAGTGTGTCTCATTGTGAGGGTGTCTGGTTCCTCGATTGTGTGTGTGTGCATGTGTGTGTGTGTGTGTGTGTGTCTCTCGCTCTGGAAGTGAATATATTTCAGTGTGTGTTCCCTCTCAGTGTGTTTCTCACTCAGGGTGAGTGTTTCTGTTTCTCAGTGTTTGTGTGTGTGTTGTGGTCTCAGGGGTGTGTGTCTCTACGTGGATGAGGGTGTCTCTCAGTGTGTGTGTCCCTGACAGTTTGCCTGTGTCTGTGTGTCTCTGAGTGTGTTTTTCACTCTCTCTCAGTGTGGGTCTCTGTGACTGGGTTTCTCTCATCGTGCATTTTACCGGCTCTAGTGTGTGTGTGTTTCTCCCAATGGATGTGTATGTCTCTCAGTGTGTTTGTGCCTGTCAGTTTCCCTGTGTATGTGTCTCAGTGTGTATCTCTGGTTGTGTGTCTCTCAGTGTGTTTTTCACTCTCTCTCAGTGTGGGTCTTTGTGACTGGATTTCTCTCATCATGCATGTTCCTGGCTCTAGTGTGTGGGTGTTTCTCCCACTGGATGTGTATGTCACTCAGTGTGTTTGTGCCTGTCAGTTTGCCTGTGTATGTGTCTCAGTGTGTCTCTGTATCTGTGTCTCTCAGTGTGTTTCTCACTCTCTCTTGGAGTGTGTCTCTCTCAGCGATCTCTCTCTTTGTGAGCGACCTGGTTGTTAGTGTGTTTTCGTGTTTCTCCCACTCTATGTGTATGTCTCTCATTGTGTGTGTGTCCCTCTCATTTTGCTTGTCTCTGCGTGTTTCTGTGTGTATCTCTCAGTGTGTTTATCACTCTCTCTCAATGTGTGTGTCTCCCTGAGAGTTTCTCTGATCATTACTGTGTGTGTGTGTCTTCATCTCAGTAATGTGTGTCTCTTTTTTGATGAGGGTGTTTGTCAATGTGTGTGTCCCTCTAATTTTGCCTGTTCGGTGTGTCTCTGTGTGTGTCTCTCAGTATGTGTGTCTCTCAGAGTTTCTTCCTTTCTCTCAGAATGTCCCTCTCAGTGTGTTTCATTGTGAGAGTGTCTGGTTCATCCAGTGTGTGTGTTCGTCTGTGTGTGTGTGTCTCTCGCTCTGGAAGTGAATATCTTTCAGTGTGTGTGTCCCTCTCAGTGTGTGTTTCTCTCTTAGTTTGAGTGTGTTGGTTTCTCAGTGTTTGTGTGTGTGTAGTGGTCTCAGGGGTGTGTGTCTCTACGTGGATGAGGGTGTCTCTCAGTGTGTGTGTCCCTGACAGTTTGCCTGTCTCTGTGTGTCTCTGAGTGTGTTTTTCACTCTCTCTCAGTGTGGGTCTCTGTGACTGGGTTTCTCTCATCGTGCATGTTCCTGGCTCTAGTGTGTGTGTGTTTCTCCCACTGGATGTGTATGTCTCTCAGTGTGTTTGTGCCTGTCAGTTTGCCTGTGTATGTGTCTCAGTGTGTGTCTCTGTATGTGTGTCTCTCAGTGTGTTTCTCACTCTCTCTCGGTGTGTGTCTCTCTCAGTGATCTCTCTCATTGTGAGCAAGCTGGTTGTTAGTGTGTGTGTGTGTTTCTCCCACTCGATGTGTATGTCTCTCAGTGTGTGTGTGTCCCTCTCATTTTGCTTGTTTCTGCGTGTCTCTGTGTGTATCTCTCAGTGTGTTTTTCACTCTCTCTCAATGTCTGTGTCTCTCTGAGAGTGTGTCTGATTATTAGTGTGTGTGGGTGTCTTGATCTCAGGAGTGTGTGTCTCTTTATTGATGAGGGTGTTTCTCAATGTGTGTGTCCCTCTAATTTTGCCTGTATAGGTGTGTGTCTGTGTGTTTCTCTCAGTATGTGTGTCTCTCAGTGTTTGTTCCTTTCTCGCAGAGCGTCCCTCTCTGTGTGTCTCATTGTGAGAGTGTCTGGTTCCTCGAGTGTGTGTTTGTGCGTGTGTGTGTGTGTCTCGCTCTGGAAGGGAATATCTTTCAGTGTGTGTGTCCCTCTCAATGTGTTTCTCTCTCAGGGGGAGTGTGTCTGTTTCTCAGTGTTTGTGTGTGTGTCGTGCTCTCGGGGGTGTATGTCTCTATGTGGATGAGGGTGTCTCTCCGTGTGTGTGTCCCTGACAGTTTGACTGTCTCTGTGTGTCTCTGTGTGTGTCTCTCTGTATTCCTCTCAGTGTGTTTTTCACTTGCTCTCAGTGTGGGTCTCTGTGACTGGGTTTCTCTCATCGTGCATTTGCCTGGCTCTAGAGTGTTTGTGTTTCTCCCACTGGATGTGTATGTCTCTCAGTGGGTTTGTGCCTGTCAGTTTGCCTGTGTATGTGTCTCAGTGTCTGTCTCTTTATGTGTGTCTCTCAGTGTGTTTCTCATTCTCTCTCGGTGTGTGTCTCTCTCAGTGATCTCTCTCATTGTGAGCGAGCTGGTTGTTAGTGTGTGTGTGTGTTTCTCCCACTCGATGTGTATGTCTCTCAGTGTGTGTGTGTCCCTCTCATTTTGCTTGTNGTCAGTTTGCCTGTGTATGTGTCTCAGTGTCTGTCTCTTTATGTGTGTCTCTCAGTGTGTTTCTCATTCTCTCTCGGTGTGTGTCTCTCTCAGTGATCTCTCTCATTGTGAGCGAGGTGGTTGTTAGTGTGTGTGTGGGTTTCTCCCACTCTATGTGTATGTCTCTCATTGTGTTTGTGCCTGTCAGTTTGCCTGTATATGTGTCTCAGTGTGTGTCTCTGTATGTGTGTCTCTCAGTGTGTTTCTCACTCTCTCTCAGTGTATGTCTCTCTCAGTGATCTATCTCATTGTGAGCGAGCTGGTTGTTAGTGTGTGTGTGTGTTTCTCCCACTGTATGTGTATATCTCTCCATGTGTGTGTCCCTCTCATTTTGCTTGTCTCTGCATGTCTCTGTGTTTATCTCTCATTGTGTTTTTCCATCTCTCTCAATGTGTGTGTCTCTCTGAGAGTGTGACTGATCATTAGTGTGTGTGGGTGTCTTGATCTCAGGAGTTTGTGTCTCTTTTTGGAGGAGGGTGTTTCTCAATGTTTGTGTCCCTCTAATTTTGCCTGTCTCAGTGTGTCTCTGTGTGTCTCTCTCAGTATCTGTGTCTCTCAGTGTTTGTTCCTTTCTCTCAGAGTGTCCCTCTCAGTGTGTCCCATTGTGAGGGTGTCTGGTTCCTCGAGTGTGTGTGTGTGCTTGTGTGTGTGTGTGTCTCTCTCTCTCTGGAGGTGAATATCTTTCAGTGTGTGTATCCCTCTCAGTGTGTCTTTCTCTCTCAGGGTGAGTGTGTCTGTTTATCAGTGTTTGTGTGTGTGTCGCGCTCTTGGGTGTGTGTGTCTCTATGTGGATGAGGGTGTCTCTCAGTGTGTGTGTCCCTGAGAGTTTGCCTGTCTCTGTGTGTCTCTGTATGTGTCTCTCTGTGTGTCTCTCAGTGTGGTTTTCACTCTCTCTCAGTGTGGGTCTCTGTGACTGGGTTTCTCTCATCATGCATGTGCCTGGCTCTAGTGTGTGTGTTTCCCCCACTGTAGGTGAATGTCTATCAGTGTGTTTTTGCCTGTCACATTGCCTGTGTATGTGTCTCAGTGTGTGTCTCTTTATGTGTATCTCTCAGTGTGTTTCTCACTCTCTCTTGGTGTGTGTCTCTCACAGTGATTTCTGTTTTGTGAGTGAGCTGGTTGTTAGTGTGTGTGTGTGTTTCTCCCACTCTATGTGTATGTCTCTGTGTGTGTGTGTTCCTCTCATTTTGCTTGTCTTGCGTGTCTCAATCCATATCTCTCAGTGTGTTTTTCACTCTCTCTCAATGTGTGTGTTTCTCTGAGAGTGTGTCTGATTATTAGTGTGTGTGGCTGTCTTGATCTCAGGAGTGTGTGACACTTTTTGCATGAGGGTGTTTCTCAATGTGTGTGTCCATCTAATTTGGCCTGTCTCGGTGTGTCTCTGTGTGTCTCTCTCAGTAGGTTTGTCTCTCAGTGTTTGTTTGTGTCTGATTATTAGTGTGTGTGGCTGTCTTGATCTCAGGAGTGTGTGACACTTTTTGCATGAGGGTGTTTCTCAATGTGTGTGTCCATCTAATTTGGCCTGTCTCGGTGTGTCTCTGTGTGTCTCTCTCAGTAGGTTTGTCTCTCAGTGTTTGTTCCTTTCTCTCAGCGTGTCCCTCTCAGTGTGTCTCATTGTGATGGTGTCTGGATCTTCCAGTGTGTGTGTGCGTGTGTGTGTGTGTGTTTCTGCTCTGGAAGTGAATATCTTTCAGTGTGTGTGTCCCTCTCAGTGTGTGTTTCTCTCTCACGGCGAGTGTGTCTGTTTCTCAGTGTTTGTGTGTGTGTCGTGCTCTCGGGGGTGTGTCGCTATGTGGATGAGTGTGTCTCTCAGGGTGTGTGTCCCTGAGAGTTTGCCTGTCTCTGTGTGTCTCTGTGTGTGTTTTGCTGTGTGTCTCTCAGTGTGTTTTTCTCTCGCTCTCAGTGTGGGTCTCTGTGAAAGGGTTTCTCTCATCGTGCATGTTACAGGGTCTAGTGTGTGTGTGTGTTTCTCCCACTGGATGTGTATGTCTCTCAGTGTGTTTGTGCCTGTCAGTTTGCCTGTGTATGTGTCTCAGTGTGTGTCTCTGTATGTGTGTCTCTCAGTGTGTTTCTCACTCTCTCTCGGTGTGTGTCTCTCTCAGTGATCTCTCTCATTGTGAGCAAGCTGGTTGTTAGTGTGTGTGTGTGTTTCTCCCACTCGATGTGTATGTCTCTCAGTGTGTGTGTGTCCCTCTCATTTTGCTTGTTTCTGCGTGTCTCTGTGTGTATCTCTCAGTGTGTTTTTCACTCTCTCTCAATGTCTGTGTCTCTCTGAGAGTGTGTCTGATTATTAGTGTGTGTGGGTGTCTTGATCTCAGGAGTGTGTGTCTCTTTATTGATGAGGGTGTTTCTCAATGTGTGTGTCCCTCTAATTTTGCCTGTCTCAGTGTGTCTCTGTGTGTGTCTCTCAGTATGTGTGTCTCTCAGTATGTGTGTCTCTCAGTGTTTGTTCCTTTCTCTCAGAGTGTCCCTCTCAGTGTTTCTCATTGTGAGAGTGTCTGGTTCCTCGAGTGTGTTTGTGTGCGTGTGTGTGTTTGTGTGTGTCTCTCGCTCTGGAAGTGAATATCTTTCAGTGTTTGTTCCCTCTCAGTGTGTTTTTCTCACTCGGGGTGAGTGTGTCTGTTTCTCAGTGTTTGTGTGTGTGTCGTGCTCTCAGGGTTTGTGTCTCTACATGGATGAGGGTGTCTCTCAGTGTGTGTGTCCCTGACAGTTTCCATGTGTCTGTGTGTCTCTCAGTGTGTTTTTCACTCTCTCTCAGTGTGGGTCTCTGTGACTGGGTTTCTCTCATCGTGCATGTGCCTGGCTCTAGTGTGTGTGTGTTTCTCCCACTGGATGTGTATGTCTCTCAGTGTGTTTGTGCCTGTCAGTTTGCCTGTGTATGTGTCTCAGTGTGTGTCTCTGTACCTGTGTCTCTCAGCGTGTTTCTCACTCCCTCTCGGGGTGTGCCTCTCAGTGATCTCTCTCTTTGTGAGCGAGCTGGTTGTTAGTGTGGGTGTGTGTTTCCCAACTTATGTGTATGTTTCTCAGTGTGATTGTGCCTGTCAGTTTGCCTGTGTATGTGTCTCAGTGTGTGTCTCTGTATCTGTGTCTCTCAATGTGTTTCTCACTCTCTCTTGGAGTGTGTCTCTCTCAGTGATCTCTCTCTTTGTGAGCGACCTGGTTGTTAGTGTGTTTTCATGTTTCTCCCACTCTATGTGTATGTCTGTCATTGTGTGTGTGTCCCTCTCCTTTTGCTTGTCTCTCAGTGTTTCTGTGTGTATCTCTCAGTGTGTTTTTCACTCTCTCTCAATGTGTGTGTCTCCCTGAGAGTTTCTCTGATCATTAGTGTGTGTGTGTGTGTCTTCATCTCAGTAATGTGTGTCTCTTTTTTGATGAGGGTGTTTGTCAATGTGTGTGTCCCTCTAATTTTGCCTGTTCGGTGTGTCTCTGTGTGTGTCTCTCAGTATGTGTGTCTCTCAGAGTTTCTTCCTTTCTCTCAGAATGTCCCTCTCAGTGTGTTTCATTGTGAGAGTGTCTGGTTCATCCAGTGTGTGTGTGTGTCTGTGTGTGTGTGTCTCTCGCTCTGGAAGTGAATATCTTTCAGTGTGTGTGTCCCTCTCAGTGTGTGTTTCTCTCTGAGTTTGAGTGTGTCTGTTTCTCAGTGTTTGTGTGTGTGTCGTGGTCTCGGGGGTGTGTGTCTCTACGTGATGAGGGTGTCTCTCAGTGTGTGTGTCCCTGGCAGTTTGCCTGTCTCTGTGTGTCTCTGTGTGTGTTTCTGTGTGTGTCTCTCAGTGTGTCTCTCAGTGTGTTTTTCACTCTCTCTCAGTGTGGGTCTCTGTGACTGGGTTTCTCTCATCATGCATTTGCCTGGCTCTAGTGTGTTTGTGTTTCTCCCACTGGATGTGTATGTCTCTCAGTGTGATCACTCTGATCATTAGTGTGTGTGGGTGTCTTGATCTCAGGAGTTTGTGTCTCTTTTTGGAGGAGGGTGTTTCTCAATATTTGTGTCCCTCTAATTTTGCCTGTCTCGGTGTGTCTCTGTGTGTCTCTCTCAGTATTTGTGTCTCTCAGTGTTTTTTCCTTTCTCTCAGAGTGTCCCTCTCAGTGTGTCCCATTGTGATGGTGTCTGGTTCCTCGAGTGTGTGTGTGTGCGTGTGTGTGTGTGTGTGACTCTCTCTCTGGAAGTGACTACCTTTCAGTGTGTGTATCCCTCTCAATGTGTCTTTCTCTCTCAGGGTGAGTGTGTCTATTTCTGTGTTTGTGTGTGTGTCGTGATCTTGGGGGTGTGTGTCTCTACGTGGATGAGGGTGTCTCTCAGTGTGTGTGTCCTTGAGAGTTTTCCTGTCTCTGTGTGTCTCTGTATGTGTCTCTCTGTGTGTCTCTCAGTGTGGTTTTCACTCTCTCTCAGTGTGCGTCTCTGTGACTGGGTTTCTCTCATCATGCCTGTGCCTGGCTCTAGTGTGTGTGTGTTTCCCCCACTGAAGGTGAATGTCTCTCAGTGTGTTTCTGCCTGTCACATTGCCTGTGTATGTGTCTCAGTGTGTGTCTCTTTATGTGTGTCTCTCAGTGTGTTTCTCACTCTCTTTAGGTGTGTGTCTCTCTCAGTGATTTCTGTCTTTGTGAGTTAGCTGGTGGTTAGTGTGTGTGTGTGTGTTTCTCCCACTCTATGTGTATGTCTCTGTGTGTGCGTGTCCCTCTCATTTTGCTTGTCTTGTGTGTCTCAATGCATATCTCTCAGTGTGTTTTGCACTCTCTCTCAATGTGTGTGTTTCTCTGAGAGTGTGTCTGATTATTAGTGTGTGCGGCTATCTTGATCTCAGGAGTGTGTGACTCTTTTTGGATGAGGGTGTTTCTCAATGTGTGTGGCCATCTAATTTGGCCTGTTCGGTGTGTCTCTGTGTGTCTCTCTCAGTAGGTTTGTCTCTCAGTGTTTGTTCCTTTCTCTCAGAGTGTCCCTCTCAGTGTGTCTCATTGTGAAGGTGTTTAGTTCCTCGAGTGTGTGTGTGTGTGTGTCTTGCTCTCGCTCTGGAGGTTACTATCTTTCAGTGTGTGTGTCCCTCTCAGTGTGTATTTCTCTCTAAGGGTGAGTGTGACTGTTTCTCAGTGTTTGTGTGTGTGTCGTGCTCTCGGGGGTGTTTGTCTACGTGGATGAATGTGTCTCTCAGTGAGTGTGTCCCTGAGAGTTTTCTTGTCTCTGTGTGTCCCTGTGTGTGTCTCTCTGTGTGTCTCTCATGTGTTTCTCACTCTCTCTCAGTGTGTGTCTCTGTCAGTGATCTCTCTCATTGTGAGCGAGCTGGTTGTTTATGTGTGTGTGTGTGTGTTTCTCCCACTCTATGTGTATGTCCATCAATGTGTGTGTGTCACACTCATTTTGTTTGTCTCTGCGTGTCTCTGTGTGTATCTCCAGTGTGTTTTTCACTCTCTCTCAATGTGTGTGTTTCTCTGAGTGTGTGTCTGATTATCAGTTGTGTGGGTGTCTTGATCTCAGCAATGTGTGTCTCTTTTTGGATGAAGGTGTTTCTGAATGTGTGTGTCCCTCTAAGTTTGCCTGTCTCGGTTTGCCTCTGTGTGTGTTCCTCAGTATGTGTGTCTCTCAGTCTTTGCTCCTTTCTCTCAGAGTGTCCCTTTCAGTGTGTCTCATTGTGAGGGTGTCTGGTTCCTCGAGTGTGTGTGTGCGTGTGTGTCTCTCGCTCGGGAAGTGAATATCTCTCAGTGTGTGTGTCCCTCTCAGTGTGTGTTTCTCTCTCAGGGTGAGTGTGTCTGTTTCTCAGTGTTTGTGTGTGTGTCGTGCTCTCGGGGGTCTGTGTCTACGTGGATGAGTGTGTCTCTCAGTGTGTGTGTCCCTGAGAGCTTTCCTGTCTCTGTGTGTCTCTGTTTATGTCTCTCTGTGTGTCTCTCAGTGTGTTTTTCAATCTCTCTCAGTGTGGATCTCTGTGACTGGGTTTCTCTCTTCGTGCATGTGCCTGGCTCTTGTGTGTGTGTGTTTCTCCCACTGGATGTGCATGTCTCTCAGTGTGGTTGTGCCTGTCAGTTTGCCTGTGCATGTGTCTCAGTGTGAGTCTCTGTATGAGTGTCTCTCAGTGGGCTTCTCACTCCCTCTCTGTGTGTGCCTCTCAGTTATTTCTCTCTTTGAGCGAGCTGGTTGTAAGAGTGTGTTTGGGTTTCTCCCAATGGATGTGTATGTCTCTCAGTTTGTATGTGCCTGTCAGTTTGCTGTGCATGTGTCTCAGTGTGTGTCTCTCTATGTGTGTCTCTCAGTGTGTTTCTCACTCTCTCTCTCGGTGTGTGACTCTCTCAGAGATCTTTCTCATTGTGAACGAGCTGGTTGTTAGTGTGTGTGTGTGTTTCTCCCACTCTATGTGTATGTCTCTGTGTGTGTGTGTGTCCCTCTCATTTTTCTTGTCTTGTGTGTCTCTGTGCGTATCTCTCAGTGTGTTTTTCACTCTCTCTCAATGTGTGTGTTTCTCTGAGAGTGTGTCTGATTCTTAGTGTGTGTGGCTGTCTTGATCTCAGGAGTGTGTGTCTCTTTTTGGATGAGGGAGTTTCTCAATGTGTGTGTCCCTCTAATGTTGCCTGTCTCAGTGTGTCTCTGTGTGTGTCTCTCAGTATCTGTGTCTCTCATTGTTTGTTCCTTTCTCTCAGAGTGTCCCTCCCAGGTGTCTCATTGTGAGGTTGTCTGGTACCTTGAGTGTGTGTGTATGTGCGTCTCTCGCTCTGGAAGTAACTATCTTTCAGTGTGTGTGTTCCTCTCAGTGTATGTTTCTCTCTCAGGGTGCGTGTGTCTGTTCTCAGTGTTTGTGTGTGTGTCGTGCTCTTGGGGGTGTGTGTCTCTACGTGGATGAGAGTGTCTCTAAGTATGTGTGTCCCTGAGAGTTTTCCTGTCGCTGTGTGTCATTGTGTGTCTCTGTGTGTGTCTCTCAGTGTGTTTTTCACTCTCTCTCAGTGTGGGTCTATGTGACTGGGTTTCTCTCTTTGTGCACGTGCCTGGCTCTAGTGTGTGTGTGTTTCTCCCACTGGATGTGTATGTGTCTCAGTTTGTTTGTGATTGTCAGTTTGCCTGTGTATGTCTCAGTGTCTGTCTCTGTATGAGTGTCTCTCAGTGCGTTTCTCACTCTCTCTTGGTTTGTGTCTCTCTCAGTGATCTCTCTCTTTGTGAGCGAGCTGGTTGTTTATGTGTGTGTGTGTTTCTCCCACTCTATGTGTATGTCCCTCAATGTGTGTGTGTCACACACATTTTGCTTGTCTCTGCATGTCTCTGTGTGTATCTCTCAGTGTGTTTGTCACTCTCTCTCAATGTGCGTGTCTCTCTGAGTGTGTGTCTGATTATCAGTGTGTGTGTGTGTCGTGATCTTAGCAGTGTGTGTCTCTTTTTGGATGCGGGTGTTTCTGATTGTGTGTGTCCCTCTAATTTTGCCTGTCTCGGTGTGCCTCTGTGTGTGTCCCTCAGTATGTGTGTCTCTCAGTGTTTGTTCCTTTCTCTCAGAGTGTCCCTCTCAGTGGCACTCATTGTGAGGTTGTCTGGTTCCTCGAGTGTGTGTGTGTGCATGTGTGTGTGTGTGTCTCTGTCTCTGGAAGTGAATATCTTTCAGTGTGTTGTCCCTCTCAGTGTGTGTTTGTCTCTCAGGGTGAGTGTGTCTGTTTCTCAGTGTTTGTGTGTGTGTCATGCTCTCGGGTGTGTGTCTCTACGTGGATGAGGGTGTCTCTCAGTGTGTGTGTCCCTGACAGTTTGCCTGTCTCTGTGTGTCTCTCTGTGTGTCCCTCAGTGTGTTTTTCACTCTCTCTCACTGTGGGTCTCTGTGACTGAGTTTCTGTCATCGTGCATGTGCCTGGCTCTAGTGTATGTGTGTTTCTCCCACTGGATGTGTATGTCTCTCAGTGTGTGTGTGTCCCTCTCATTTTGCTTGTCTCTGCATTTCTCTGTGTGTATCTCTCAGCGTGTTTTTCACTCTCTCTCAAAGTGTGTGTCTTTCTGAGAATGTGTCTGTTCATTAGTGTGTGTGGGTGTCTTGATCTCAGGAGTGTGTGTCTCTTTTTGGAGGAGGGTGTTTCTCAATGTGTGTGTCCCTCTAAGTTTGCCTGTCTCGGGGTGCCTCTGTGTGTCTCCCTCAGTATGTGTGTCTCTCAGTCTTTACTCCTTTCTCTCAGAGTGTCCCTCTCAGTGTGTCTCATTGTGAGGGTGTCTGGTTCCTCGAGTGTGTGTGTGTGTGTGTGTGTGTCTCTCGCTCTGGAAGTGAATATCTTTCAGTGTGTGTGTGCCTCTCATTTTGCTTGTCTCTGCTTGTCTCTGTGTGTATCTCTCAGTGTGTTTTTCACTCTCTCTCAATGTGTGTCTTTCTCTGAGAGTGTGTATTATTATTAGTGTGTGGCTGTCTTGATCTCAGAAGTATTGACTCTTTTTGGATAAGGGTGTTTCTCAATGTGTGTGTCCCTCTAATGTTGCCTGTCTCGGTGTGTCTCTGTGTGTGTCTCTCAGTATGTGTGTCTCTCAGTGTTTGTTCCTTTCTCTCAGAGTGTCCCCTCAGTGCGTCTCATTGTGAAGGTGTTTAGTTCCTCGAGTGTGTGTGTGCACGTGTGTGTGTGTGTCTCTTGCTCTCGCTCTGGAGGTTACTATCTTTCAGTGTGTGTGTCCCTCACAGTGTGTATTTCTCTCTAAGGGTGAGTGGGACTGTTTCTCAGTGTTTGTGTGTGTGTCGCGCTCTCGGGGGTGTTTGTCTATGTGGATGAGGGTGTCTCTCAGTGTGTGTGTCCCTGAGAGTTTTCTTGTCTCTGTGTGTCCCTCTGTGTGTCTCTCTGTGTGTCTCTCATGTGTGTCTCACTCTCTCTCGGTGTGTGTCTCTCTCAGTGATCTCTCTGATAGTGAGTGAGCTGGTTGTAAGTGTGTGTGTGTTTCTCCCACTCTCTCTGTATGTCTCTCAGTGTGTGTGTGTCCCTCTCATGTTGCTTGTCTCTGCGTGTCTCTGTGTGAATCTCTCATTGTGTTTTTCACTGTCTCTCAATGTGTGTGTCTCTCTGAGAGTGTGTCTGATCATTAGTGTGTGTGGGTGTCTTGATCTCTGTAATCTGTGTTTGTTTTTTGATGAGGTTGTTTCTCAATGTGTGTGTCCCTATAATTTTGCCTGTCTCTGTGTGTCTCTGTGTGTGTCTCTCAGTATGTGTGTCTCAGTGTTTGTTCCTTTCTCTCAGAGTGTCCCTCTCAGTGTGTCTCATTGTGAGTGTCTGGTTCCTCCAGTGTGTGTGTGCCTGTGTGTGTGTGTGTTTCTTGCTCTGGAAGTGAATATCTTTCAGTGTGTGCATCCCTCCCAGTGTGTATTTCTCTCTGAGGTTGAGTGTGTCTGTTTCTGAGACTTTGTGTGTGTGTCATGCTCTCGGGGGTGTGTGTCTCTACGTTGATGAGGGTGTCTCTCAGTGTGTGTGTCCTTGGCAGATTGCCTGTCTCTGTGTGTCTCTGTGTGTGTCTCTCTGTGTCTCTCTCAAAGTGTTTTTCACTCACTCTCAGTGTGGGTCTATGTGACAGGGTTTCTCTCATTGTGCATGTGTCTGGCTCTAGTGTGTGTTTGTTTTTCCCAATGGATGTGTATGTCTCTCTGTGTGTTTGTGCCTGTCAGTTTGCCTGTGTATGTGTCTCAGTGTGTGTCTCTGTATGTTTGTCTCTCACTGTGTTTCTCACTCTCTCTCGGTGTGTGTCTCTCTCAGTGATCTATCTCATAATGAGCGAGCTGGTTGTTAGTGTGTGTGTGTTTCTCCCACTCTATGTGTATGTCTCTCAGTGTGTGTGTTTCCCTCTCATTTTGCTTGTCTCTCGTGTCTCTGTGTGTATCTCTCAGTGTGTTTTAAACTCTCTCCCAATGTGTGTGTCTCTCGGAGACTGTGTCTTATTATTCAGGTGTGTGGGTGTCTTGAACTCAGGAGTGTGTGTCTCTTTTTGGATGAGGGTGTTTCTCAATGTGTGTGTCCCTCTAATTTTGCCTGTCTCGGTGTGTCTCTGTGTTTGTGTCTCAGTGTTTGTTCCTTTTTCTCAGAGTGTCCTCTCAGTGTGTCATTGTGAGGGTGTCTACTTCCTCAAGAGTGTGTGTGTGTGTGTGTGTATCTTGCTCTGGAGGTGAATATCTTTCAGTGTGTGTGTCCCTCTCAGTGTGTCATTCTCTCTCAGGATGAGTGTGTCTGTTTCTCAGTGTTTGTGTGTATGTCGTGCTCTTAGGGGTGTATGTCTACGTGGATGAGGGTGTCTCTCAGTGTGTGTGTCCCTGAGATTTTTCCTGTCTCTATGTGTCTCTGTGTGTGTCTCTCTGTGTGTCTGTCAGTGTGTTTTTCACTCTCTCTCAGTGTGGGTCTATGTGACTGGGTTTCTCTCTTCATGCATGTGCCTTGATCTAGTGTGTGTGTGTTTCTCCCACTGTATGTGAGTATCTCTCAGTGTGTTTGTGCCTGTCAGTTTGCCTGTATATGTGTCTCAGTGTGTGTCTCTGTATGAGTGCCTCTCAGTGTGTTTCTCACTCTCTCTCGGTGTGTGTCTCTCTCAGTAATGTCTCTCTTTGTGAGCGAGCTGGTTGTTAGTGTGTGTGTGGGTTTCTCCCAGTGGATGTGTATGTCTCTCAGTGTGTTTGTGCCTGTCAGTTTTCCTGTGTATGTGTCTCAGTGTGTGTCTCTGTATGTGTGTCTTTCAGAGTGTTTCTCACTCCTCTCAGTGTGTGTCTCTCTCAGTGATCTCTCTCTTTGTGAGCGAGCTGGTTGCTGGTGTGTGTGTGGATTTCTCCCACTGGATGTGTATGTCTCTCAGTTTGTATGTGCCTGTCAGTTTGCCTATGTATGTTTCTCAGTGTGTGTCTCTTTATGTGTGTCACTCAGTGTGTTTCTCACTCTATCTTGGTGTGTTTCTCTCTCAGTGATTTCTCTCTTTGTGAGCGAGCTTGTTGTTATTGTGTGTGTGTTTCTCCCACTCTATGTGTATGTCTCTGTGTGTGTGTGTGTCCCTCTCATTTTACTTGTCTTACGTGTCTCTGTGCGTAACTCTCAGTGTGTTTTTCACTCTCTCTCAATGTGTGTGTTTCTCTGAGAGTGTGTCTGATTATGAGTGTGTATGGGTGTCTTGATTTCAGGAGTGTGTGTCTCCTTCCGGATGAGTTTGTTTCTCCATGAGTGTATCCCTCTAATTTTGCCTGTCTTGATGTGTGTCTGTGTGTGTCTCTCCGTATGTGTGTCTCTCAGTGTTTGTTCCTTTCTCTCAGAGTGTTCTCTCAGTGTGTCATTGTGAGGGTGTCTAGTTCCTCGAGTGTGTGTGTGTGCATGTGTTTGTGTGTGTCTCTCGCTCTGGAGGTGAATATCTTTCAGTGTGTGTATCCCTCTCAGTGTGTCTTTCTCTCTCAGGGTGAGTGTGTCTGTTTCTCAGTGTTTGTGTGTGTGTCGTGCTCTCGGGGGCGTGTGTCTCTACGTGGATGAGGGTGTCTCTCAGTGTGTCTGTCCCTGACAGTTTGCCCATCTCTGTGTGTGTCTCTGTGTGTCTCTCAGTGTGTTTTTCACTCTCTCTCAGTGTGGGTCTCTGTGACTGTGTTTCTCTCATCGTGCATGTGCCTAGATCTAGTGTGTGTGTGTTTCTCCAACTGTATGTGAATATCTCTCAGTGTGTTTCTGCCTTTCACTTTGCCTGTGTATGTTTCTCTGTGTGTGTCTCTTTATGTGTGTCACTCAGTGTGTTTCTCACTCTATCTTGGTGTGTGTCTCTCTCAGTGATTTCTCTCTTTGTGAGGGAGCTGGTTGTTAGTGTGTGTGTTTCTCCCTCTCTATGTGTATGTCTCTGTGTGCGTGTGTCCCTCTCATTTTGCTTGTCTTTCATGTCTCTGTGTGTAACTCTCAGTGTGTTTTTCACTCTCTCTCAATGTGTGTGTTTCTCTGAGAGTGTGTCTGATTATTAGTGTGTGTAGCTGTCTTGATCTCAGGAGTGTGTGACTCTTTTGGATGAGGGTGTTTGTCAATGTGTGTGTCCCTCTAATGTTGCCTGTCTCGGTGTGTCTCTGTGTGTGTCTCTCAGTATGTGTGTCTCTCAGTGTTTGTTCCTTTCTCTCAGAGTGTCCTTCTTAGTGTGTCTCATTGTTAGGGTGTATGGTTCCTCTAGTGTGTGTGCGTGCTTGTGTGTGTGTCCCTCTAATTTTGCCTGTCTCGGTGTGTCTCTGTGTGTGTCTCTCAGTATGTGTGTCTCTCAGTGTTTGTTCCTTTCTCTCAGAGTGTCCTTCTTAGTGTGTCTCATTGTTAGGGTGTATGGTTCCTCTAGTGTGTGTGCGTGCTTGTGTGTGTGTGTGTGTGTGTGTGTGTGTGTCTCGCTCTGGAAGTGAATTTTTTCAGTGTGTGTGTCCTTCTCAGTGTGTGTTTCTCTCTCAGGGTGAGTGTGTCTGTTTCTCAGTGTTTGTGTGCATGTCGTGCTCTCGGGAGTGTGTGTCTACGTGGATGAGGGTGTCTCTCAGTGTGTGTGTCCCTGAGTGTATTCCTTTTTCTGTGTGTCTCTGTGTATGTCTCTCTGTGTGTCTCTCAGTGTGTTTTTCACTCTCTCTCAGAGTGGGTCTCTGTGACTGGGTTTCTCTCTTCATGCATGTGCCTGGCTCTAGTGTGTGTGTGTTTCTCCCACTGGATGTGTATGTCTCTCTGTGTGTTTGTTCCTGTCAGTTGGCCTGTGCATGTGTCTCAGTGTGTGTCTCTGTATGTGTGTCTCTCAGTGTGTTTCTCAATGTCTCTCGGTGTGTGTCTCTGTCAGTGATCTCTCTCATTGTGAGCGAGCTGGTTGTTAGTGTGTGTGTGTGTTTCTCCCACTCTATGTGTATGTCTCTCAGTGTGTGTGTGTCCCTCTCATTTTGCTTGTCTCTGCCTGTCTCTGTGTGTATATCTCAGTGTGTTTTTCACCCTCTCTCAATGTGTGTGTCTCTCGGAGAGTGTGCCTGATTATTAGTGTGTGTGGGTGTCTTGATCTTAGCAGCGTGTGTTTCTTTTTGGATGAGGGTTTTTCTCCATGTGTGTGTCCGTCTAATTTTCCTGTATCGGTGTGTCTCTGTGTGTGTCTCTCAGTATGTCTGTCTCTCAGTGTTTGTTCCTTTCTATCAGAGTGTCCCTCTCAGTGTGTCTCATTTTGAGGGTGTCTGGTTCCTCGAGTGTCTGTGTGTGCGTGTGTGTGTGTCTGTGTCTCTTGCTCTGGAAGTGAATATCTTTCAGTGTGTGTGTCCCTCTCATTGTGCTTGTCTCTGCATGTCTCTGTGTGCATCTCTCAGTGTGTTTTGCACTCTCTCTCAATGTGTGTGTCTCTCTCAGACCGTGTCTCTTCATTAGTGTGTGTGTGTGACTTGATCTCAGGAGTGTGGGTCTCTTTTTGGATTAGGGTTTTTCTCAATGTGTGTGTCCCTCTAATTTTGCCTGTCTCGGTGTGTCTCTGTGTGTGTCTCTCAGTATGTGTGTCTCTCAGTGTTTGTTCCTTTCTCTCAGAGTGTCCACTCAGTGTGTCATTGTGAGGGTGTCTACTTCCTTGAGTGTGTGTGTGTGCATGTGTGTGTGTGTGACTCGCTCTGGAGGTGTTTCTCTGACTGTATGGGAATGTCTCTCAGTGTGTTTCTGCCTGTCAGTTTGCCTGTGTATGTTTCTCAGTGTGTGTCTCTTTATGTGTGTCTCTCAGTGTGTTTCTCACTCTCTCTCAGTGTGTGTCTCTCTCAGTGATTTCTCTCTTTGTCAGCGAGCTGGTTGTTAGTGTGTGTGTGTGTTTCTCCCAGTCTATGTGTTTGTTTCTTTGTGTGTGTGTGTCCCTCTCATTTTGCTTGTCTTGCGTGTCTCTGTGCATATCTCAGTGTGTTTTTCACTCTCTCTCAATGTGTGTGTCTCTCTGAGAGTGTGTCTGATTATTAGTGTGTGTGGTTGTCTTGATCTCAGGAGTGTGTGTCTCTTTCTGGATGAGGTTGTTACTCCATGAGTGTATTCCTCTAATTTTGCCTGTCTCGGTGTGTCTCTGTGTGTGTCTCTCAGTATGTGTGTCTCTCAGTGTTTTATCCTTTCTCTCAGATTGTCCCTCGCAGTGTGTCTCATTGTGAGGGTGTCTGGTTCCTCGATTGTGTGTGTGTGCGTGTGTGTGTGTGTGTGTGTGTGTCTCGCTCTGGAGGTGAATATCTTTCAGTGTGTGTATCCCTCTCAGTGTGTCTTTCTCTCTCAGGGTGAGTGTGTCTGTTTCTCAGTGTTTGTTTCTGTGTCGTGCTCTAAGGGGTGTGTGTCTCTACATGGATGAGGGTGTCTCTCAGTGTGTGTGTCTCTCAGTGTGTGTTGCTTTCTCTCAGAGTGTCCCTCTCATTGTGTCTCATTGTGAGGCTGTCGGGTTCCTCTAGTGTGTGTGTGTGTGTGTCTGTCTCTCTGGAAGTGAATATCTTTCAGTGTGTGTGTCCCTCTCAGTGTGTGTTTCTCTCTCAGGGTGAGTGTGATTGTTCGTCAGTGTTTGTGTTTGTTTCATGCTCTCGAGGGTGTCTGTCTCTATGTGGATGTGGGTGTCTCTCAGTGTGTGTCCCTGAGAGTTTGTCTGTCTCTGTGTGTTTCTGTGTGTGTCTCGCTGTGTGTCTCTCAGTGTGTTTTTCACTCTCTCTCAGGGTGGGTCTCTTTGACTGTGTTTCTCTCATCGTGCATATGCCTGGCTCTAGTGTGTGTGTGTTTCTCCCACTGGATATGTATGTCTGTCAGTGTGTTGTGCCTGTCACTTTGCCTGTGTATGTGTCTCAGTGTGTGTCTCTGTATGTGTGTCTCTCAGTGTGTTTCTCATTCTCTCTCAGTGTGTGTCTCTCTCAGTGATCTCTCTCATTGTGAATGAGATGGTTGTTAGTGTGTGTTTCTGTTTCTCCCACTCTATGTGTATGTCTCTCAGTGTGTGTGTCCCTCTCATTTTGCTTGTCTCTGTGTGTCTATGTGTGTATCTGTCAGTGTGTTTTACACTCTCTCTCAAAGTGTTTGTCTCTCTGAGAGTGTGTCTGATTATGAGTGTGTGTGGGTGTCTTGATGTCAGGTGTGTGTGTCTCTTTTTGGATGAGGGTGTTTCTCAATGTGTGTGTCCCTCTAATGTTGCCTGTCTCGGTGTGTCTCTGTGTGTGTCTGTCAGTGTGTGTGTCTCTCAGTGTTTGTTCCTTTCTCCCAGAGTGTCCCTCTCAGTGGGTCTCGTTGTGAGGGTGTCTGGGTCCTCGAGTGCGTTTGTGCGTGTGTGTGTGTGTCTGTTTGTGTGTTTCTCGCTCTGGAAGTGAATATCTTTCAGGGTATGTGTCCCTCTCTGTGTGTGTTGGTCTCAGTGTGAGTGTACCTTTTTCTCAGTGTTTGTGTGTGTGTCATGCTCTCGGGGGTGTGTGTCTCTACGTGGATGAGGGTGTCTCTCAGTGTGTGTGTCCCTGAGAGTTTGCCTGTCTCTGTGTGTCTCTGAGTGTGTCTCTCTGTGTGTCTCTCAGTGTGTTTTTCACTCTCTCTCATTGTGGGTCTCTGTGACTGGGTTTCCCTCATCGTACATGTCCCTAGATCTAGTGTGTGTGTGGTTCTCCCACTGTATGTGAATGTCTCTCAGTGTGTTTCTGCCTGTCACTTTGCCTGTGTAAGTTTCTCAGTGAGTGTCTCTTTATGTTTGTGTCTCAGTGTGTTTCTCACTCTCTGTTGGTGTGTCTCTCTCTCAGTGATTTCTCTCTTTCTGAGCGAGCTGGTTGTTAGTGTGTGTGTGTTTCTCCCACTCTATGTGTATGTCTGTGTGTGTGTGTGTGTCCCTCTCATTTTGCTCGTCTCTGCGTGTCTCTGTGCATATCTCTCAGTGTGGTTTTCACTCTCTATCACTGTGTGTGTCTCTCTGATTGTGTGTCTGATCATTAGTGTGTGTGCGTGTCTTGATTCCAGGAGTGTTTGGATACGGGTGTTCTCAATGGTGTGTCCCTCTAATTTTGCCTGTCTCAGTGTGTCTCTGTGTGTGTCTCTCAGTATGTGTGTCTCTCAGTGTTTGTTCCTTTCTCTCAGAGTGTCCCTTTCAGTGTGTCTCATTGTGAGGGTGTCTGGTTCCTCGAGTGTGTGTGTGTGTGTGGGTTTGTGTGTGTGTCTCTCGCTCTGGAAGTGAATATCTTTCAGTGTGTGTGTCCCTCTCAGTATGTGTTTCTCTCTCAGAGTGAGTGTGTCTGTTTCTCAGTGTTTGTGTTTGTCGTGCTCTCGGGGGTGTGTGTCTACGTGGATGAGGGTGTCTCTCAGTGTGTGTGCCCTGAGAGTTTTCCTGTCTCTGTGTGTCTCTCTGTGTGTCTCTCATTGTGTTTTTCAATCTCTCTCAGTGTGGGTCTCTGTGACTGGGTTTCTCTCTTCATGCATGTGCCTGGCTCTAATGTGTGTGTCTCTCACTGGATGTGTATGTCTCTCAGTGGGTTTGTGCCTGTCAGTTTGCCTGTGCATGTGTTTCAGTGTTTGTCTCTGTATGAGTGTCTCTCAGTGTGTTTCTCACTCTCTCTTGCTGTGTGTCTCTCTCCGTGATGTCTCTCTTTGTGAGCAAGCTGGTTGTTAGTGTGTGTGTGTTTCTCCCACTCTATGTGTGTGTGTGTGTCACTCTCATTTCGCTTGTCTTGCATGTCTCTGTGCGTAATTCTCAGTGTGCTTTTCACTCTCTCTCAATGTGTGTGTTTCTCTGAGAGTGTGTCTGATTATTAGTGTGTGTGGCTGTCTTAATCTCAGGAGTGTGTGACACTTTTTGGATGAGGGTGTGTCTGAATGTGTGTGTCCCTCTACTTTTGCCTGTCTCGATGTGTCTCTGTGTGTGTCTCTCGAGATTTGTGTCTGTCAGTGTTTGTTCCTTTTCTCAGAGTGTCCCTCTCAGTGTGTCTCATTGTGATGGTGTCTGGTTCCTCGAGTGTGTGTGTGTGTGTGTGTGTGTGTGTCTCGCTCTGGAAGTGAATATCTTTCAGTGTGTGTGTCCATCTCAATGTGTGTTTCTCTCTCAGGGTGAGTGTGTCTCTTTCTCAGTGTTTGTGTGTGTGTCGTGCTCTCAGGGGTGTGTATCTCTACGTGGATGAGGGTGTCTCTGGGTGTGTGTGTCCCTGAGAGTTTTCCTGTTCCTGTGTGTCTCTGTGTGTGTCTCTCCGTGAGTCTCTCAGCGTGTTTTTCACTTTCTCTCATTGTGGGTCTCTGTGACTGGATTTATCTGTTCGTGCATGTGCCTGGTTCTAGTGTGTGTGTGTTTACCCCACTCTATGTGTATGTCTCTCAGGGTGTTTGTGCCTGTCAGTTTGCCTATTTATGTGTCTCAGTGTGTGTCTCTGAATGTGTGTCTCTCAGTGTGTTTCTCACTCTCTCTCAGTGTGTGTCTATCTCAGTGATCTCTCTCATTATGAGCAAGCTGGTTGTTAGTGTGTGTGTGTTTCTCCCACTCTATGTGTATGTCTGTCTGTGTGTGTGTCTCCCTCTCATTTTGCTTGTCTCTGCATGTCTCTGTGTGTATCTCTCAGTGGGGTTTTCACTCTCTCTCAATGTGTGTGTTTCTCTGATAGTGTGTCTGATTATGAGTGTGTGTGGGTGTCTTGATCTCAGGAGTGTGTTCTCTTTCTGGATGAGGTTGTTTCTCCATAAGGTGTCCCTCTAATTTTGCCTGTCTCGGTGTGTCTCTGTGTGTGTTTCTCAGTGTGTGTATCTCTCAGTGTTTGTTCCTTTCTCTCACAGTGTCCTCTCAGTGTGTCATTGTGAGGGTGTCTAGTTCCTCGAGTGTGTCTGTGTGCATGTGTGTGTGTGTGTGTCTCGTTCTGGAGGTGAATATCTTTCAGTGTGTGTATCCCTCTCAGTTGTCTTTCTCTCTCAGGGTGAGTGTGTCTGTTTCTCAGTGTTTGTGTGTGTGTCGTGCTCTCGGGGGTGTGTGTCTCTATGTGGATGAGGGTGTCTTTCAGTGTGAGTGTCCCTGAGAGTTTGCCTGTCTCTGTGTGTCTCTGTGTGTGACTCTCAGTGTGTTTTTCACTCTCTCTCAGTGTGGATCTCTGTGACTGGTTTTCTCTCAAGGTGCATGTGCCTAGATCTAGTGTGTGTGTGTGTTTCTCCCACTGTATGTGAATGTCTCTCAGTGTGTTCCTGCCTTTCACTTCGCCTGTGTATGTTTCTCAGTGTGTGTCTATGTGTGTCTCTCAGTGTGTTTCTCACTCTCTCTTGGTGTGTGTCTCTCTCAGTGATTTCTCTCTTTGTGAGCGAGCTGGTTGTCAGTGTGTGTGTGTGTTTCTCCGACTCTATGTGTATTCTCTGTGTGTGTGTGTGTCCCTCTCATTTTGCTTGTCTTCTGTGTCTCTGTGCATAGCTATCAGTGTGTTTTTCACTCTCTCTGAATGTGAGTGTTTCTCTGAGAGTGTGTCTGATTATGAGTGTGTGTGTCTGTCTTGATCTCAGGAGTGTGTGATTCTTTTTGGATGAGGGTGTTACTGCATGTGTGTATCCCTCTAATTTTGCCTGTCTCGGTGTGTCTCTGTGTGTATCTCTCAGTATTTGTGCCTCTCAGTGTTTGTTCCTTTTCTCAGAGTGTCCCTCTCAGTGTGTCTCATTGTGAGGGTGTCTGGTTCCTCGAGTGTGTGTGTGCATGTGTGTGTGTGTGTGTGTGTGTCTCTCGCTCTGGAAGTGAATATCTCTCAGTGTGTGTGTTCCTCTCAATGTGTGTTTCTCTCTCATGGTGAGTTTGTCTCTTTCTCAGTGTTTGTTTGTGTGTCATGCTCTCGGGGGTGTGTGTCTACGTGGATGTGGGTGTCTCTCAGTGTGTGTGTCCCTGAGAGTTTTCCTGTCTCTGTGTGTCTCTGTGTGTGTCTCTCTGTGTTTCTCTCAGTGTGTTTTTCACTCTCTCTCAGTGTGGGTCTCTGTGACTGGGTTTCTCTCATCATGCATGTGCCTGGCTCTAGTGTGTCTGTGTTTCTCCCACTGGATGTGTATGTCTCTCAGTGTGTTTGTGCCTGTAATTTTGCCTGTGTATATGTCTCAGTGTGTGTCTCTGTGTGAGTGTCTCTCAGTGTGTTTCTCACTCTCTCTTGTTGTGTGTCTCTCTCAGTGATCTCTCTCTTTGTGAGCGAGCTGGTTGTTAGTGTGTGTGTGTGTTTCCCCCACTCTATGTGTATGTCTCTAAGTGTTTTTGTGCCTGTCAGTTTGCCTGTGTATGTGTCTCAGTGTGTGTCTCTGTATGTGTTTCTCTCAGTGTATTTCTCACTCTCTCTCGGTGTGTGTCTCTCTCAGTGATCTCTCTCATTGTCAACGAGCTTGTTGTTAGTGTGTGTGTGTGTTTCTCCCACTCTATGTGTATGTCTCTCAGTGTGTGTGTGTCCCTCTCATTTTCTGTGTCTCTGCGTGTCTCTGTGTTTATCTCTTTGTGTGTTTTTCACTCTCTCTCAATGTGTGTGTCTCTCTGTGAGTGTGTCTGATTATGAGTGTGTGTGTGTTTCTTGATCTCAGGAGTGTGTGTCTCTTTCTGGATGAGGTTTTTTCTCCATAGGTGTGTCCCTCTAATTTTGCCTGTCTCGGTGTGTCTCTGTGTGTGTCTCTCAGTATGTGTGTCTTTGAGTGTTTGTTCCTTTCTCTACGAATGTCCTTGTCAGTGTGTCTCATTGTGAGGGTGTCTGATTCCTCGAGTGTGTGTGTGTGTCTGTCGCTCTGGAAGATAATATCTTTCAGTGTGTGTGGCCCTCTCAATGCGTGTTTCTTTCTCAGGGTGAGTGTGTCTGATTTTCAGTGTTTGTGTGTGTGTCATGCTCTGGTGGTGTGTGTCTCTATGTGGATGAGGGTGTCTCTCGGTGTGTGTGTCCCTGACAGTTTACCTGTCTCTGTGTGTCTTTGTGTGTGTCTCTCTGTGTGTCTCTCAGTGTGTTTTTCACTTTCTCTCAGTGTGGGTGTCAGTGACTGGATTTCTCTCTTCGTGCATGTGCCTAGATCTAGTGTGTGTGTGTATTTTCCGACTGTATGTTAATATCTCTCAGTGTTTTTCTTCCTGTCACTTTGCCTGTGTATGTTTTTCAGTGTGTGTCTCTGTATGTGTGTCTCTCAGTGTGTTTCTCACTCTCTCTTGGTGTGTTTCTCTCTCAGTGATTTCTCTCTTTGTGAGCGAGCTGGTTGTTAGTGTGTGTGTGTTTCTCCCACTCTATGTGTATGTTTCTGTGTGTGTGTGTGTGTCCCTCTCATTTTGCTTGTCTTGCGTGTCTCTGTGCGTATTACTAAGTGTGTTTCTCACTCTCTCTTGGTGTGTTTCTCTCTCATTGATCTCTCTCTTTGTGAGCGAGCTGGTTGTTAGTGTGTGTGTGGGTTTCTCCCACTGGATTTGTATGTCTATCAGTGTGTTTGTGCCTGTCAGTATGCCTGTGCATGTGTCTCAGTGTGTGTCCCTGTATGTGTGTCTCTCAGTGTGTTTCTCACTCTCACTCAATGTGTTTCTGTCTCAGTGATCTCTCTCATTGTGAGCGAGCTGGTTGTTAGTGTGTGTGTGTGTTTCTCCCACTCTATGTGTATGTCTTTCACTTTGTGTGTTTCCTTATCATTTTGCTTGTCTCTGCGTGTCTCTGTGTGTATGTCTCAGTGTTTTTTCACTCTCTCTCAATGTGTGTGTCTCTCTGAGAGTGTGTCTGATTATGAGTGTGTGTGGCTGTCTTGATCTCAGGAGTGTGTGACTCTTTTTGGATGAGGGTGTTTCTCAATGTTTGTGTCCCTCTAATGTTGCCTGTCTCGGTCTGTCTCTTTGTGTGTCTCTCAGTATGTGTGCCTCTCAGTGTTTGTTCCTTTCTCTCAGAGTGTCCCTCTCTGTGTCTCATTTTGAGGGTGTCTGGTTCCTCGAGTGTATGTGTGCGTGTGTGTGTTTGTGTGTCTCGCTCTTGAAGTGAATATCTTTCAGTGTGTGTGTCCCTCTCAATGTGTGTTTCTCTCTCAGGGTGAGTGTGTCTGTTTCTCAGTGTTTGTGTGTGTGTCGTGCTCTCGGGCGTGTGTGTCTACGTGGATGAGGGTGTCTCTCAGTGTGTGTGTCCCTGAGAGTTTTCCTGTCTCTGTGTGTCTCTGTGTGTGTCTCTCTGTGTGTCTCTCAGTGTGTTCTTCACTCTCTCTCAGTGTGGGTCTCTGTGACTGGGTTTCTCTCCTCATGCATGTGCCTGGCTCTAGTGTGTGTGTGTTTCTCCCACTCGATGTATGTTTCTCAGTGTGTTGGTGCCTGTCAGTTTGCCTGTGTATGTATCTCAGTGTGTGTCTCTGTATGAGTGTCTCTTAGTTTGTTTCTCACTCTCTCTTGGTGTGTGTCTCTCTGACTGATCTCTCTCTTTGAGAGCGAGCTGGTTGTTAGTGTGTGTGTGTTTTTCTCCCACTCTGTGTATGTCTCTGTGTGTATGTGTGTCCCTCTCATTTTCCGTGTCTCTGCCTGTCTCTGCGTTTATCTCTCTGTGAGTTTTTCACTCTCTCTCAATGTGTGTGTTTCTCTGAGACTGTGTCTGATTATTAGTGTGTGTGGCTGTCTTGATCTCAGGAGTGTGTGACTCTTTTTGGATGAGGGTGTTTCTCAATGTGTGTGTCCCTCTAATTTTGCCTGTCTCGGTGTGTCTCTGTGTGTGTCTCTCAGTATGTGTGTCTCTCAGTTTTTGTTCCTTTCTCTACGAGTGTCCTTTTCAGTGTGTCTCATTGTGAGGATGTCTGGTTCCTCCAGTGTGTGTGTGTATGTCTGTCGCTCTGGAAGTCAATATCTTTCAGTGTGTGTGTCCCTCTCAGTGTGTGTGATTTTCAGTGTTTGTGTGTGTGTCGAGCTCTCTGTGGTGTGTGTCTCTACGTAGATGAGGGTGTCTCTCAGTGTGTGTGTCCCTGACCGTTTGCCTGTTTCTGTGTGTCTCTGTGTGTGTCTCTCTGTGTGTCTCTTTGTGTGTTTTTCACTCTCTCTCAGTGTGGGTCTCTGATGCTGGGTTTCTCTCTGCGTGCATGTGCCTGGCGCTTGTGTTTGGGTGTTTCTCCCAATGTATGTAAATATTTCTCAGTGTGTTTCTGCCTGTCATTTTGCCTGTGTATGTTTCTCAGTGTGTGTCTCTTTATGTGTGTCTCTCAGTGTGTTTCTCACTCTCTCTCACTGTGTGTCTCTCGCAGTGATCTCTCTCATTGTGAGCAAGCTGGTTGTTAGTGTGTGTGTGTGTTTCTCCCACTCAATGTGTATATCTCTGTGTGTTTGTGTGTCCCTCTCATTTTGCTTGTCTTACGTGTCTCTGTGCGTATCTCTCAGTGTGTTTTTCACTCTCTCTCAATGTGTGTGTCTCTCTTAGAGTGTGTCTGATTATTAGTGTGTGTGGGTGTCTTGATCTAAGGAGTGTGTGACTCTTTCTGGATGAGGGTGTTTCTCAATATGTGTGTCCCTCTAATGTTGCCTGTCTCGGTGTATCTCTGTGTGTGTCTCTCAGTATGTGTGTCTCTCAGTGTTTGTTCCTTTCTCTCAGAGTGTCCCTCTCAGTGTGTCTCATTGTGAGGGTGTCTGGTTCCTCAAGTGTGTGTGTGCGTGTGTGTGTGTGTGTGTGTCTCGCTCTGGAGGTTAATATCTTTCAGTGTCTGTATCCATCTAAGTGTGTCTTTCTCTCTCAGGATGAGTTTGTCTGTTTCTCTGTGTGTGTGTGTGGCGTGCTCTCGGGGGTGTGTGTCTCTACGTGGATAAGGGTGTCTCTCAGTGTGTGTGTCCCTGAGAGTTTGCCTGTCTCTATGCGTCTCTGTGTGTGTCTGTCTGTGTGTCTCTCAGTGTGTTTTTCACTCTCTCTCAGTGTGGGTCTCTGTGACTGGGTTTCTCTCATCATGCATGTGCCTGGCTCTAGTGTGTGTGTGTTTCTGCCACTGTATGTGAATGTCTCTCAGTGTGTTTCTGCCTGTCACTTTGCCTGTGTATGTTTCTCTGTGTGAGTCTCTTTATGTGTGTCTCTCAGTGTGTTTCTCACTCTCTCTTGGTGTGTGTCTCTCTCCTTGATTTCTCTGTTTGTGTGCGAGCTGGTGGTTAGTGTGTGTGTGTGTTTTTCCCACTCTATGAGTCTGTGTCTCAGTGTGTGTGTACCCCTCTCATTTTGCTTGTCTTGCGTGTCTCTGTGCATATCTCTCAGTGTGTTTTTCACTCTCTCTCAATGTGTGTGTCTCTCTGAGAGTGTGTCTGATTATGAGTGTGTGTTGGTGTCTTGATATCAACAGTATGTGTCTCTTTCTGGATGAGGGTGTTTCTCAATGTGTGTGTCCCTCTAATTTTGCCTGTCTCAGTGTGTCTCTGTGTGTGTCTCTCCGTATATATGTCTCTCAGTGTTTGTTCCTTTCTCTCAAAGTGTACCTCTCAGTGTGTCATTGTGAGGGTGTCTAGTTCCTCGAGTGTGTGTTTGTGTGCATGTGTGTGTGTGTCTCTCGCTCTGGAGGTGAATCTCTTTCACTGTATGTATCCCTCTCAGTGTGTCTTTCTCTCTCAGGGTGAGTGTGTCTATTTCTCAGTGTTTGTGTGTGTGTCGTGCTCTTGGGGGGGTTCTCTCTACGTGGATGAGGGTGTCTGTCAGTGTGTGTGTCTTTTGCCTGTCTCAGTGTGTCTCTGTGTGTGTCTCTCCGTATATATGTCTCTCAGTGTTTGTTCCTTTCTCTCAAAGTGTACCTCTCAGTGTGTCATTGTGAGGGTGTCTAGTTCCTCGAGTGTGTGTTTGTGTGCATGTGTGTGTGTGTCTCTCGCTCTGGAGGTGAATCTCTTTCACTGTATGTATCCCTCTCAGTGTGTCTTTCTCTCTCAGGGTGAGTGTGTCTATTTCTCAGTGTTTGTGTGTGTGTCGTGCTCTTGGGGGGGTTCTCTCTACGTGGATGAGGGTGTCTGTCAGTGTGTGTGTCCCTGACAGTTTGCCTGTCTCTGTGTGTCTCTCTGTGTGTCTCTGTGTGTTTCTCTGAGTGTGTTTTTCACTCTCTCTCAGTGTGGGTCTCTGTGACTGGGTTTCTCTCATCGTGCATGTGCCTAGATCTACTGTGTGTGTTTCTCCCACTGTTTGTGAATGTCTCTCAGTGTGTTTCTGCCTGTCACTTTGCCTGTGTATGTTTCTCAGTGTGTGTCTCTTTATGTGTGTCTCTCAGTGTGTTTCTCACTCTCTCTTGATGTGTGTTTCTCTCAGTGATTTCTCCTTTTTGAGGGAGCTGGTTGTTAGTGTTTGTGTGTGTTTCTCCCACTCTATGTGTATGTCTCTGTGTGTGTGTTTGTCCCTCTCATTTTGCTTGTGTTGCATGTCTCTGTGCATATCTCTCAGTGTGTTTTTCACTCTCTCTCAATGTGTGTGTTTCTCTTAGAGTGTGTCTGATTATTAGTGTGTGTGGCTGTCTTGATTTCAGGAGTATTGCCTCTTTCTGGATGAGGGTGTTTCTCACTGTGTGTGTCCCTCTATTTTTGCCTGTCTCAGTGTGTCTCTGTGTGTGTCTCTCAGTATATCTGTCTCACAGTGTTTGTTCGTTTCTCTCAAATTGTACCTCTCAGTGTGTCATTGTGAGGGTGTCTAGTTCCTCGAGTGTGTGTGTGTGCATGTGTGTGTGTCTCTCTTGCTCTGGAGGTGAATCTCTTTCACTGTGTGTATCCCTCTCAGTGTGTCTTTCTCTCTCAGCGTGAGTGTGTCTGTTTCTCTGTGTGTGTGTGTGTGGCGTGCTCTCGGGGGTGTGTGTCTCTACGTGGATAAGGGTGTCTCTCAGTGTGTGTGTCCCTGACAGTTTGCCTGTGTCTGTGTGTCTCTGAGTGTGTTTTTCACTCTCTCTCAGTGTGGGTCTCTGTGACTGGGTTTCTCTCATCGTGCATTTTACCGGCTCTAGTGTGTGTGTGTTTCTCCCAATGGATGTGTATGTCTCTCAGTGTGTTTGTGCCTGTCAGTTTCCCTGTGTATGTGTCTCAGTGTGTATCTCTGTTTGTGTGTCTCTCAGTGTGTTTTTCACTCTCTCTCAGTGTGGGTCTTTGTGACTGGATTTCTCTCATCATGCATGTTCCTGGCTCTAGTGTGTGGGTGTTTCTCCCACTGGATGTGTATGTCACTCAGTGTGTTTGTGCCTGTCAGTTTGCCTGTGTATGTGTCTCAGTGTGTGTCTCTGTATGTGTGTCTCTCAGTGTGTTTCTCACTCTCTCTCGGTGTGTGTCTCTCTCAGTGATCTCTCTCATTGTGAGCAAGCTGGTTGTTAGTGTGTGTGTGTGTTTCTCCCACTCGATGTGTATGTCTCTCAGTGTGTGTGTGTCCCTCTCATTTTGCTTGTTTCTGCGTGTCTCTGTGTGTATCTCTCAGTGTGTTTTTCACTCTCTCTCAATGTCTGTGTCTCTCTGAGAGTGTGTCTGATTATTAGTGTGTGTGGGTGTCTTGATCTCAGGAGTGTGTGTCTCTTTATTGATGAGGGTGTTTCTCAATGTGTGTGTCCCTCTAATTTTGCCTGTATAGGTGTGTGTCTGTGTGTTTCTCTCAGTATGTGTGTCTCTCAGTGTTTGTTCCTTTCTCGCAGAGCGTCCCTCTCTGTGTGTCTCATTGTGAGAGTGTCTGGTTCCTCGAGTGTGTGTTTGTGCGTGTGTGTGTGTGTCTCGCTCTGGAAGGGAATATCTTTCAGTGTGTGTGTCCCTCTCAATGTGTTTCTCTCTCAGGGGGAGTGTGTCTGTTTCTCAGTGTTTGTGTGTGTGTCGTGCTCTCGGGGGTGTATGTCTCTATGTGGATGAGGGTGTCTCTCCGTGTGTGTGTCCCTGACAGTTTGACTGTCTCTGTGTGTCTCTGTGTGTGTCTCTCTGTATTTCTCTCAGTGTGTTTTTCACTCTCTCTCAGTGTGGGTCTCTGTGACTGGGTTTCTCTCATCGTGCATGTGCCTGGCTCTAGTGTGTGTGTGTTTCTCCCACTGGATGTGTATGTCTCTCTGTGTGTTTGTTCCTGTCAGTTGGCCTGTGCATGTGTCTCAGTGTGTGTCTCTGTATGTGTGTCTCTCAGTGTGTTTCTCAATGTCTCTCGGTGTGTGTCTCTGTCAGTGATCTCTCTCATTGTGAGCGAGCTGGTTGTTAGTGTGTGTGTGTGTTTCTCCCACTCTATGTGTATGTCTCTCAGTGTGTGTGTGTCCCTCTCATTTTGCTTGTCTCTGCCTGTCTCTGTGTGTATATCTCAGTGTGTTTTTCACCCTCTCTCAATGTGTGTGTCTCTCGGAGAGTGTGCCTGATTATTAGTGTGTGTGGGTGTCTTGATCTTAGCAGCGTGTGTTTCTTTTTGGATGAGGGTTTTTCTCCATGTGTGTGTCCGTCTAATTTTCCTGTATCGGTGTGTCTCTGTGTGTGTCTCTCAGTATGTCTGTCTCTCAGTGTTTGTTCCTTTCTATCAGAGTGTCCCTCTCAGTGTGTCTCATTTTGAGGGTGTCTGGTTCCTCGAGTGTCTGTGTGTGCGTGTGTGTGTGTCTGTGTCTCTTGCTCTGGAAGTGAATATCTTTCAGTGTGTGTGTCCCTCTCATTGTGCTTGTCTCTGCATGTCTCTGTGTGCATCTCTCAGTGTGTTTTGCACTCTCTCTCAATGTGTGTGTCTCTCTCAGACCGTGTCTCTTCATTAGTGTGTGTGTGTGTCTTGATCTCAGGAGTGTGTGTCTCTTTTTGGATTAGGGTGTTTCTCAATGTGTGTGTCCCTCTAATTTTGCCTGTCTCGGTGTGTCTCTGTGTGTGTGTCTCAATATGTGTGTCTCTCAGTGTTTGTTCCTTTCTCTCAGATTGTCCCTCGCAGTGTGTCTCATTGTGAGGGTGTCTGGTTCCTCGATTGTGTGTGTGTGCATGTGTGTGTGTGTGTGTGTGTGTCTCTCGCTCTGGAAGTGAATATATTTCAGTGTGTGTTCCCTCTCAGTGTGTTTCTCACTCAGGGTGAGTGTTTCTGTTTCTCAGTGTTTGTGTGTGTGTTGTGGTCTCAGGGGTGTGTGTCTCTACGTGGATGAGGGTGTCTCTCAGTGTGTGTGTCCCTGACAGTTTGCCTGTGTCTGTGTGTCTCTGAGTGTGTTTTTCACTCTCTCTCAGTGTGGGTCTCTGTGACTGGGTTTCTCTCATCGTGCATTTTACCGGCTCTAGTGTGTGTGTGTTTCTCCCAATGGATGTGTATGTCTCTCAGTGTGTTTGTGCCTGTCAGTTTCCCTGTGTATGTGTCTCAGTGTGTATCTCTGTTTGTGTGTCTCTCAGTGTGTTTTTCACTCTCTCTCAGTGTGGGTCTTTGTGACTGGATTTCTCTCATCATGCATGTTCCTGGCTCTAGTGTGTGGGTGTTTCTCCCACTGGATGTGTATGTCACTCAGTGTGTTTGTGCCTGTCAGTTTGCCTGTGTATGTGTCTCAGTGTGTGTCTCTGTATGTGTGTCTCTCAGTGTGTTTCTCACTCTCTCTCGGTGTGTGTCTCTCTCAGTGATCTCTCTCATTGTGAGCAAGCTGGTTGTTAGTGTGTGTGTGTGTTTCTCCCACTCGATGTGTATGTCTCTCAGTGTGTGTGTGTCCCTCTCATTTTGCTTGTTTCTGCGTGTCTCTGTGTGTATCTCTCAGTGTGTTTTTCACTCTCTCTCAATGTCTGTGTCTCTCTGAGAGTGTGTCTGATTATTAGTGTGTGTGGGTGTCTTGATCTCAGGAGTGTGTGTCTCTTTATTGATGAGGGTGTTTCTCAATGTGTGTGTCCCTCTAATTTTGCCTGTATAGGTGTGTGTCTGTGTGTTTCTCTCAGTATGTGTGTCTCTCAGTGTTTGTTCCTTTCTCTCAGAGTGTCCCTCTCAGTGTGTTTCATTGTGAGGGTGTCTGGTTCCTCGAGTGTGAGTGTGCGTGTGTGTGTGTGCGTGTGTGTGTGTGTGTTTGTCTCTCACTCTGGAAGTGAATATCTTTCAGTGTGTGTGCCCCTTTCAGTGTGTGTTTCTCTCTCAGGGGGAGTGTGCCTGTTTCTCAGTGTTTGTGTGTGTGTCGTGCTCTCAGGGGGATGTGTCTACCTGGATGAGTGTGTCTCTCAATGTGTGTGTCCCTGAGAGTTTTCCTGTCTAAGTGTGTCTATGTATGTGTCGCTCTGTGTGTCTCTCAGTGTGCTTTTCCCTCTCTCTCAGTGTGGGTCTCTGTGACTGGGTTTCTCTCATCGTGCATGTGCCTGGCTCTAGTGTGTGTGTGTTTCTGCCACTGTATGTGAATGTCTCTCAGTGTGTTTCTGCCTGTCACTTTGCCTGTGTATGTTTCTCAGTGTGTGTCTCTTTATGTGTGTCTCTCAGTGTGTTTCTCACTCTCTCTTGGTGTGTGTCTCTCTCCGTGATTTCTTTGTTTGTGTGTGAGCTGGTTGTTAGTGTGTGTGTGTGTTTCTCCCACTCTATGAGTCTGTGTCTCAGTGTGTGTGTGCCCCTCTCATTTTGCTTGTCTTGCGTGTCTCTGTGTGTATCTCTCAGTGTGTTTTTCACTCTCTCTCAATGTGTGTGTCTCTCTGAGAGTGTGTCTGATTATGAGTGTGTGTGGGTGTCTTGATCTCAGGAGTGTGTGTCTCTTTATTGATGAGGGTGTTTCTCAATGTGTGTGTCCCTCTAATTTTGCCTGTATAGGTGTGTGTCTGTGTGTTTCTCTCAGTATGTGTGTCTCTCAGTGTTTGTTCCTTTCTCGCAGAGCGTCCCTCTCTGTGTGTCTCATTGTGAGAGTGTCTGGTTCCTCGAGTGTGTGTTTGTGCGTGTGTGTGTGTGTCTCGCTCTGGAAGGGAATATCTTTCAGTGTGTGTGTCCCTCTCAATGTGTTTCTCTCTCAGGGGGAGTGTGTCTGTTTCTCAGTGTTTGTGTGTGTGTCGTGCTCTCGGGGGTGTATGTCTCTATGTGGATGAGGGTGTCTCTCCGTGTGTGTGTCCCTGACAGTTTGACTGTCTCTGTGTGTCTCTGTGTGTGTCTCTCTGTATTTCTCTCAGTGTGTTTTTCACTCTCTCTCAGTGTGGGTCTCTGTGACTGGGTTTCTCTCATCGTGCATGTGCCTGGCTCTAGTGTGTGTGTGTTTCTCCCACTGGATGTGTATGTCTCTCTGTGTGTTTGTTCCTGTCAGTTGGCCTGTGCATGTGTCTCAGTGTGTGTCTCTGTATGTGTGTCTCTCAGTGTGTTTCTCAATGTCTCTCGGTGTGTGTCTCTGTCAGTGATCTCTCTCATTGTGAGCGAGCTGGTTGTTAGTGTGTGTGTGTGTTTCTCCCACTCTATGTGTATACCTATGTGTGTTTGTGTGTCCCTCTCATTTTGCTTGTCTTGCCTGTCTCTGTGCGTATCTCTCAGTGTGTTTTTCACTCTCTCTCAATGTGTGTGTCTCTCTTATAATGTGTGTGATTATTAGTGTGGGTGGGTGTCTTGATCTAAGGAGTGTGCGACTGTTTCTGGATGAGGGTGTTTCTCAATATGTGTGTCCCTCTAATGTTGCCTGTCTCGATGTATCTCTGCGTGTGTCTCTCAGTATGTGTGTCTCTCAGTGTTTGTTCCTTTCTCTCAGAGTGTCCCTCTCAGTGTGTTTCATTGTGAGGGTGTCTGGTTCCTCGAGTGTGAGTGTGCGTGTGTGTGTGTGCGTGTGTGTGTGTGTGTTTGTCTCTCACTCTGGAAGTGAATATCTTTCAGTGTGTGTGCCCCTTTCAGTGTGTGTTTCTCTCTCAGGGGGAGTGTGCCTGTTTCTCAGTGTTTGTGTGTGTGTCGTGCTCTCAGGGGGATGTGTCTACCTGGATGAGTGTGTCTCTCAATGTGTGTGTCCCTGAGAGTTTTCCTGTCTAAGTGTGTCTATGTATGTGTCGCTCTGTGTGTCTCTCAGTGTGCTTTTCCCTCTCTCTCAGTGTGGGTCTCTGTGACTGGGTTTCTCTCATCGTGCATGTGCCTGGCTCTAGTGTGTGTGTGTTTCTGCCACTGTATGTGAATGTCTCTCAGTGTGTTTCTGCCTGTCACTTTGCCTGTGTATGTTTCTCAGTGTGTGTCTCTTTATGTGTGTCTCTCAGTGTGTTTCTCACTCTCTCTTGGTGTGTGTCTCTCTCCGTGATTTCTTTGTTTGTGTGTGAGCTGGTTGTTAGTGTGTGTGTGTGTTTCTCCCACTCTATGAGTCTGTGTCTCAGTGTGTGTGTGCCCCTCTCATTTTGCTTGTCTTGCGTGTCTCTGTGTGTATCTCTCAGTGTGTTTTTCACTCTCTCTCAATGTTTGTGTCTCTCTGAGAGTGTGTCTGATTATGAGTGTGTGTGGGTGTCTTGATCTCAGGAGTGTGTGTCTCTTTCTGGATGAGGGTGTTTCTCAATGTGTGTATCCCTCTAATTTTGCCAGTCTCAGTGTGTCTCTGTGTGTGTCTCTCAGTATATCTGTCTCTCAGCGTTTGTTCCTTTCTCTCAAAATGTACCTCTCAGTGTGTCATTGTGAGAGTGTCTAGATCCTCGAGTGTGTGTGTGTGTGCACGTGTGTGTGTGTCTCTCGCTCTGGAGGTGAATCTCTTTCACTGTGTATCCCTCTCAGTGTGTCTTTCTCTGTCAGGGTGAGTGTGTCTGTTTCTCACTGTTTGTGTGTGTGTCGTGCTCTTATGGGTGTTGTCTCTATGTGGATGAGGGTGTCTGTCAGTGTGTGTGTCCCTGAGAGTTTGCCTGTCTCTGTGTGTCTCTCTGTGTGTCTCTGTGTGTTTTTCTGAGTGTGTTTTTCACTCTCTCTCAGTGTGGGTCTCTGTGACTGGGTTTCCCTCATCGTGCATGTGCCTAGATCTACTGTGTGTGTTTCTCCCACTGTTTGTGAATGTCTCTCAGTGTGTTTCTGCCTGTCACTTTGCCTGTGTACGTTTCTCAGTGTGTGTCTCTTTATGTGTGTCTCTCAGTGTGTTTCTCACTCTCTCTCACTGTGTGTCTCTCTCAGTGATCTCTCTCTTTGTGAGCGAGCTGGTTGTTAGTGTATATGTGGGTTTCTCCCAATGGATGTGTATGTCTCTCAGTAGGTTTGTGCCTGTCAGTTTGCCTATGCATGTGTCTCATTGTGTGTCTCTCTATGTGTGTCTCTCAGTGTGTTTCTCACTCCCTCTCGGTGTGTGCCTCTCAGTGATTTTGCTCTTTGTGAGAGAGCTGACTGTTAGTGTGTGTGTGTGTTTCCCCCACTCTATGGGTATATCTCTGTGTTTGTTTGTGCCTGTCAGTTTGCCTGTGTATGTGAATCAGTGTGTGTCTCTGTATGTGTTTCTCTCAGTGTGTTTCTCACTCTCTCTCAGTGTGTGTCTCACTCAGTGATCTCTCTCATTGTGAGCAAGCTGATTTTTAGTGTGTGTGTGTGTTTCTCCCACTCTAACTGTATGTCTCTGTGTGTGTGTGGATCCCTCTCATTTTGCTTGTCTTGCGTGTCTCTGTGTGTATCTCTCAGTGTGTTTCTCACCCTCTCTCAATGTGTGTGTCTCTCTGAGAGTGTGCCTGATTATTAGTGTGTGTACGTGTCTTGATCTCACGAGTGTGTGACTCTTTTTGGATGAGGGTGTTTCTCAATGTGTGTGTCCCTCTAATTTTGCCTGTCTCTGTGTGTCTCTGTGTGTGTCTCTCAGTATGTGTGTGTCTCAGTGTTTGTTCCTTTTCTCAGAGTGTCCCTCTCAGTGTGTATCACTGTGAGTGTGTTTGGTTCCTCGAGTGTGTGTGTGCGTGTGTGTGTGTGTCAGTGTCTCTACTCTGGAAGTGAATATCTTTCAGTGTGTGTGTCCCTCTCAGTGTGTCTCTCTCTCTCACGGTGAGTGTGTCTGTTTCTCAGTGTTTGTTTGTATGTTGTGCTCTCGGGGCGGTGTGTCTACGTGGATGAGGGTGTCTCTCAGGGTGTGTGTCCCTGACAGTTTGCCTGTCTCTGTGTGTCTCTGTGTGTGTCTCTGTGTGTGTCTCAAGGTGTGTTTTTCACTCTCTCTCAGTGTGGGTATCTGTGACTGGCTTTCTCTCATCGTGCATGTGCCTAGATCTAGTGTGTGTGTGTTTCTCTCACTGTATGTGTATGTCTCTCAGTGTGTTTGTGCCTTTCAGTTTGCCTGTGTATGTGTCTCAGTGTGTGTCTTATTATGTGAGTCTCTCAGTGTGTTTCTCACTCTCTCTTGGTGTGTGTGTGTCTCTCTATGATTTCTCTCTTTTTGAGCGAGCTGGTTGTTAGTGTGTGTGTGTTTCTCCCACTCTATGTGTATGTCTCTGTGTGTGCGTTTGTACCTCTCATTTTGCTTTTCTTGCGTGTCTCTGTGCTTATCTCTCAGTGTGTTTTTCACTCTCTCTCAATGTGTGTGTCTCTCTTAGAGTATGTCTGATTATTAGTGTGTGTGGGTGTCTTGATCTAAGGTGTGACTCTTTCTGGATGAGGGTGTTTCTCAATATGTGTGTCCCTCTAATGTTTCCTGTCTCGGTGTATCTCTGTGTGTGTCTCTCAGTATGTGTGACTCTCAGTGTTTGTTCCTTTCTCTCAGAGTGTCCCTCTCAGTGTGTTTCATTGTGAGGGTGTCTGGTTCCTCGAGTGTGAGTGTGTGTGTGTGTGTGTGCGCTGTCTCTTATACACATCTAGATGTGTATAAGAGACAGGTGTGTGTGTCCCTGAGAGTTTTCCTGTCTCTGTGTGTCTCTCTGTGTGTCTCCTTGTGTGTCTCTCAGGGTGTTTTTAACTCTCTCTCAGTGTGGGTCTCTGTGACTGGGTTTCTCTTTTCGCGCATGTGCCTGCCTCTAGTGTGTGTGTGTTTCCCCCACTGGATGTGTATGTCTCTCAGTGGGTTTGTGCCTGTCAGTTTGCCTGTGTATGTGTCTCAGTGTGTGTCTCTGTATGTGTTTCTCTCAGTGTGTTTCTCACTCTCTCTCAGTGTGTGTCTCTCTCAGTGATCTCTCTCATTGTGAGTGAGCCTGTTGTGTGTGTGTGTGTGTGTTTCTCCCACTCTAACTGTATGTCTGTGTGTGTGTGTGTGTCCCTCTCATTTTGCTTGTCTCTGCGTGTCTCTGTGTGTAACTCTCAGTGTTTTTCACTCTCTCTCAATGTGCATGTCTCTCTGAGAGTGTGTCTGATTATCAGTGTGTGTGGGTGTCTTGATCTCAGCAGTGTGCGTCTCTTTTTGGATGAGGGTGTTTCTGAATGTGTGTGTCCCTGTAAATTTGCCTGTCTCAGTGTGCCTCTGTGTGTATCCCTCAGTATGTGTGTCTCTCAGTGTTTTTTCCTTTCTCTCAGAGTGTCCCTCACAGTGTGTCTCATTGTAGGGTTTCTGGTTCCTCGAGTGTGTGTGTGCGTGTGTGTGTGTCTGTGTGTGTCTGTGTGTGTGTGTGTGTCTCGTTCTGGAAGTGAATATCTTTCAGTGTGTGTGCCCCTCTCAGTGTGTCTTTTACTCTCAGGGTCAGTGTGTTGTTTCTCAGTGTTTGTGTGTGTGTCGTGCTCTCAGGTGTGTGGTTCTACGTGATAGTGTTTGTTCCTTTCTCTCAGAGTGTCCCTCTCAGTGTGTTTCATTGTGAGGGTGTCTGGTTCCTCGAGTGTGAGTGTGTGTGTGTGTGTGTGCATGTGTTTGTGTGTTTGTCTCTCGCTCTGGAAGTGAATATCTTTCAGTGTGTGTGTCCCTCTCAGTGTGTTTCTCTCTCAGGGTGAGTGTGTCTGTTTCTCAGTGTTTGTGTGTGTGTCGTGCTCTCGGGGGGATGTGTCTACCTGGATGAGTGTGTCTCTCAGTGTGTGTGTCCCTGAGAGTTTTCCTGTCTAAGTGTGTCTATGTGTGTGTCTATCAGTGTGTTTTTCACTCTCTCTCAGGGTGGGTCTCTGTGACTGGGTTTCTCTCATCGTGCATGTGCCTGGCTCATGTGTGTGTGTGTTTATGCCACTGTATGTGAATGTCTCTCAGTGTGTTTCTTCCTGTCACTTTGCCTGTGTATGTTTCTCTGTGTGTGTCTCTTTATGTGTGTCTCTCAGTGTGTTTCTCAATCTCTCTTGGTGTGTGTCTCTCTCCGTGATTTCTCTCTTTGTGTGCGAGCTGGTGGTTAGTGTGTGTGTGTGTTTCTCCCACTCTATGAGTCTGTGTCTCAGTGAGTGTGTGCCCCTCTCATTTTGCTTGTCTTGCGTGTCTCTGTGTATCTCTCAGTGTGTTTTTCACTCTCTCTCTCAGTGTGTGTGTCTCTCTGAGAGTGTGTCTTATTATGAGTGTGTGTGGGTGTCTTGATCTCAGGTGTGTGTGTCTCTTTCTGGATGATGGCGTTTCTCAATGTGTGTGTCCCTCTAATTTTGCCTATCTCAATGTGTCTCTGTGTGTGTCTCTCAGTATATCTGTCTCTCAGTGTTTTTTCCTTTCTCTCAAAGTGTACCTCTCAGTGTGTCATTGTGAGGGTGTCTAGTTCCTCGAATGTGTGTGTGTGCATGTGTGTGTGTGTCTCTCGCTCTGGAGGTGAATCTCTTTCACTGTGTGTATCCCTCTCAGTGTGTCTTTCTCTCTCAGGGTGAGTGTGTCTGTTTCTCAGTGTTTGTGTGTGTGTCGTGCTCTTGGGGGGGTTCTCTCTACGTGGATGAGGGTGTCTGTCAGTGTGTGTGTCCCTGACAGTTTGCCTATCTCTGTGTGTCTCTCTGTGTGTCTCTGTGTGTTTCTCTGAGTGTGTTTTTCACTCTCTCTCAGTATGGGTCTCTGTGACTGGGTTTCTCTCATCGTGCATGTGCCTAGATATAGTGTGTGTGTTTCTCCCACTGTTTGTGAATGTCTCTCAGTGTGTTTCTGCTTGTCACTTTGCCTGTGTATGTGTCTCAGTGTGTGTCTCTTTATGTGTGTCTCTCAGTGTGTTTCTCACTCTCTCTTGGTGTGTGTTTCTCTCAGTGATTTCTCTTTTTTGAGGGAGCTGGTTGTTAATGTGTGTGTGTGTTTCTCCCACTCTATATGTATACCTCTGTGTGTTTGTGTGTCCCTCTCATTTTGCTTGTCTTGCGTGTCTCTGTGCATATCTCTCAGTGTGGTTTTCACTCTCTCTCAATGTGTGTGTTTCTCTGAGAGTGTGTCTGATTATTAGTGTGTGTGGCTGTCTTGATCTCAGGAGTATTGACTCTTTTTGGATGAGGGTGTTTCTCAATGTGTGTGTCCCTCTAATGTTGCCTGTATCGGTGTGTCTCTGTGTGTGTCTCTCAGTATGTCTGTCTCTCAGTGTTTGTTCCTTTCTCTCAGAGTGTCCCTCTCAGTGTGTCTCATTGTGAGGGTGTCTGGTTCCTCGAGTGTGTGTGTGTGTGTGTGTGTGTGTGTGTGTGTCTCTCGCTCTGGAAGTGAATATATTTCAGTGTGTGTTCCCTCTCAGTGTGTTTCTCACTCAGGGTGAGTGTTTCTGTTTCTCAGTGTTTGTGTGTGTGTTGTGGTCTCAGGGGTGTGTGTCTCTACGTGGATGAGGGTGTCTCTCAGTGTGTGTGTCCCTGACAGTTTGCCTGTGTCTGTGTGTCTCTGAGTGTGTTTTTCACTCTCTCTCAGTGTGGGTCTCTGTGACTGGGTTTCTCTCATCGTGCATTTTACCGGCTCTAGTGTGTGTGTGTTTCTCCCAATGGATGTGTATGTCTCTCAGTGTGTTTGTGCCTGTCAGTTTCCCTGTGTATGTGTCTCAGTGTGTATCTCTGGTTGTGTGTCTCTCAGTGTGTTTTTCACTCTCTCTCAGTGTGGGTCTTTGTGACTGGATTTCTCTCATCATGCATGTTCCTGGCTCTAGTGTGTGGGTGTTTCTCCCACTGGATGTGTATGTCACTCAGTGTGTTTGTGCCTGTCAGTTTGCCTGTGTATGTGTCTCAGTGTGTGTCTCTGTATGTGTGTCTCTCAGTGTGTTTCTCACTCTCTCTCGGTGTGTGTCTCTCTCAGTGATCTCTCTCATTGTGAGCAAGCTGGTTGTTAGTGTGTGTGTGTGTTTCTCCCACTCGATGTGTATGTCTCTCAGTGTGTGTGTGTCCCTCTCATTTTGCTTGTTTCTGCGTGTCTCTGTGTGTATCTCTCAGTGTGTTTTTCACTCTCTCTCAATGTCTGTGTCTCTCTGAGAGTGTGTCTGATTATTAGTGTGTGTGGGTGTCTTGATCTCAGGAGTGTGTGTCTCTTTATTGATGAGGGTGTTTCTCAATGTGTGTGTCCCTCTAATTTTGCCTGTATAGGTGTGTGTCTGTGTGTTTCTCTCAGTATGTGTGTCTCTCAGTGTTTGTTCCTTTCTCGCAGAGCGTCCCTCTCTGTGTGTCTCATTGTGAGAGTGTCTGGTTCCTCGAGTGTGTGTTTGTGCGTGTGTGTGTGTGTCTCGCTCTGGAAGGGAATATCTTTCAGTGTGTGTGTCCCTCTCAATGTGTTTCTCTCTCAGGGGGAGTGTGTCTGTTTCTCAGTGTTTGTGTGTGTGTCGTGCTCTCGGGGGTGTATGTCTCTATGTGGATGAGGGTGTCTCTCCGTGTGTGTGTCCCTGACAGTTTGACTGTCTCTGTGTGTCTCTGTGTGTGTCTCTCTGTATTTCTCTCAGTGTGTTTTTCACTCTCTCTCAGTGTGGGTCTCTGTGACTGGGTTTCTCTCTTCGTGCATGTGCCTGGCTCTAGTGTGTGTGTGTTTCTCCCACTGGATGTGTATGTGTCTCAGTGTGTTTGTGCCTGTCAATTTGCCTGTGCATGTGTCTCAGTGTGTGTCTCAATATGTGTGTCTCTCAGTGTTTGTTCCTTTCTCTCAGAGTGTCGCTATCAGTGTGTCTCATTGTGAGAGCGTCTTGTTCCTTGAGTGTGTGTGTGTGCGTGTGAGTGTGCGTGTGTGTGTGGGTGTCGCTCGCTCTGGAAGTGAATATGTTTCAGTGTGTGTGTCCCTCTCAGTGTGTGTTTCTCTCTAGTGTGAGTGTCTCTGTATCTCAGTGTTTGTGTGTGTGTCGTGCTCTCGGGGGGGTGTGTCTACATGGGGATGAGGGTGTCTCTCCGTGTGTGTGTCCCTGACAGTTTGACTGTCTCTGTGTGTCTCTGTGTGTGTCTCTCTGTATTTCTCTCAGTGTGTTTTTCACTCTCTCTCAGTGTGGGTCTTTGTGACTGGATTTCTCTCATCATGCATGTTCCTGGCTCTAGTGTGTGGGTGTTTCTCCCACTGGATGTGTATGTCTCTCAGTGTGTTTGTGCCTGTCAGTTTGCCTGTGTATGTGTCTCAGTGTATGTCTCTGTATGTGTGTCTCTCAGTGTGTTTCTCACTCTCTCTCATTGTGTGTCTCTCTCAGTGATCTCTCTCATTGTGAGCGAGTTGATTGTTAATGTGTGTGTGTCTTTCTCCCAATCTATGTTTATGTCTCTCAATGTCTGTGTGTCACACTCATTTTGCTCATCTCTGCGTTTCTCTGTGTGTATCTTCTTATTTTGCCTGTCTCATTGTGTCTCTGTGTGTGTCTCTCAGTATATGTGTCTCTCAGTGTTTTTTCCTTTTTTCAGAGTGTCCCTATCAGTGTGTCTCATTGTGAGGGTTTCTGGTTCCTTGAGTGTGTGTGAGCGTGCGTGTGTTTGTGTCTCTCACTCTGAAAGTGAATATCTTTCAGTGTGTGTGTCCAAATCAATGTGTGTTTCACTCTCAGGGTGAGTGTGTCTGTTTCTCAGTGTTTGTGTGTGTGTCGTGCTCTCGGGGGTGTGTGTCTCTACATCGATGTGGATGTCTCTCAGTGTGTGTCACTGACAGTTTGCCTGTCTCTGTGTGTCTCTCTGTGAGTCTCTCCGTGTGTTTTTCACTCTCTCTCAGTGTGGGTCTCTGTGACTGGGTTTCTCTCATCTTGCATGTGCCTAGAAGTAGTGTGTGTGTGTTTCTCCCACTGTATGTGAATGTCTCTCAGTGTGTTTCTGCCTGTCACTTTGCCTGTGTATGTTTCTCAGTGTGTCTGTATGTGTGTCTCTCAGTGTGTTTCTCACTCTCTCTTGGTATGTGTCTCTCTCAATGATTTCTCTCTTTGTGAGCGAGCTGGTTGTTAGTGTGTGTGTGTGTTTCTCCCACTCTACGTGTATGTCTCTGTGTGTGTGTGTCCCTCTCATTTTGCTTGTCTTGCATGTCTCTGTGCGTATCTCTCATTGTGTTTTTCACTCTCTCTCAATGTGAGTGTTTCTCTGAGAGTGTGTCTGATTATTAGTGTGTGTGGCTGTCTTGATCTCAGGAGTGTGTGACTCTTTTTGGATGAGGGTGTTTCTCAATGTGTGTGTGCCTCTTATTTTGCCTGTCTCATTGTGTCTCTGTGTGTGTCTCTCAGTATATGTGTCTCTCAGTGTTTTTTCCTTTTTTCAGAGTGTCCCTATCAGTGTGTCTCATTGTGAGGGTTTCTGGTTCCTTGAGTGTGTGTGAGCGTGCGTGTGTTTGTGTCTCTCACTCTGAAAGTGAATATCTTTCAGTGTGTGTGTCCAAATCAATGTGTGTTTCACTCTCAGGGTGAGTGTGTCTGTTTCTCAGTGTTTGTGTGTGTGTCGTGCTCTCGGGGGTGTGTGTCTCTACATCGATGTGGATGTCTCTCAGTGTGTGTCACTGACAGTTTGCCTGTCTCTGTGTGTCTCTCTGTGAGTCTCTCCGTGTGTTTTTCACTCTCTCTCAGTGTGGGTCTCTGTGACTGGGTTTCTCTCATCTTGCATGTGCCTAGAAGTAGTGTGTGTGTGTTTCTCCCACTGTATGTGAATGTCTCTCAGTGTGTTTCTGCCTGTCACTTTGCCTCTGTATGTTTCTCAGTGTGTGTCTCTTTATGTGTGTCTCTCAGTGTGTTTCTCACTCTCTTTCGGTGTTTGTCTCTCTCAATGATTTCTCTCTTTGTGAGTGAGCTGGTTGTTAATTTTTGTGTGTGTTTCTCCCACTGTATGTGTATGCCTCTGTTTGTGTGTGTGTCCCTCTCATTTTGCTTGTCTTGCGAGTCTCTGTGTGTATCTCTCAGTGTGTTTTTCACTCTCTCCTAATGTGTGTGTTTCTCTGAGTGTGTGTGTGTGTCTTGATCTCAGGAGTTTGTGTTTCTTTCTGGATGAGGATGTTTCTCCATGAGTGTGTCCATCTAATTTTGCCTGTATCAGTGTGTCTCTAAGTATGTGTGTCTCTCAGTGTATGTTCCTTTCTCTCACAGTGTCCCTCTAAATGTGTCTCATTGTGAGGGTGTCTGGCTCCTCGAGTGTGTGTGTATGCAGGTTTCTGTGTGTGTCTCTCGCTCAGGAGGTGAATATCGTTCAGTGTGTGTATCCCTCTCAGTGTGTGTTTCTCTCTAAGCGTGACTGTGTCTGTTTCTCTATGTTTGTGTGTGTGTCGTGCTCTCTGGGTTGTGGGTCTCTATGTGGATGAGGGTGTCTCTCAGTGTGTGTCCCTGAGAGTTTGCCTGTCTCTGTGTGTCTCTCTGTGTGTCTCACTGCATGTTTTTCACTGTCTCAGTGTGGGTCTCTATAACTGGGTTTCTCTCATCGTGCATGTGCCTGGCTCTAGTATGTGTGTGTTTCTCCAACTGGATGTGTATGTGTCTCAGTGTGTGTGTGTCACTCTCATTTTGCTTGTCTCTGCGTGTCTCTGTGTGTATCTCTCAGTATGTTTTTCACTCTCTCTCAATGTGTGTGTCTCTCTGATAGTTTGTCTTATTATTAGTGTGTGTGTGTGTCTTGACCTCAGGAGAGTGTGTCTCTTTTTGGTTAAGGGTGTTTTTCAATGTGTGTGTCCTCTATTTTGCCTGTCTTGGTGTGTCTCTGTGTGTGTCTCAGTATGTGTGTCTCTCAGTGTTTGTTCCTTTCTCTCAGAGTGTCCCTCTCAGTGTGTCTCATTGTGAGGGTGCCTGGTTCCTCGAGTGTGTGTGTGCACGTTTCTATGTGTGTGTGTCTCTCAATTTGGAAGTGAATATCTTTCAGTGTGTGTGTACCTCTCAGTGTGTCTTTCTCTCTCAGGGTGAGTGTGTCTGTTTCTCACTGTTTCTGTGTGTGTAGTGCTCTAGGGGCTGTGTGTCTCTACGTGGATAGTGTGTCTCTCAGTGTGTGTGTCCCTGAGACTTTGCCTGTCTCTGTGTGTCTCTGTGTGTGTCTCTCCGTGTGTTTTACTCTCTCTCTCAGTGTCAGTCTCGGTAACGGGGTTTCTCACTTCATGCATGTGCCTGGCTCTAGTGTGTGTGTGTTTCTCCCACTGGATGTGTATGTCTCTCAGTGTGTTTTTGCCTGTCAGTTTGCCTGTGTATGTATCTCAGTGTGTGTCTCTGTATGTGTGTCTCTCAGTGTGTTTCTCACTCTCTCTCGTTGTGTGTCTCTCTCAGTGATCTCTCTCAATGTGAGCGAGCTGGTTATTAGTGTTTGTGTGTGTTTCTCCCACTCTATGTGTATGTCTCTCTCTGTGTGTGAGTCCCTCTCATTTTGCTTGTCTTGCGTGTCTCTGTGCGTATCTCTCAGTTCAATGTGAGCAAGCTTGTTGTTAGTGTTTGTGTGTGTTTCTCCCACGCTATGTGTATGTCTCTCAGTGTGTGTGAGTCCCTCTCATTTTGCTTGTCTTGTGTATCTCTGTGCATATATCTCAGTGTGTTTTTCACTCTCTCTCAAAGTGTGTGTCTCTCTGAGAGTGTGTCTGATTATGAGTGTGTGTGGGTGTCTTGATCTCAGGAGTGTGTGTCTCTTTTTGGATGAGGGTGTTTCTCAATGTGTGTGTCCCTCTTATTTTGCCTGTTTCCGTGTGTCTCTGTGTGTGTCTCTCAGTATGTGTGTCTCTCAGTGTTTGTTCCTTTCTCTCAGAGTATCCCTCTCAGTGTGTCTCATTGTGAGGGTGTCTGGTTCCTCTAGTGTGTGTGTGTGCGTATAAGTGTGTGTTTCTCTCGCTCTGGATGTGAATATCTTTCAGTGTGTGTGTCCCTCTCAGTGAGTTTTTCTCTCTCAGGGTGAGTGTGTCTGTTTCTCAGTGTTTGTGTGTGTGTCGTGCTCTCAGGGGGTGTGTCTCTACGTGGATAGTGTGTCTTTCAGTGTGTGTGTCCCTGACAGTTTTCCTGTCTCTGTGTGTGTCTGTCTGTGTCTCTTTGTGTCTCTCAGTGTGTTTTTCACTTTCTCTCAGTGTGGGTCTCTGAGACTGGGTTTCTCTCATCGTACAGGTACCTGGCTTTAGTGTGTGTGTGTTTCTCCCACTGGATGTGTGAGTCTCTCAGTGTATTTGTGCCTGTCACTTTGCCTGTGCATCTTTCTCAGTGTGTGTCTCTGTATGTGTGTCTCTTAGTGTGTTTCTCACTCTCTCTCGGTGTGTGTCTCTCTCAGTGGTCTCTCTCATTGTGAGCGAGCTGGTTGTTAGTGTGTGTGTGTGTTTCTCCCACTCTATGTGTATGTCTCTGTGTGTGTGTGTGTCCCTTTCATTTTCCGTGTCTCTCCGTGTCTCTGTGTGTAACTCTCAGTGAGTTTTTCACTCTCTCTCAATGTGTGTGTTTCTCTGAGAGTGTCTCATTTTTAGTGTGTGTGGCTGTCTTGATCTCAGGAGTGTGCGACTCTTTTTGGATGAGGGTGTTTCTCAATGTGTGTCCCTCTAATGTTGCCTGTCTCAGTGTGTCTCTGTGTGTGTCTCTCAGTATGTGTGTCTCTCAGTGTTTGTTCCTTTCTCTTAGAGTGTCCCTCTCAGTGTGTCTCATTGTGAGTGTGTCTGGTTCCTCTAGTGTGTGTGTATGCGTGTGTGTGTATTTGTGTCTCTCTCTCTGGAAGTGAATATCTTTCAGTGTGTGTGTCCCTCTCAGTGAGTGTTTCTCTCTCAGAGTGAGTGTGTCTGTTTCTCAGTGTTTGTGTGTGTGTCGTGCTCTTGGAGGTGTCAGTCTCTACGTGGATGAGAGTTTCTCTCAGTGTGTGTGTCCCTGACAGTTTGCCTGTCTCTGTGTGCCTCATTGTGTGTCTCTCTGTGTGTCTCTCAGTGTGTTTTTCACTCTCTCTCAGTGTGGGTCTCAGTGACTGGGGTTCTCTCATCGTGCATGTGCCTAGATCTAGTGTGTGTGTGTTTCTGCCACTGTATGTGAATGTCTCTCATTGTGTTTCTGCCTGTCACTTTGCCTGTGTATGTTTCTCAGTGTGTGTCTATTTATGTGTGTCTCTCAGTGTGTTTCTCACTCTCTCTTGTTGTGTGACTCTCTCAGTGATTTCTCTCTTTGTGACCGAGCTGGATGTTAGTGTGTGTATGGGTGTCTCCCAATGGATGTGTATGTCTCTCAGTGTGTTTGTGACTGTCAGATTGCCTGTGTATGTGTCTCAGTGTGTGTCTTTGTATGAGTGTCTCTCAGTGTGTTTCTCACTCTCTCTTGGTGTGTGTCTCTCTCAGTGATCTCTCTCTTTGTGAGCGAGCTGGTTGTTAGTGTGTGTGTGGGTTTCTCCCAATGGTTGTGTATGTCTTTCAGTGGGTTTGTGCCTGTCAGTTTGTCTGTGCATGTGCCTCAGGTTGTGTCTCTGTATGTGTGTCTCTCAGTGTGTTTCTCACTCCCTCTTGGTGTGTGCCTCTCAGGGATTTCTCTCTTTGTAAGCGAGCTGGTTGGTAGTGTGCGTGTGTGTCTCCACCACTCTATGTGTATATCTAACAGTGGGTTTGTGCCTGTCAGTTTGCCTGTGCATGTGTCTCAGTGTGTGTCTCTGTATGTGTGTCTCTCAGTGTGTTTCTCACTCCCTCTCGGTTTGTGTCTCTCTCAGTGATCTCTCTCATTGTGAGCTAGCTTGTTGTTAGTGTGTGTGAGTGTTTCTCCCACTCTATGTGTATGTCTCTCAGTTTGTGAGTGTCCCTCTCATTTTGCTTGTCTCTGCGTGTCTCTGTGTGTATCTCTCAGTGTGTTGTGTGTGTCTCTCTCAGTGATCTCTCTCATTGTGAGCAAGCTGGTTGTTAGTGTGTGTGTGTGTTTCTCCCACTCGATGTGTATGTCTCTCAGTGTGTGTGTGTCCCTCTCATTTTGCTTGTTTCTGCGTGTCTCTGTGTGTATCTCTCAGTGTGTTTTTCACTCTCTCTCAATGTCTGTGTCTCTCTGAGAGTGTGTCTGATTATTAGTGTGTGTGGGTGTCTTGATCTCAGGAGTGTGTGTCTCTTTCTGGATGAGGTTGTTTCTCCATGAGTGTGTCCCTCTAATTTTGCCTGTCTCGGGGTGTCTCTGTGTTTGTCTCTCCGTATGCGTGTCTCTCAGTGTTTGTTCCTTTCTCTCAGAGTGTCTCTCTCAGTGTGTCTCATTGTGTGGTTGTCTGGTTCTTCGAGTGTCTGTGTGCGTGTGTGTGTGTATGTGTGTCTCACTCTGGAATTGAATATTTTTCAGTGTGTGTGTCCCTCTCAGTGTGTATTTCTCTCTCAAGGTGAGTGTGTCTGTTTCTCAGTGTTTGTGTGTGTGTCGTGCTCTCGGGGGTGTGTGTCTACATGGATGAGGGTGTCTCTCAGTGTGTGTGTCCCTGACAGTTTTCCTGTCTCTGTGTGTCTCTGTGTGTGTCTCTGTGTGTGTCTCTCAGTGTGTTTTTCACTCTCTCTCAGTGTGGGTCTCTGTGACTGGGTTTCTCTCTTCGTGCATGTTCCTGGCTCTAGTGTGTGGATATTTCTCCCACTGGATGTGTATGTCCCTCAGTGTGTTTGTGCCTGTCAGTTTGCCTGTGTATGTGTCTCAGAGTGTGTCTCTGTATGCATGTCTCTCAGTGTGTTTCTCACTCTCTCTTGGTGTGTGTCTCTCTAAGTGATCTCTCTCTTTTTGAGCGATGTGGTGGTTAGTGTGTGTGTGTGTTTCTCCCAATGGTTGTGGGTTTGTCTCATCGTGCATGTGCCTAGATCTAGTGTGTGTGTGTTTCTCCCACTGTATGTGAATGTCTCTCAGTGTGTTTCTGCCTGTCACTTTGCCTGTGTATGTGTCTCAGTGTGTGTATCTTTATGTGTGTCTCTCAGTGTGTTTCTCACTCTGCTTTGTTGTGTGTCTCTCTCAGTGATTTCTCTTATTGTGAGCCAGCTTGTTGTTAGTGTGTGTTTCTCCCACTCTATGTGTATGTCTCTCAGTGTGTGTGTGACCTTCTCATTTTGCTTGTCTCTGCGTGCCTTTCTGTGTATCTCTCATTGGGTTTTTCACTCTCTCTCAATGTGTGTGTCTCTCTGAGAGTGTGTATGATTATGAATGTGTGTGGGTGTCTTGTCTCAGGAGTGTGTGTCTCTTTCTGGATGAGGTTGTTTCTCCATGAGTGTGTCCCTGTAATTTTGCCTGTCTCTGTGAGTCTCTGTGTGTGTCTCTCAGTATGTATGTCTCTCAGTGTTTATTCCTTTCTCTCAGAGTGTCCTCTCAGTGTGCCATTGTGAGAGTGTCTATTTCCTCGAGTGTGTGTGTGTGTGTGTGCGTGTGTGTGTCTCTCGCTCTGGAGGTGAATATCTTTCAGAGTGTGTATCCCTCTCAGTGTGTGTTTCTCTCTCAGGGTGAGTGTGTCTGTTTCTCAGTGTTTGTGTGTGTGTCCTGCTCTCAGTGGTGCGTGTCTCTACGTGGATGAGGGTGTCTCACAGTGTGTGTGTCCCTGACAGTTTTCCTGTCTCTGTGTGTCTCTGTGTGTATCTCTGTGTGTGTCTCTGTGTGTGTCTCTGTGTGTGTCTCTGTGTGTGTCTCTCAGTGTGCTTTTCACTTTCTCAATGTGTGTGTCTCTCTGAGAGTGTGTCTGATTATGAGTGTGTGTGGGTGTCTTGATCTCAGGAGTGTGTGTCTCTTTCTGGATGAGGTTGTTTCTCCATGAGTGTGTCCCTGTAATTTTGCCTGTCTCTGTGAGTCTCTGTGTGTGTCTCTCAGTATGTATGTCTCTCAGTGTTTATTCCTTTCTCTCAGAGTGTCCTCTCAGTGTGCCATTGTGAGAGTGTCTATTTCCTCGAGTGTGTGTGTGTGTGTGTGCGTGTGTGTGTCTCTCGCTCTGGAGGTGAATATCTTTCAGAGTGTGTATCCCTCTCAGTGTGTGTTTCTCTCTCAGGGTGAGTGTGTCTGTTTCTCAGTGTTTGTGTGTGTGTCGTGCTCTCGG
>SJYT01037086.1:29592-49996 GCA_006410635.1 Cephalophus harveyi | reverse complement strand
CAAAATTATGTGGCGTCAGCAGCCCTGACTCATCAAAACCAGGCTTTTTTCTCTGCATACCTAATTGTATACACAAGTCTTAGGTGATTTACATGTCCTCTAGCCAAAAGGTCAATTAACATTTTACAGCCTTTTTCCTGATAAGGGTTTGTCAACCAGAAGACTTATTTGTGTTAATCTTCCCAAAGTCTGGTGCCACTCTCAGAAAGCACTAAATAAAGTTACATTCTTACATAGCAAGGACACAAGGGGAGTGCAGTGATATACAACAAAGAAAAGTAATTAACTCAAAAGTCTAGTGTTGCTAACATCAAAACTACTATCTATCCTTTTCCATATCCCGTTTACATTGATTAACATCCTCCCAGGTGCCTAAAAGATAAAGAATATGGAGGTCTGGCAGCAGTCATTGAGTCAGCAGTGAAAACCTTCAGCAATATAATTTTTAACTCTTTAGAAAAGGCTCTGTTTCCTTAAGATGCTTTTAAACGTTGTGTCTCTCGCGGTTGCGGGCTGTAAGCAATTCACAAGCTGTAAGAAGTCTAGGGAACCTGTTAGGCAAGCAAGCTAGAGAGTTATCAGAGGGCGTTAACCTGAAACATCCCTTTCAAATGCAGAAGACTAAAGCCTTGAATTGACTTTTCCAGAGAATATCAGAAGAGTGGAAAAGCAGAGTACAAAGGCTGGCAGATTCTTATTTTTTGAGGGGTGGATGCTCAGGAAATTCCAGGGGGAACCCCTGAAACCTGAACACGCCTTGCGTTTGCCAGGCTTCCTACCGCATGAACTTGTCACGGGCAGGATTCCTCACACTGGCTCCCGGCGGTGCATGAGCCTAGATCTAGTGTGTGTCTGTTTCTCCCACTGTATGTGAATGTCTCTCAGTGTGTTTCAGCCTGTCACTTTGCCTGTGCATGTTTCTCAGTGTGTGTCTCTTTATGTGTGTCTCTCAGTGTGTTTCTCACTCTCTCTCGGTGTGTCTCTCTCTCAGTGATTTCTCTCTTGGTCAGCGAGCTGGTTGTTAGTGTGTGTGTGTGTTTCTCCCACTCTATGTGTATGTCTCTGTGTGTGTGTGTCCCTCTCATTATGCTTGTATTGTGTGTCTCTTTGTGTATTTCTCAGTGTGTTTTTCACTCTCTCTCAATGTGTGTGTCTCTCTGAGAGTGTGTCTGTTTATTAGTGTGTGTGGCTGTCTTGAACTCAGGAGTGTGTGGCTCTTTTTGGAGGAGGGTGTTAATCAATGTGTGTGTCCCTCTAATATTGCCTGTCTCGGTGTGCCTCTGTGTGTGTCTCTCAGTATGTGTGTCTCTCAGTGTTTGTTCCTTTCCTCAGAGTGTGCCTCTCAGTGGGACTCATTGTGAGGGTGTCTAGTTCCTCGAGTGTGTGTGTGTGCATGTGTGTGTGTGTGTGTGTCTCTGGCTCTGGAAGAGAATTTCTTTCATTGTGTATGTCCTTCTCAGTGTGTGTTTCTTTCTCAGGGTGAGTGTGTCTGTTATTCATTGTTTGTGTGTGTGTCGTGCTCTTGGGGATGTGTGTCTACACGGATGAGGGTGTCTCTCTGTGTGTGTCCCTGAGAGTCTCCCTGTCTCTGTGTCTCTCTGTGCGTGTCTCTCTGTGTGTCTCTCAGTGTGTTTTCCACTCTCTCTCACAGTGCATCTCTGACTGGGTTTCTGTCATCCTGCATGTGCCTGGCTCTAGTGTGTGTGTGTTTCTCCCACTGGATGTGTATGTCTCTCAGTGTGTTTGTACCTGTCAGTTTGCCTGTGTGTGTGTCTCAGTGTGTGTCTCTTTATGTGTGTCTCTCAGTGTGTTTCTCACTCTCTCTTGGTGTGTGTCTCTCTCAGTGATCTCTCTCTTTGTGAGCGAGCTTGTGTGTGTCTCTCGCTCTGGAAGTGAATATCTTTCAGTGAGTGTATCCCTCTCAGTGTGTCTTTCTCTCTCAGAGTGAGTGTGTCTGTTTCTCAGTGTTTGTGTGTGTGTCGTGCTCTGGGGGGCGTGTGTCTCTATGTAGATGAAGTTGTCTCTAAGTGTGTGTGTCCGTGACAGTTTGCCTGGTCTCTGTGTGTGTCTGTGTGTGTCTATGTGTGTCTCTCTGTGTGTTTTTCACTCTCTCTCAATGTGAGTCTCTGTGACTGGGTTTCTCTCATCGTGCATGTGCCTGGCTCTAGTGTGTGTGTGTTTCTCCCACTGGATATGTGAGTCTCTCAGTTTGTTTGTGCCTGTCAGTTTGCCTGTGTATGTGTCTCAGTGTGTGTCTCTTTATGTGTGTCTCTCAGTGTGTTTCTCTCTCTCTCTCGGTGTGTGTCTCTCTCAGTGATCTCTCTCATTGTGAGCGAGCTGGTTGTTAGTGTGTGTGTGTGTTTCTCCCACTCTATGTGTATGTCTCTCAGTGTGTGTGTGTCCCTCTCATTTTGCTTGTTTCTGCGTGTCTCTGTGTGTATCTCTCAGTGTGTTTTTCACTCTCTCTCAATGTCTGTGTCTCTCTGAGAGTGTGTCTGATTATTAGTGTGTGTGGGTGTCTTGATCTCAGGAGTGTGTGTCTCTTTATTGATGAGGGTGTTTCTCAATGTGTGTGTCCCTCTAATTTTGCCTGTATAGGTGTGTGTCTGTGTGTTTCTCTCAGTATGTGTGTCTCTCAGTGTTTGTTCCTTTCTCGCAGAGCGTCCCTCTCTGTGTGTCTCATTGTGAGAGTGTCTGGTTCCTCGAGTGTGTGTTTGTGCGTGTGTGTGTGTGTCTCGCTCTGGAAGGGAATATCTTTCAGTGTGTGTGTCCCTCTCAATGTGTTTCTCTCTCAGGGGGAGTGTGTCTGTTTCTCAGTGTTTGTGTGTGTGTCGTGCTCTCGGGGGTGTATGTCTCTATGTGGATGAGGGTGTCTCTCCGTGTGTGTGTCCCTGACAGTTTGACTGTCTCTGTGTGTCTCTGTGTGTGTCTCTCTGTATTTCTCTCAGTGTGTTTTTCACTCTCTCTCAGTGTGGGTCTCTGTGACTGGGTTTCTCTCATCGTGCATTTTACCGGCTCTAGTGTGTGTGTGTTTCTCCCAATGGATGTGTATGTCTCTCAGTGTGTTTGTGCCTGTCAGTTTGCCTGTGTATGTGTCTCAGTGTGTGTCTCTGTATGTGTGTCTCTCAGTGTGTTTCTCAATGTCTCTCGGTGTGTGTCTCTGTCAGTGATCTCTCTCATTGTGAGCGAGCTGGTTGTTAGTGTGTGTGTGTGTTTCTCCCACTCTATGTGTATGTCTCTCAGTGTGTGTGTGTCCCTCTCATTTTCCGTGTCTCTGCATGTCTCTGTGTGTATATCTCAGTGTGTTTTTCACTCTCTCTCAATGTGTGTGTCTCTCTTAGAGTGTGTCTGATTATGAGTGTGTGTGGGTGTCTTGATCTCAGGTCGGTGTGTCTCTTTCTAGATGAGATTGTTTCTCCATGAGTGTGTCCATCTAATATTGCTTGTCTCTGTGCGTCTCTGTGTGTGTCTCTCAGTATGTGTGTCTCTCAGTGTTTGTTCCTTTCTCTCAGAGTGTCCTCTCAGTGTGTCACTGTGAGGGTGTCGAGTTCCTCGAGTGTGTGTGTGTGTGTCTCTCGCTCTGGAAGTGAATTTATTTCAGTGTGTGTGTCCCTCTCAATGTGTGTTTCTCTCTCAGGGTGAGTGTGGATGTTTCTCAGTGTTTGTGTGTGTGTCGTGCTCTCGGGGGTGTGTGTCTCTATGTGGATGAGGGTGTCTCTCAGTATGTGTGTCCCTGACAGTTTGCCTGTCTGTGTGTCTCTGTGTGTGTCTCTCTGTGTGTCTCTCAGTGTGTTTTTCACTCTCTGTCAGTGTGGGTCTCTGTGACTGGGTTTCTTTCATCGTGCATTTGCGGGTCTCTAGTGTGTTTGTGTTTTTCCCACTGGATGTGTGTGTCTTTCAGAGAGTTTGTGCCTGTCAGTTTGCCTGTGTATGTGTCTCAGTGTGTGTCTCTGTATGTGTGTCTCTCAGTGTGTTTCTCACTCCCTCTCGGTGTGTGCCTCTCAGTGATTTCTATCCTTGTGAGAGAGCTGGTTGCTAGTGTGTGTATGTGTTTCCCTCACTCTATGTGTAGGCCTCTCAGTATGTTTGTGCCTGTCAGTTTGCCTGTGCATGTGTCTCAGTGTGTTTCTCTGTATGTGTGTCTCTAAGTGTGTTTCTCACTCCCTCTCTGTGTGTGCCTCTCAGTGATTTCTCTCTTTGTGAGCGAACTGGTTGTTAGTGTGTGCGTGTGTTTCCGCAACTCTATGTGTATGTCTCTCAGTGTTTTTGTGCCTGTCAGGTTGCCTGTGTATGTGTCTCAGTGTGTGTCTCTATGTGTGTCTCTCAGTGTGTTACTCATTCTCTCTTGGTGTGTGTTTCTCTCAGTGATCTCTCTCATTGTGAGCGAGCTGGTTGTTAGTGTGTGTGTATGATTCACCCACTCTATGTGTATATCTCTCAGTGTGTGTGTGTCCTTCTCATTTTACTTTTCTCTGCGAGTCTCTGTGTGTATCTCTCAGTGTGTTTTTCACTCCCTCTCAATGTGTGTGTCTCTCTGAGAGTGTGTCTGATTATGAGTGTGTGTGGGTGTCTTGCTCTCAGGAGTGTGTGTCTCTTTCTGGATGAGGTTTTTTCTCCATGACTGTGTCCCTCTAAATTTGCCTATCTCGGTGTGTCTCTGTGTGTGTCTCTCAGTATGTGTGTTTCTCAGTGTTTGTTCCTTTCTCTCAGAGTGTCCTCTCAGTGTGTCATTGTGAGGGTGTCTAGTTCCTCTAGTGTGTGTGTGCACGTGTGTGTGCTGTGTGTGTCTCGCTCTGGAGGTGAATATTTTTCAGTGTGTGCATCCGTCTAAGTGTGTCTTTCTCTCTCAGGGTGAGTGTGTCAGTTTCTCAGTGTTTGTGTGTGTGTCGTGCCTTTGGGGGTGTGTGTCTCTACGTGGATGAGAGTGTCTCCCAGTGTGTGTGTCCCTGACAGTTTGCCTGTCTCTGTGTGTCTCTCTGTGTGTCTCTCAGTGTGCTTTTCACTCTCTCTCAGTGTGTGTCCCTGTGACTGGATTTCTCTCATCGTGCATGTGCCTGGATCTAGTGTGTGTGTGTTTCTCCCACTGTATGTGAATGTCTCTCAGTGTGTTTCTGCCTTTCACTTTGCCTGTGTATGTTTCTCTGTGTGTGTCTCTTTATGTGTGTCACTCAGTGTGTTTCTCACTCTTTCTTGGTGTGTTTCTCTCTCAGTGATTTCTCTATTTTGAGCGAGCTGTTTGTTATTGTGTGTGTGTTTCTCCCACTCTATGTGTATCTCTGTGTGTGTGTGTGTCCCTCTCATTTTGCTTGTCTTGCATGTCTCTGTGCATATCTCTCAGTGTGTTTTTCACTCTCTCTCAATGTGTGTGTTTCTATGAGAGTGTGTCTGATTATTAGTGTGTGTGGCTGTCTTGATCTCAGGAGTGTGTGACTGTTTTTGGATGAGGGTGATTCTCAATATGTGTGTCCCTCCAATGTTGCCTGTCTCGGTGTGTCTCTGTGTGTGTCTCTCAGTATGTGTGTCTCTCAGTGTTTGTTCGTTTCTCTCAGAGTGTCCCTCTCAGTGTGTCTCATTGAGAGGGAGTCTGGTTTCTCGAGTGTGTGTTTGCGTGTGTGTGTATGTGTGTCTCTCGCTCTGGATATGAATATTTTTCAGTGAGTGTGTCCCTGTCAGTGTGGGTTTCTCTCTCACTGTGAGTGTGTCTGTTTTTCAGTGTTTGTGTGTGTGTCTTGCTCTTGGTAGTGTGTGTCCAGGTGGATGATGGTGTCTCAATGTGTGTTTCCCTGAGAGTTTTCCTGTCTCTGTGTGTGTCTGTGTGTGTCTCTCTGTGTGTCTCTCAGTGTGCTTTTCACTCTCTCTCAGTGTGGGTCTCTGTGGCTGGGTTTCTCTCTTGGTGCATGTGCCTGGCTCTAGTGTGTGTGTTTTTCATCCACTGGATGTGTATGTCTTTCAGTGTGTTTGTGACTGTCAGATTGCCTGTGTATGTGTCTCAGTGTGTGCCTCTGTATGAGTGCCTCTCAGTGTGTTTCTCACTCTCTCTTGGAGTGTGTCTCTCTCAGTGATCTCTCTCTTTGTGAGGGAGCTGGTTGTTAGTGTGTGTGTGGGTTTCTCCCAATGGATGTGTATGTCTCTCAGTGTGTTTGTGACTGTCAGATTGCCTGTGTATGTGTCTCAGTGTGTGTCTCTGTATGTGTGTCTCTCAGTGTGTTTCTGACTCACTCTCGGTGTGTGCCTCTCAGTGATTTCTCTCTTTTTGAGCGAGCTGGTTGTTAGTGTGTGTGTGGGTTTCTCCCAATGGTTGTGTATGTCTCTCAGTGGGTTTGTGCCTGTCAGTTTGCCTGTGCGTGTGTCTCAGTTTGTGTTTCTGTATGTGTGTCTCTCAGTGTGTTTCTCACTCCCTCTCGGTGTGTGCCTCTCAGAGATTTCTGTCTTTGTTAGCAAGCTGGTTGCTAGTGTGCGTGTGTGTTTCCCTTACTCTATGTGTATATCTATTAGTGGGTTTGTGCCTGTCAATTTGCCTGTGCATGTGTCTCAGTGTGTGTCTCTGTATGTGTGTCTCTCAGTGTTTCTCACTCCCTCTCGGTGCGTGTCTCTCTCAGTGATCTCTCTCATTGTGAGCGAGCTGGTTGTTAGTGTTTGTGTGTGCTTCTCCCAGTCTATGAGTATGTCTCTCAGTTTGTGTGTGTCGCTCTCATTTTGCTTGTCTCTGCGTGTCTCTGTGTGTATCTCTCACTGTGTTTTTCACTCTCTTTCAATGTGTGTATCTCTCTGAGAGTGTGTCTGAATATGAGTGTGTGTGGGGTGTCTTGATCTCAGGAGTGTGTGTCTCTTTCTGGATGAGAGTGTTTCTCCGTGAGGGTGTCCCTCTTATTTTGCCTGTCTTGGTGTGTCTCTGTGTGTATCTCTCAGTATGCGTGTCTCTCAGTGTTTGTTCCTTTCTCTCAGAGTGTCCTCTCAGTGTGTCATTGTGAGGGTGCCTAGTTCCTCGAGTGTGTTTGTGTGCATGTGTGTGTGTGTGTCTCTCACTCTGGAAGTGAATATCTTTCAGTGTGTGTGTCACTCTCAGTGTGTGTTTCTCTCTCAGGGTGAGTGTGTCTGTTTCTCAGTGTTTGTGTGTGTGTCGTGTTCTCGGTGGTGTGTGTCTCTACGTGGATGAGGTTGTCTCTCAGTGTGTGTGTTCCTGACAGTTTTCCTGTCTCTCTGTGTCTCTGTGTGTGCCGCTCTGTGTGTCTCTCAGTGTATTTTTCACTCTCTCTCAGCGTGGGTCTCTGTGACTGGGTTTCTCTCTTCGTGCATGTGCCTGGCTCTAGTGTGTGTGTTTTCCCACTGGATGTGTATGTCACTCAGTGTGTTTGTGCCTGTCAGTTTGGCTGTGTATGTGTCTCAGTGTGTGTCTCTGTATGTGTGTCTCTCAGTGTGTTTCTCACTCCCTATCGGTGTGTGCCTCTCAGTGATTTCTATCCTTGTGAGAGAGCTGGTTGCAAGTGTGTGTTTGTGTTTCCCTCACTGTATGTGTATGTCTCTCAGTATGTTTGTGCCTTTCAGTTTGCCTGTGCATGTGTCTCAGTGTGTGTCTCTGTATGTGTGTCTCTAAGTGTGTTTCTCACTCCCTCTCGGTGTGTGCCTCTCAGTGATTTCTCTCTTTGTTAGCGAGCTGGTTGTTATTGTGTGTGTGTGTTTCCCCCACTCTATGTGTATGTCTCTCAGTGTGTTTGTACCTGTTAGGTTGCCTGTGTATGTGTCTCAGTGTGTGTCTCTATGTGTGTCTCTCAGTGTGTTTCGCACTCTCTCTTGGTGTGTGTCTCTCTGAGTGATCTCTCTCATTGTGAGCGAGCTGGTTGTTAGTGTGTGTGTATGATTCTCAACTCTATGTGTATGTCTCCCAGTGTATCTGTGTCCCTCTCATTTTGCTTTTCTCTGCGAGTGTCTGTGTGTATCTCTCAGTGTGTTTTTCACTCTCTCTCAATGTGTGTGTCTCTCTGAGAGTGTGTCTGATTATGAGTGTGTGTGGGTGTCTTTATCTCAGGAGTGTGTGTTTCTTTCTGGATGAGGTTTTTTTCTCCATGAGTGTGTCCCTCTGAATTTGCCTATCTCGGTGTGTCTTTGCGTGTGTCTCTCAGTATGTGTGTCTCTCAGTGTTTGTTCCTTTCTCTCAGGGTGTCCTCTCAGTGTGTCCTTGTGAGGGTGTCTAGTTCCTCTAGTGTGTGTGTGTTTCTCGCTTTGGAGGTGAATATTTTTCAGTGTGTGCATCCGTCTCAGTGTGTCTTTCTCTCTCAGGGTGAGTGTGTCAGTTACTCAATGTTTGTGTGTGTGTCGTGCCTTCGGGGGTGTGTGTCTCTACGTGGATGAGAGTGTCTCCCAGTGTGTGTGTCCCTGACAGTTTGCCTGTCTCTGTGTGTCTCTGTGTGTATCTCTCTGTGTGTCTCTCAGTGTGTTTTTCACTCTCTCTCAGTCTGTGTCCCTGTGACTGGATTTCTCTCATCGTGCATGTGCCTGGATCTAGTGTGTGTGTGTTTCTCCCACTGTATGTGAATATCTCTCAGTGTGTTTCTGCCTGTCACTCTGCCTGTGTATGTTTCTCAGTGTGTGTCTCTTTATGTGTGTCGCTCAGTGTGTTTCTCACTCTCCCTTGGTGTGTTTCTCTCTCAGTGATTTCTCTCTTTGTGAGCGAGCTGGTTGTTATTGTGTGTGTGTTTCTCCCACTCTATGTGTATGTCTCTGTGTGTGTGGGTGTCCCACTCATTTTGCTTGTCTTGTGTGTCTCTGTGCATATCTCTCAGTGTGTTTTTCACTCTCTCTCAATGTGTGTGTTTCTCTGAGAGTGTGTCTGATTATTAGTGTGTGTGGTTCTCTTGATCTCAGGAATGTGTGACTGTTTTTGGATGAGGGTGTTTCTCAATGTGTGTGTCCCTCCAATATTTCCTGTCTCGGTGTGTCTCTGTGTGTGTCTCTCAGTATGTGTGTCTCTCAGTGATTGTTCCTTTCTCTCAGAGTGTCCCTCTCAGTGTGTCTCATTGAGAGGGTGTCTAGTTCCTCAAGTGTGTGTGTGTGTGTGTGTGTGTGTGTCTCTCTCGCTCTGGAGGTGAATATCTTTCAGTGTGTGTATCCCTCTCAGTGTATCTTTCGCTCTCAGGGTGAGTGTGTCTGTTTCTCAGTGTTTGTGTGTGTGTCGTGTTCTCGGGGGTGTGTGTCTCTATGTGGATGTGGATTTCTCTCAGTGTGTGTGTCCCTGAAAGATTGCCTGTCTCTGTGTGTCTCTGTGTGTGTCTCTGTGTGTGTCTCTCAGTGTGTTTTTCACTCTCTCTCAGTGTCTTGATCTCAGGAGTGTGTGTCTCTTTCTGGATGAGGTTGTTTCTCCATGAGTGTGTCCCTCTCATTTTGCCTGTCTCGCTGTGTCTCTGTGTATGTCTCTCAGTATGTGTGTCTCTCAGTGTTTGTTCCTTTCTCTCAGAGAGGCCTCTCAGTGTGTCATTGTGAGGGTGTCTAGTTCCTCGAGTGTGTGTGTGTGCGTGTGTTTGTGTCTCTCACTCTGGAAGTGAATATCTTTCAGTGTGTGTATCCCTCTCAGTGTGTCTTTCTCTCTCATGGTGAGTGTGTCTGATAGTCAGTGTTTGTGTGTCGTCCTCTCAGGATAGTGTGTCTCTACGTGGATAAGTGTGTCTCTCAGTGTGTGTGTCCTTGACAGTTTGCCTGTGTTTCAGTGTGTGTATCCCTCTCAGTGTGTCTTTCTCTCTCATGGTGAGTGTGTCTGATAGTCAGTGTTTGTGTGTCGTCCTCTCAGGATAGTGTGTCTCTACGTGGATAAGTGTGTCTCTCAGTGTGTGTGTCCTTGACAGTTTGCCTGTGTCTGTGTGTCTCTGTGTGTGTCTCTCTGTGTTTCTCTCAGTGTGTTTTTCACTCTCTCTCAGTGTGGGTCTCTGTGACTGGGTTTCTCTCATCATGCATGTGCCTAGATCCAGTGTGTCTGTGTTGTTCCCAATGTATGTGAATGTCTCTCAGTGTGTTTCGGCCTGTCACTTTGCCTGTGTATGTTTCTCAGTGTGTGAGTCTTTATGTGTGTCTCTCAGTGTGTTTCTCACTCTCTCTTGGTGTGTGTCTCTCTTAGTGATCTCTCTCTTTGTGAGCGAGCTGGTTGTTAGTGTGTGTGTGTGTTTCTCCCAATAGATGTGTATGTCTCTCAGTGTGTTTCTGCCTGTCAGTTTGCCTGTGCATGTGTCTCAGTGTGTGTCTCTGTATGTGTGTCTCTCAGTGTGTTTCTCACTCGCTCTCGGTGTGTGCCTCTCAGTGACTTCTCTCTTTTTTGCGAGTTGGTTGTTAGTGTGTGTGTGTGTGTTTCCCCCACTCTATGTGTATGTCTCTCAGTGTGTGTGTGTCCCTCTCATTTTGCTTATCTCTGCATGTCTCTGTGTGAAACTCTCAGTGTGTTTTTCACTCTTTCTCAATGTGTGTGTCTCTCTGAGAGTGTGTCTGATTATGAGTGTGTGTGGGTGTCTTGATCTCAGGAGTGTTTGTCTCTTTCTGGATGAGGTTTTTTGCCGGGGCCCAGCCCTGGGGGGTCCAGGGAATTCGAAGCAGGGACGGCGTCGGCGAGGAAAGCTTATTTATTTATTAATATAAAATTAGATTAGAAAGAGATAGTATAGTAGGAAAATTAAGTGGAGAAAAGAGGCTGAATAACTTGGTTTACAAGCTGAACTAATCATCTACTTGAGGCCACCAGCGTCCGTTTGAATTTTGGAAAGTGCTCCACCTTGGGCTCTCTCTCTCACAGAACTTAAAAGCCAGGGCAAGTAAGTAGACATGATGAGCCGCCCGCTCCAGATGGGAATTCAGCCTGAAATTAAAGTAGAAAGAGAAGACATGGTGGAAATCAGTCCAGCGACTGATTCCATCCTCTATTGTCTAGATTCTACTTATATACCTTTGATTGTACATAGAGATCAATGGGCAATACAAAATTATGCGGCATCAGCAGCCCTGACACTTATCAAAACCAGGCTTTTTTCTCTGCATACCTAATTGTATACACAAGTCTTAGGTGATTTACATGTCTTCTAGCCAATCCAGAGAATATCAGAAGAGTGGAAAAGCAGAGTACAAAGGCCGGCAGATTCTTATATTTTTTGAGGGGTGGATGCTCGGAAAATTCCAGGGGGAACCCCTGAAACCTGAACACGCCTTGCGTTTGCAAGGCTTCCTACCGCATGACCTTGTCACGGGAGGGATTCTTCACACTGGCTCCCGGCAGTTTTTCTCCATGAGTGTGTCCCTCTAAATTTGCCTATCTCGGTGTGTCTCTGTGTGTGTCTCTCAGTATGTGTGTCTCTCACTGTTCCTTTCTCTCAGAGTGTCCTCTCAGTGTGTCATTGTGAGGGTGTCTAGTTCCTCTAGTGTGTGTGTGCACATGTGTGTGTGTGTGTCTCTCGCTCTGGAGGTGAATATTTTTCAGTGTGTGCATCCGTCTCAGTGTGTCTTTCTCTCTCAGGGTGAGTGTGTCAGTTTCTCAGTGTTTGTGTGTGTGTCGTGCTCTCGGGGGTGTGTGTCTCTACGTGGATGAGAGTGTCTCCCAGTGTGTGTGTCCCTGACAGTTTGCCTGTCTCTGTTTGTCAATCTGTGTGACTCTCAGTGTGGTTTTCACTCTCTCTCAGTGTGGGTCTCTGTGACTGGGTTTCTCTCATCGTGCATGTGCCTAGATCTAGTATGTGTGTGTTTCTCCCACTGTNGTGGATGAGGGTGTCTCTCAGTGTGTGTGTCCCTGACAGTTTGCCTGTGTCTGTGTGTCTCTGAGTGTGTTTTTCACTCTCTCTCAGTGTGGGTCTCTGTGACTGGGTTTCTCTCATCGTGCATGTGCCTAGATCTAGTATGTGTGTGTTTCTCCCACTGTATGTGAATGTCTCTCAGTGTGTTTGTGCCTGTCAGTTTGCCTGTGTATGTTTCTCAGTGTGTATCTCTTTATGTGTGTCTCTCAGTGTGTTTCTCACTCTCTCTCAGTGTGTGTCTCTCTCAGTGATTTCTCTCTTTTTGAGCGAGCTGGTTGTTAGTGTGTGTTTTTCTCCCACTCTATGTGTATGTCTCTGTGTGTGTGTGTGTCCCTCTCATTTAGCTTGTCTTGCGTGTCTCTGTGCGTATCTCTCAGTGTGTTTATCACTCTCTCTCAATGTGTGTGTTTCTCTGAGAGTGTCTCATTTTTAGTGTGTGTGGCTGTCTTGATCTCAGGAGTGTGCGACTCTTTTTGGATGAGGGTGTTTCTCAATGTGTGTGTCCCTCTAATGTTGCCTGTCTCAGTGTGTCTCTGTGTGTGTGTCTCAGTATGTCTGTCTCTCAGTGTTTGTTCCTTTCTCTCAGAGTGTCCCTCTCAGTGTGTCTCATTTTGAGGGTGTCTGGTTCCTCGAGTGTCTGTGTGTGCGTGTGTGTGTGTCTGTGTCTCTTGCTCTGGAAGTGAATATCTTTCAGTGTGTGTGTCCCTCTCATTGTGCTTGTCTCTGCATGTCTCTGTGTGCATCTCTCAGTGTGTTTTGCACTCTCTCTCAATGTGTGTGTCTCTCTCAGACCGTGTCTCTTCATTAGTGTGTGTGTGTGTCTTGATCTCAGGAGTGTGTGTCTCTTTTTGGATTAGGGTGTTTCTCAATGTGTGTGTCCCTCTAATTTTGCCTGTCTCGGTGTGTCTCTGTGTGTGTGTCTCAATATGTGTGTCTCTCAGTGTTTGTTCCTTTCTCTCAGATTGTCCCTCGCAGTGTGTCTCACTGTGAGGGTGTCTGGTTCCTCGATTGTGTGTGTGTGCATGTGTGTGTGTGTGTGTGTGTGTCTCTCGCTCTGGAAGTGAATATCTTTCAGTGTGTGCATCCCTCTCAGTGTGTGTTTCTCTCTCAGGGTGAGTGTGTCTGTTTCTCAGTGTTTGTGTGTTTTTCGTGCTCTCGGGGGTGTGTCTCTACGTGGATGAGGGTGTCTCTCAATGAGTGTGTCCCTGAGAGTTTTCCTGTCTCATTGTGTCTCTGTGTGTGTCTCTCAGTATTTGTGTGTCTCAGGGTTTGTTCCTTTCTCTCAGAGTGTCCCTCTCAGTAGGACTCATTGTGAGGGTGTCTGGTTCCTCGAGTGTGTGTGTGTGTGTCTGGCTCTGGAACTGAATTTCTTTCAGTGTGTGTATCCCTCTCAGTGTGTGTATCCCTCTCAGTGTGTGTTTCTCTCTCAGTGTGAGTGTGTCTGTTTCTCAGTGTTTGTGTGTGTGCCATGCTCTCGAGGGTGTGTCTCAACGTGGATGAGTGTGTCTCTCAGTGTGTGTGTCCCTGACAGATTGCCTGTCTCATTGTGTCTCTGTGTGTGTCTCTCCGTGTGTTTTTCACTCTCTCTCACTGTGAGTCTCTGTGACTGAGTTTCTGTCATTGTGCATGTCCCTGGCTCTAGTGTGTGTGTGTTTCTCCCACTGGATGTGTATGTCTCTCTGTGTGTTTGTTCCTGTCAGTTGGCCTGTGCATGTGTCTCAGTGTGTGTCTCTGTATGTGTGTCTCTCAGTGTGTTTCTCAATGTCTCTCGGTGTGTGTCTCTGTCAGTGATCTCTCTCATTGTGAGCGAGCTGGTTGTTAGTGTGTGTGTGTGTTTCTCCCACTCGATGTGTATGTCTCTCAGTGTGTGTGTGTCCCTCTCATTTTGCTTGTTTCTGCGTGTCTCTGTGTGTATCTCTCAGTGTGTTTTTCACTCTCTCTCAATGTCTGTGTCTCTCTGAGAGTGTGTCTGATCATTAGTGTGTGTGGGTGTCTTGATTTCAGGAGTGTGTGTCTCTTTTAGGATGAGGTTGTTTCTGAATCTGTGTTTCCCTCTAATATTGCCTGTCTCGGTGTGTCTCTGTGTGTGTCTCTCAGTATGTGTGTCTCTCAGTGTTTGTTCCTTTCTCTTGAAGTGTCCTCTAAGTTTGTCTCATTGTGAGGGTATCTGGCACCTCGAGTGTGTGTGTGCGTGTTTGTGTTTGTGTCTCTCGCTCTTGCTCTGGAGGTTAATATCTTTCAGTGTGTGTGTCCCTCTCAGTGTGTCTTTCTCTCTCAGAGTGAGTGTGTCTGTTTCTCAGTGTGTGTGTGTGTGTCGTGTTGTCGGATTTGAGTGTCTCTACGTGGATGAGGGTGTCTCTCAGTGTGTGTGTCCCTGAGAGTTTTCCCGTCTGTGTGTCTCTCTGTGTGTTTCTCAGTGTGTTTTTCACTCTCTCTCAGTGTTGGTCTCTGTGACTGGGTTTCTCTCTTCATGCATGTGCCTGGCTCTAGTGTGTGTGTGTTTCTCCCACTGAGTGTGTATGTCTCTCTGTGTGTTTGTTCCTGTCAGTTGGCCTGTGCATGTGTCTCAGTGTGTGTCTCTGTATGTGTGTCTCTCAGTGTGTTTCTCAATGTCTCTCGGTGTGTGTCTCTGTCAGTGATCTCTCTCATTGTGAGCGAGCTGGTTGTTAGTGTGTGTGTGTGTTTCTCCCACTCTATGTGTATGTCTCTCAGTGTGTGTGTGTCCCTCTCATTTTGCAAATCTCTGTGTGTCTCTGTGTGTATCTCTCAGTGTGTTTTTCACTCTCTCTCAATGTGTGTGTCTCTCTGAGAGTCTGTCTGATTATGACTGTGTGTGGGTGTCTTGATCTCAGGAGTGTGTGTCTATTTCTGGATGAGGGTGTTTCTGAATGTGTGTGTCCCTCTAATTTTGCCTGTATAGGTGTGTGTCTGTGTGTTTCTCTCAGTATGTGTGTCTCTCAGTGTTTGTTCCTTTCTCTCAGAGTGTCCCTCTCAGTGTGTCTCATTGAGGGTGTCTGGTTCCTCGATTGTGTGTGTGCGTGTGTGTGTGTGTCTCCCGCTCTGGAGGTGAATATCTTTCAGTGTGTGTATCCCTCTCAGTGTGTGTTTCTCTCTCAGGGTGAGTGTGTCTGTTTCTCAGTGTTTGTGGGTGTGTCTTGCTCTCGGGGCTGTGTGAGTGCACATGGAAGAGGGTGTCTCTCAGTTGGTGTGTCCCTGAGAGTTTATCTTTCTCTGTGTGTTTCTGTGTGTGTCTCTCTGTGTATCTCTCAGTGTGTTTATCACTCTCTCTCAATGTGGGTCTCTGTGACTGGGTTTCTGTCATCGTGCATGTGTCTAGATCTAGTGTGTGTGTGTTTCTCCCACTGTATGTGAATGTCTCTCAGTGTGTTTCTGCCTGTCACTTTGCCTGTGTATGTGTCTCAGTGTGTGTCTCTTTATGTGTGTCTCTCAGTGTGTTTCTCACTCTCTCTTGTTGTGTGACGCTCTCAGTGATTTCTCTCTTTGTGAGCGAGCTGGTTGTTAGTGTTTGTCTGTGTTTCGCCAACTCTATGTGTATGTCTCTGTGTGTGTGTGTGTCCCTCTCATTTTGCTTGTCTTGCATGTCTCTGTGCGTATCTCTCAGGTTGATTTTTTTACACTCTCTCCTAATGTGTGTGTTTCTCTGAGAGGGTGTCTGATTATTAGTGTGTGTGGCTGTCTTGATCTCAGGAGAGTGTGACTCTTTCTGGGTGAGGGTGTTTCTCAATGTGTGTGTCCCTCTAATGTTGCCTGTCTCAGTCTGTCTCTGTGTGTGTCTCTCAGTATGTGTGTCTCTCAGTGTTTGTTTCTTTCTCTCAGAGTGTCCCTCTCAGTGTGTCTCATTGTTAGGGTGTATGGTTCCTCTAGTGTGTGTGCATGCTTGTGTGTGTGTGTGTGTGTGTGTGTCTCGCTCTGGAAGTGAATATCTTTCAGTGTGTGTGTTCCTCTCAGTGTGTGTTTCTCTCTCAGGGTGAGTGTGTCTGTTTCTCAGTGTTTGTGTGTGTGTCATGCTCTTGGGGGTGTGTGTCTCTACGTGGATGAGGGTGTCTCTCAGTTTGTGTGTCCCTGACAGTTTGCGTGTCTCTGTGTGTCTCTGTGTGTGTCTCTGTGTGTGTCTCTCAGTGTGTTTTTCACTCTCTCTCAGTGTTGGTCTCTGTGACTGGGTTTCTCTCATCGCGCATGTGCCTGGTCTAGTGTGTGTATGTTTCTCCCACTGGATGTGTATGTCTCTCAGTGTGTTTGTGCCTGTCACTTTGCCTGTGTATGTGTCTCAGTGTGTGTCTCTGTATGTGTGTCTCTCAGTGTGTTTCTCACTCTCTCTCGGTGTGTGTCTCTCTCAGTGATCTCTCTCATTGTGAGCAAGCTGGTTGTTAGTGTGTGTGTGTGTTTCTCCCACTCGATGTGTATGTCTCTCAGTGTGTGTGTGTCCCTCTCATTTTGCTTGTTTCTGCGTGTCTCTGTGTGTATCTCTCAGTGTGTTTTTCACTCTCTCTCAATGTCTGTGTCTCTCTGAGAGTGTGTCTGATTATTAGTGTGTGTGGGTGTCTTGATCTCAGGAGTGTGTGTCTCTTTATTGATGAGGGTGTTTCTCAATGTGTGTGTCCCTCTAATTTTGCCTGTATAGGTGTGTGTCTGTGTGTTTCTCTCAGTATGTGTGTCTCTCAGTGTTTGTTCCTTTCTCGCAGAGCGTCCCTCTCTGTGTGTCTCATTGTGAGAGTGTCTGGTTCCTCGAGTGTGTGTTTGTGCGTGTGTGTGTGTGTCTCGCTCTGGAAGGGAATATCTTTCAGTGTGTGTGTCCCTCTCAATGTGTTTCTCTCTCAGGGGGAGTGTGTCTGTTTCTCAGTGTTTGTGTGTGTGTCGTGCTCTCGGGGGTGTATGTCTCTATGTGGATGAGGGTGTCTCTCCGTGTGTGTGTCCCTGACAGTTTGACTGTCTCTGTGTGTCTCTGTGTGTGTCTCTCTGTATTTCTCTCAGTGTGTTTTTCACTCTCTCTCAGTGTGGGTCTCTGTGACTGGGTTTCTCTCATCGTGCATGTGCCTGGCTCTAGTGTGTGTGTGTTTCTCCCACTGGATGTGTATGTCTCTCTGTGTGTTTGTTCCTGTCAGTTGGCCTGTGCATGTGTCTCAGTGTGTGTCTCTGTATGTGTGTCTCTCAGTGTGTTTCTCAATGTCTCTCGGTGTGTGTCTCTGTCAGTGATCTCTCTCATTGTGAGCGAGCTGGTTGTTAGTGTGTGTGTGTGTTTCTCCCACTCTATGTGTATGTCTCTCAGTGTGTGTGTGTCCCTCTCATTTTGCTTGTCTCTGCCTGTCTCTGTGTGTATATCTCAGTGTGTTTTTCACCCTCTCTCAATGTGTGTGTCTCTCGGAGAGTGTGCCTGATTATTAGTGTGTGTGGGTGTCTTGATCTTAGCAGCGTGTGTTTCTTTTTGGATGAGGGTTTTTCTCCATGTGTGTGTCCGTCTAATTTTCCTGTATCGGTGTGTCTCTGTGTGTGTCTCTCAGTATGTCTGTCTCTCAGTGTTTGTTCCTTTCTATCAGAGTGTCCCTCTCAGTGTGTCTCATTTTGAGGGTGTCTGGTTCCTCGAGTGTCTGTGTGTGCGTGTGTGTGTGTCTGTGTCTCTTGCTCTGGAAGTGAATATCTTTCAGTGTGTGTGTCCCTCTCATTGTGCTTGTCTCTGCATGTCTCTGTGTGCATCTCTCAGTGTGTTTTGCACTCTCTCTCAATGTGTGTGTCTCTCTCAGACCGTGTCTCTTCATTAGTGTGTGTGTGTGTCTTGATCTCAGGAGTGTGTGTCTCTTTTTGGATTAGGGTGTTTCTCAATGTGTGTGTCCCTCTAATTTTGCCTGTCTCGGTGTGTCTCTGTGTGTGTGTCTCAATATGTGTGTCTCTCAGTGTTTGTTCCTTTCTCTCAGATTGTCCCTCGCAGTGTGTCTCATTGTGAGGGTGTCTGGTTCCTCGATTGTGTGTGTGTGCATGTGTGTGTGTGTGTGTGTGTGTCTCTCGCTCTGGAAGTGAATATATTTCAGTGTGTGTTCCCTCTCAGTGTGTTTCTCACTCAGGGTGAGTGTTTCTGTTTCTCAGTGTTTGTGTGTGTGTTGTGGTCTCAGGGGTGTGTGTCTCTACGTGGATGAGGGTGTCTCTCAGTGTGTGTGTCCCTGACAGTTTGCCTGTGTCTGTGTGTCTCTGAGTGTGTTTTTCACTCTCTCTCAGTGTGGGTCTCTGTGACTGGGTTTCTCTCATCGTGCATTTTACCGGCTCTAGTGTGTGTGTGTTTCTCCCAATGGATGTGTATGTCTCTCAGTGTGTTTGTGCCTGTCAGTTTCCCTGTGTATGTGTCTCAGTGTGTATCTCTGTATGTGTGTCTCTCAGTGTGTTTTTCACTCTCTCTCAGTGTGGGTCTTTGTGACTGGATTTCTCTCATCATGCATGTTCCTGGCTCTAGTGTGTGGGTGTTTCTCCCACTGGATGTGTATGTCACTCAGTGTGTTTGTGCCTGTCAGTTTGCCTGTGCATGTGTCTCAGTGTGTCTCTGTATATGTGTCTCTCAGTGTGCTTCTCACTCCCTCTTGGTGTGTGCCTCTCAGTGATTTCTCTCTTTGAGCGAGCTGGTTGTTGGTGTGGCTGTGTTTCCCCCCCTCTATGTGTATGTCTCTCAGTGTGTTTGTGCCTGTCAGTTTGCCTGTGTATGTGTCTCAGTGTGTGTCTCTGCATGTGTGTCTCTCAGTGTGTTTCTCACTCTCTCATAGTGTGGGTCTCTGTGACTGGGTTTCTCTCATTGTGCATGTGCCTAGATCTAGTGGGTGTGTGTTTCTCCCACGATATGTGAATGTCTCTCATTTTTTTTCTGCGTGTCACTTTGCCTGTGTATGTTTCTCAGTTTGTGTCTCTTTATGTGTGTCTCTCAGTGTGTTTCTCACTCTCTCTCGGTGTTTGTCTCTCTCAGTGATTTCTCACTTTGTGAGCGAGCTGGTTGTTAGTGTGTGTGTGTGTTTCTCCCACTCTATGTGTATGTTTCTGTGTGTGTGTGAGTCCCTCTCATTTTGCTTGTATTTCGTGTCTCTGTACGTATCTTTCAGTTTGGTTTTCACTCTCTCTCAATGTGTGTGTCTCTCTGAGAGTGTGTCTGTTTATTATTGTGTGTGCCTGTCTAGAAGTCAGGAGTGTGTGACTCTTTTTGCATGAGGGTGTTTCTCAATGTGTGTTTCCCTCTAATATTGCCTGTCTCAGTGTGCCTCTGTGTCTGTCTCTCAGTATGTGTGTCTCTCAGTGTTTGTTCCTTTCTCTCTCAGTGTGTTTGTGCCTGTCAGTTTGCCTGTGTATGTGTCTCAGTGTGTGTCTCTGTATGTGTGTCTCTCAGTGTGTTTCTCACTCCTTCGCAGTATGCCTCTCAATGATTTCACTCTTTGTGAGAAACCTGCTTGTTAGTGTGCGATTGTGTTTCCCCCACTGTATGTGAATGTCTCTCAGTGTGTTTCTGCCTGTCACTTTGCCTGTGTATGTGTCTCAGTGTGTGTCTCTTTATGTGTGTGTCTCCGTGGGTTTCTCCCTCTCTCTGGTGTGTGTATCTGTCTGTGATCTCTCTCATTGTGAGCGAGCTGGTTGTTAGTTGTGTGTGTGCTTCTCCCACTCTATGTGTATGGCTCTCAGTGTGTGTGTGTCCCTCTAATTTTGCTTGTCTCTGCGCATCTCTGTGTGTATCTCTCAGTGTGTTTTTCACTCTCTCTTAATGTGTTTGTCTCTCTGAGTTTGTGTCTGATTATGAGTGTGTGTGGGTGTCTTGATCTCAGGAGTGTGTGACTCTTTTTGGATGAGGGTGTTTCTCAATGTGTGTGTCCCTCTAATGTTGCCTGTCTTAGTGTGTCTCAGTGTGTGTCTCTGTATGTGTGTCTCTCAGTGTGTTTCTCACTCTCTCTCGGTGTGTGTCTCTCTCAGTGATCTCTCTCATTGTGAGCAAGCTGGTTGTTAGTGTGTGTGTGTGTTTCTCCCACTCGATGTGTATGTCTCTCAGTGTGTGTGTGTCCCTCTCATTTTGCTTGTTTCTGCGTGTCTCTGTGTGTATCTCTCAGTGTGTTTTTCACTCTCTCTCAATGTCTGTGTCTCTCTGAGAGTGTGTCTGATTATTAGTGTGTGTGGGTGTCTTGATCTCAGGAGTGTGTGACTCTTTTTGGATGAGGGTGTTTCTCAATGTGTGTGTCCCTCTAATGTTGCCTGTCTTAGTGTGTCTCAGTGTGTGTCTCTGTATGTGTGTCTCTCAGTGTTTTTCACTCTCTCTCAGTGTGGGTCTCTGTGACTGTCTTTCTCTCATCGTGCATGTGCCTAGATCTAGGGTGTGTGTGTTTCTCCCACTGAATGTGAATGTCTTTCAGTGTGTTTCTGCCTGTCACTTTGCCTTGGTATGTTTCTCAGTGTGTGTCTGTTCATGTGTGTGTCTCAGTGTGTTTCTCTCTCTCTCTTCGTTTGTGTCTCTCTCAGTGATTTCTCTCATTGTGATCGAGCTGGTTGTTAGTGTGTGTGTGTGTTTCTCCCAATCTATGTGTATGTCTCTCAGTGTGTGTGTGTCCCTCTCATTTTGCTTGTTTCTGCGTGTCTCTGTGTGTATCTCTCAGTGTGTTTTTCACTCTCTCTCA
>SJYT01037086.1:10399-28883 GCA_006410635.1 Cephalophus harveyi | reverse complement strand
GTCCCTCTCAGTGTGTGTTTCTCTCTCAGGGTGAGTGTGTCTGTTTCTCAGTGTTTGTGTGTGTGTCGTGCTCTCGGGGGTCTGTGTCTACGTGAATGAAGGTGTCTCTCAGTGTGTGTGTCCCTGAGAGTTTTCCTGTCTCTGTGTTTCTCTGTGTGTGTCTCTCTGTGTGTCTCTCAGTGTGTTTTTCACTCTCTCTCAGTGTGGGTCTCTGTGACTGGATTTCTCTCTTCGTGCATGTGCCTGGCTCTAGAGTGTGTGTTTCTCCCACTGGATGTGTATGTCTCTCAGTGTGTTTGGGCCTGTCAGTTTCCTGTGTATGTGTCTCAGTGTGTGTCTCTGTATGAGTGTCTCTCAGTGTGTTTCTCACTCTCTCTTGGTGTGTGTCTCTCTCAGTGATCTCTCTCATTGTGAGCGAGCTGGTTGTTAGTGTGTGTGTGTTTCTCCCAGTCTATGTGCATGTCTGTGTGTGTGTGTGTCCCTCTCCTTTTGCTTGTCTTTGCGGGTCTCTGTGTGTATCTCTCAGTGGGTTTTTCACTCTCTCTCAATGTGTGTGTCTCTCTGAGAGTGTGTCTGATTATGAGTGTGTGTGGGTGTCTTCATCTAAGGAGTGTGTCTCTCTTTCTGGATGAGGTTGTTTCTCCATGAGTGTGTCCCTCTAATTTTGCCTGTCTCGGTGTGTCTCTGTGTGTGTCTCTCAGTATGGGTGTCTCTCAGTGTTTGTTCCTTTCTCTCAGAGTGTCCCTCTCAGTGTGTCTCATTGTGAGGGTGTCTGGTTCATCGAGTGTGTGTGTGTGCGTGTTTGTGTGGCGCTCTCTTGCTCTGGAAGTGAATATGTTTCAGTGTGTGTCCCTCTCTGTGTATGTTTCTCTCTCAATGTGAGTGTGTCTGTTTCTCAGTGTTTGTGTGTGTGTCGTGCTCTCGGGTGTGTGTGACTACGAGAATGAGGTTGTCTCTGTGTGTGTGTGTCCCTGAGAGTTTGCCTGTCTCTGTGTGTCTCTGTGTGTCTCCCAGTGTGTTTTTCACTCTCTCTCAGGGTGGGTCTCTGTCACTGGGTTTCTCTCATCGTGCATTTGCCGAGATCTAGTGTGTGTGTGTTTCTCCCACTGTATGTGAACCTCTCAGTGTGTTTCTGCCTGTCACGTTGCCTGTGTATGTTTCTCAGTGTGTGTCTCTTTATGTGTGTCTCTCAGTGTGTTTCTCACTCTCTCTCAGTGTGTGTCTCTCTCAGTGATTTCTCTCTTTGTGAGTCAGTTGTTTGTTAGTGTGTGTGTGTGTTTCTCTCACTCTAAGTGTATGTCTCTGTGTGTGTGTTTGTGTCCCTCTCATTTTGCTTGTCTTGCGTGTCTCTGTGCGTATCTCTCAGTGTGTTTTTCACTCTCTCTCAATGTGTGTGTTTCTCTGAGAGTGTGTGATTATTAGTGTATGTGGCTGTCTTGATCTCAGGAGTGTGTGACTCTTTTTGGGTGAGGGTGTTTCTCAATGAGTGTGTCCCTCTAATGTTGCCTGTCTCGGTGTTTCTCTGTGTGTGTCTCTCAGTATGTGTGTCTCTCAGTATGTGTGCCTCTCAGTGTTTGTTCCTTTCTCTCAGAGTGTCCCTCTCAGTGTGTCTCATTGTGAGGGTGTCTGGTTCCTCGAGTATGTGTGTGTGTGTGTGTGTGTGTGTGTGTCTCGCACTGGAAGTGAATATCTTTCAGTGTGTGGTTCTCTCTCAGGGTGTGTTTCTCTCTCAGGGTGAGTGTGTCTGTTTCTCAGTGTTTGTGTGTGTGTCGTGCTCTCGGGGGTGTATGTCTCTATGTGGATGAGGGTGTCTCTCCGTGTGTGTGTCCCTGACAGTTTGACTGTCTCTGTGTGTCTCTGTGTGTGTCTCTCTGTATTTCTCTCAGTGTGTTTTTCACTCTCTCTCAGTGTGGGTCTCTGTGACTGGGTTTCTCTCATCGTGCATGTGCCTGGCTCTAGTGTGTGTGTGTTTCTCCCACTGGATGTGTATGTCTCTCTGTGTGTTTGTTCCTGTCAGTTGGCCTGTGCATGTGTCTCAGTGTGTGTCTCTGTATGTGTGTCTCTCAGTGTGTTTCTCAATGTCTCTCGGTGTGTGTCTCTGTCAGTGATCTCTCTCATTGTGAGCGAGCTGGTTGTTAGTGTGTGTGTGTGTTTCTCCCACTCTATGTGTATGTCTCTCAGTGTGTGTGTGTCCCTCTCATTTTGCTTGTCTCTGCCTGTCTCTGTGTGTATATCTCAGTGTGTTTTTCACCCTCTCTCAATGTGTGTGTCTCTCGGAGAGTGTGCCTGATTATTAGTGTGTGTGGGTGTCTTGATCTTAGCAGCGTGTGTTTCTTTTTGGATGAGGGTTTTTCTCCATGTGTGTGTCCGTCTAATTTTCCTGTATCGGTGTGTCTCTGTGTGTGTCTCTCAGTATGTCTGTCTCTCAGTGTTTGTTCCTTTCTATCAGAGTGTCCCTCTCAGTGTGTCTCATTTTGAGGGTGTCTGGTTCCTCGAGTGTCTGTGTGTGCGTGTGTGTGTGTCTGTGTCTCTTGCTCTGGAAGTGAATATCTTTCAGTGTGTGTGTCCCTCTCATTGTGCTTGTCTCTGCATGTCTCTGTGTGCATCTCTCAGTGTGTTTTGCACTCTCTCTCAATGTGTGTGTCTCTCTCAGACCGTGTCTCTTCATTAGTGTGTGTGTGTGTCTTGATCTCAGGAGTGTGTGTCTCTTTTTGGATTAGGGTGTTTCTCAATGTGTGTGTCCCTCTAATTTTGCCTGTCTCGGTGTGTCTCTGTGTGTGTGTCTCAATATGTGTGTCTCTCAGTGTTTGTTCCTTTCTCTCAGATTGTCCCTCGCAGTGTGTCTCATTGTGAGGGTGTCTGGTTCCTCGATTGTGTGTGTGTGCGTGTGTGTGTGTGTGTGTGTGTGTCTCTCGCTCTGGAAGTGAATATATTTCAGTGTGTGTTCCCTCTCAGTGTGTTTCTCACTCAGGGTGAGTGTTTCTGTTTCTCAGTGTTTGTGTGTGTGTTGTGGTCTCAGGGGTGTGTGTCTCTACGTGGATGAGGGTGTCTCTCAGTGTGTGTGTCCCTGACAGTTTGCCTGTGTCTGTGTGTCTCTCAGTGTGTTTTTCACTCTCTCTCAGTGTGGGTCTCTGTGACTGGGTTTCTCTCATCGTGCATGTTCCTGGCTCTAGTGTGTGTGTGTTTCTCCCACTGGATGTGTATGTCTCTCAGTGTGTTTGTGCCTGTCAGTTTGCCTGTGTATGTGTCTCAGTGTGTGTCTCTGTATGTGTGTCTCTCAGTGTGTTTCTCACTCTCTCTCGGTGTGTGTCTCTCTCAGTGATCTCTCTCATTGTGAGCAAGCTGGTTGTTAGTGTGTGTGTGTGTTTCTCCCACTCGATGTGTATGTCTCTCAGTGTGTGTGTGTCCCTCTCATTTTGCTTGTTTCTGCGTGTCTCTGTGTGTATCTCTCAGTGTGTTTTTCACTCTCTCTCAATGTCTGTGTCTCTCTGAGAGTGTGTCTGATTATTAGTGTGTGTGGGTGTCTTGATCTCAGGAGTGTGTGTCTCTTTATTGATGAGGGTGTTTCTCAATGTGTGTGTCCCTCTAATTTTGCCTGTATAGGTGTGTGTCTGTGTGTTTCTCTCAGTATGTGTGTCTCTCAGTGTTTGATCCTTTCTCTCAGAGTGCCCTCTCAGTGTATCATTGTGATAGTGTCTAGTTACTCGAGTGTGTGTGTGTGCGTGTCTGTGTGTGTATCTCTCGCTCTGGAGGCGTATATCTTTCAGTGTGTGTCTCTCTCAGTGTGTCTTTCTCTCTCAGGGTGAGTGTGTCTGTTTCTCAGTGTTTGTGTGTGTGTCGTGCTCTCGGGGGTGTGTGTCTCTACGTGGAAGTGGATGTCTCTCAGTGTGTGTGTCCCTGACAGTTTTCCTGTCTCTGTGTGTCTCTCTGTGTGTCTGTCTGTGTGTCTCTCAGTGTGTTTTTCACTCTCTCTCAGTGTGGGTCTCTGTGACTGGGTTTCTCTCATGGTGCATGTGCCTAAATCTAATGGATGTGTGTTTCTCCCACGATATGTGAATGTCTCTCATTTTGTTTCTGGTGTCACTTTGCCTGTGTATGTTTCTCAGTGTGTGTCTCTTTATGTGTGTCTCTCAGTGTGTTTCGCACTCTCTCTCGGTGTGTGTCTCTCTCAGTGATTTTTCTCTTTGTGAGTGAGCTGGTTGTTAGTGTGTGTGTGGGTTTCCCCCACTCTATGTGTATGTCTCTCAGTGTGTGTGTGTCCCTCTCATTTTGCTTGTCTCTGCGTGTCTCTATGTGTATCTCTCAGTGTGTTTTTCACTCTCTCTCAATGTGTGTATTTCTCTGAGAGGGTGTCTGATTATTAGTGTATGTGGCTGTCTTGATCTCAGGAGAGCGTGTCTCTTTTTGGATGAGGTTGTTTCTCCATGAGTGTTTCCCTCTAATTTTGCCTGTTTCGTTGTGTCTCTGTGTGTGTCTCTCAGTATGTGTGCCTCTCAGTGTTTGATCCTTTCTCTCAGAGTGCCCTCTCAGTGTATCATTGTGATAGTGTCTAGTTACTCGAGTGTGCGTGTGTGCGTGTCTGTGTGTGTATCTCTCGCTCTGGAGGCGTATATCTTTCAGTGTGTGTCTCTCTCAGTGTGTCTTTCTCTCTCAGGGTGAGTGTGTCTGTTTCTCAGTGTTTGTGTGTGTGTCGTGCTCTCGGGGGTGTGTGTCTCTACGTGGAAGTGGATGTCTCTCAGTGTGTGTGTCCCTGACAGTTTTCCTGTCTCTGTGTGTCTCTCTGTGTGTCTCTCTGTGTGTCTCTCAGTGTGTTTTTCACTCTCTCTCAGTGTGGGTCTCTGTGACTGGGTTTCTCTCATCGTGCATGTGCCTAGATCTCATGTGTGTGTGTTTCTCCCACTGTACGTGAATGACTCTCAGTGTGTTTCTGCCTGTGTATGTGTCTCAGTGTGTGTCTCTGTATGTGTGTCTCCCAGTGTGTTTCTCACTCTCTCTAGGTGTGTGTCTCTCTCAGTCATTTCTCTCTTTGTGAGCGAGCTGGTTGTTACTGTGTGTTTGTGTTTCTCCCACTCTATGTGTCTGTCTGTGTGTGTGTGTGTGTCCCTCTCATTTTGCTTGTCTTGCTTGTCTCTGTGCGTATCTCTCAGTGTGTTTTTCACTCTCTCTCAATGTGTGTGTTTCTCTGAGAGTGTGTGTGATTATTAGTGTTTGTAGCTCTCTTGATCTCAGGAATATGTGTCTCTTTTTGGATGAGGGTGTTTCTCATTGTGTGTGTCCCTGTAATTTTGCCTGTCTCGGTGTGTCTCTGTGTGTGTCTCTCAGTATGTGTGTCTCTCAGTGTTTGTTCCTTTCTTTCAGAGTGTCCCTCTCAGTGTGTCTCATTGTGAAGGTTTCTGGTTCCTCGAATGTGTGTTTATGTGTGTGTGTGTGTCTGTGTCTCTCGCTCTGGAAGTGAATATCTTTCAGTGTGTGTGTCCCTCTCAGTGTGTCTTTCTCTCTCAGGGTGAGTGTGTCTGTTTCTCAGTGTTTGTGTGTGTGTCGTGCTCTCGGGGGTGTGTGTCTCTACGTGGAAGTGGATGTCTCTCAGTGTGTGTGTCCCTGACAGTTTTCCTGTCTCTGTGTGTCTCTCTGTGTGTCTCTCTGTGTGTCTCTCAGTGTGTTTTTCACTCTCTCTCAGTGTGGGTCTCTGTGACTGGGTTTCTCTCATCGTGCATGTGCCTGGCTCTAGTGTGTGTGTGTTTCTCCCACTGGATGTGTATGTCTCTCTGTGTGTTTGTTCCTGTCAGTTGGCCTGTGCATGTGTCTCAGTGTGTGTCTCTGTATGTGTGTCTCTCAGTGTGTTTCTCAATGTCTCTCGGTGTGTGTCTCTGTCAGTGATCTCTCTCATTGTGAGCGAGCTGGTTGTTAGTGTGTGTGTGTGTTTCTCCCACTCTATGTGTATGTCTCTCAGTGTGTGTGTGTCCCTCTCATTTTGCTTGTCTCTGCCTGTCTCTGTGTGTATATCTCAGTGTGTTTTTCACCCTCTCTCAATGTGTGTGTCTCTCGGAGAGTGTGCCTGATTATTAGTGTGTGTGGGTGTCTTGATCTTAGCAGCGTGTGTTTCTTTTTGGATGAGGGTTTTTCTCCATGTGTGTGTCCGTCTAATTTTCCTGTATCGGTGTGTCTCTGTGTGTGTCTCTCAGTATGTCTGTCTCTCAGTGTTTGTTCCTTTCTATCAGAGTGTCCCTCTCAGTGTGTCTCATTTTGAGGGTGTCTGGTTCCTCGAGTGTCTGTGTGTGCGTGTGTGTGTGTCTGTGTCTCTTGCTCTGGAAGTGAATATCTTTCAGTGTGTGTGTCCCTCTCATTGTGCTTGTCTCTGCATGTCTCTGTGTGCATCTCTCAGTGTGTTTTGCACTCTCTCTCAATGTGTGTGTCTCTCTCAGACCGTGTCTCTTCATTAGTGTGTGTGTGTGTCTTGATCTCAGGAGTGTGTGTCTCTTTTTGGATTAGGGTGTTTCTCAATGTGTGTGTCCCTCTAATTTTGCCTGTCTCGGTGTGTCTCTGTGTGTGTGTCTCAATATGTGTGTCTCTCAGTGTTTGTTCCTTTCTCTCAGATTGTCCCTCGCAGTGTGTCTCATTGTGAGGGTGTCTGGTTCCTCGATTGTGTGTGTGTGCATGTGTGTGTGTGTGTGTGTGTGTCTCTCGCTCTGGAAGTGAATATATTTCAGTGTGTGTTCCCTCTCAGTGTGTTTCTCACTCAGGGTGAGTGTTTCTGTTTCTCAGTGTTTGTGTGTGTGTTGTGGTCTCAGGGGTGTGTGTCTCTACGTGGATGAGGGTGTCTCTCAGTGTGTGTGTCCCTGACAGTTTGCCTGTGTCTGTGTGTCTCTCAGTGTGTTTTTCACTCTCTCTCAGTGTGGGTCTCTGTGACTGGGTTTCTCTTTTCCCTGCATGTGCCTGCCTCTAGTGTGTGTGTGTCTCTCACACTGGATGTGTATGTCTCTCAGTGTGTTTGTGCCTGTCAGTTTGCCTGTGTATGTGTCTCAATGTGTGTCTCTGTATGTGTGTCTCTCAGTTTGTTTCTCACTCTCTCTCGGTGTGTGTCTCTCTCAGTGATCTCTCTCTTTGTGAGCAAGCTGGTTGTTAGTGTGTGTGTGGTTTTCTCCCAATGGTTGTGTATGTCTCTCAGTTGGTTTGTGCCTGTCAGTTTTCCTGTGTATGTGTCTCAATGTGTGTCTCTTTATGTGTGTCTCTCAGTGTGCTTCTCACTCCCTCTCGGTGTGTGCCACTCAGTGATTTCTCTCTTTGTGAGCGAGCTGGTTGTTAGTTTGTGTGTGTGTGTTTCCCCCACTCTATGTGTATGTCTCTCAGTGTGTTTGTCCCTGTCATTTTGCCTGTGTATGTGTCTCAGTGTGTGTCTCTGTATGTGTGTCTCTCAGTGTGTTTCTGACTCTCTCTCTCTGTGTGTCTCTTCAGTGATCTCTCTCATTGTGAGTGAGCTGGTTGTCAGTGTGTGTGTGTGTTTCTCCTACTCTATGTGTAAGTCTCTCAGTGTGTGTGTGTCCTTCTCATTCTGCTTGTCTCTGTGTGTCTCTGTGTGTATCTCTCAGTGTGTTTTTCACTCTCTCTCTCAATGTGTGTGTCTCTCTGAGAGTGTGTCTGATTATGAGTGTGTGTGGTTGTCTTGATCTCAGCAGCGTGTGTCTCTTTTTGGATGAAGGTGTTTCTGAATGTGTGTGTCCCTCTAATGTTGCCTGTCTGGGTGTGCCTCTGTGTGTGTCCCTCAGTATGTGTGTCTCTCAGTGTTTGTTCCTTTCTCTAGAGTGTCCCTCTCAGCGGTACTCATTGTGAGGGTGTCTAGTTCCTCGAGTGTGTGTGTGTGCGTGTGTGTGTGTGTGTGTCTCTGGCTCTGGAAGTGAGTTTCTTTCAGTGTGTGTGTCCCTCTCTGTGTGTGTTTCTCTCTCATGTGAGTATGTCTGTTTCTCAGTGTTTGTGTGTGTATTGTGCTCTCGGGGGTGTGTGTCTCTACGTGGATGAGGGTGTCTCTCAGTGTGTGTCTCTGACAGTTTGCCTGTCTCTGTGTGTCTCTGTGTGTGTCTCTCTGTGTGTCGATCAGTGTATTTTTCAGTCTCTCTCAGTGTGGGTCCCTGTGACTTGTTTTCTCTCAAGGCGCATATGCCTAGATCTAGTGTGTGTGTGTGTTTCTCCCACTGTATGTGAATGTTTCTCAGTGTGTTTCTGCCTGTCACTTTGCCTGTGTATATCTCTCAGTGTGTGTCTATATATGTCTCTCAGTGTGCTTCTCACTCTCTCTTGGTGTGTGTCTCTCTCAGTGATTTCTCTCTTTGTGAGTGACCTGGTTTTTATTTTGTGTGTGTGTTTCTCCCACTCTATGTATAAGTCCCTGTGTGTGTGTGTCCCTCTCATTTTGCTTGTCTCTGCATGTCTCTGTGTGTATCTCTCAGTGTGTTTTACACTCTCTCTCAATGTTTGTGTCTCTCTGAGCATGTGTCTGATTATTAGAGTGTGTGGATGTCTTGATCTCCGGTGTGTGTGTCTCTTTTTGGATGAGGTGATTTCTCAATGTGTGTCCCTCTGATTTTGCCTGTCTCAGTGTGTCTCTGTGTGTGTCTCTCAATATGTGTGTCTCTCAGTGTTTGTTCCTTTCTCTCAGAATGTCCTCTCAGTGTGTCATTGAGAGGGTGTCTAGTTCCTCGAGTTTCTGTGTGTGCGTGTGTGTGTGTGTGTCTCTCGCTCTGGAGGTGAATTTCTTTCATTGTGTGTGTCCCTCTCAGTGTGTGTTTCTCTCTCAGGGTGAGTGTGTCTGTTTCTCAGTGTTTGTCTGTGTGTCGTGCTCTCGGGGGTGTGTGTCTCTGTGTGGATGAGGGTGTCTCTCAGTGCGTGTGTCCCTGAGAGTTTGCCTGTCTCTGTGTGTCTCTGTGTGTGTCTCTCTGTGTCTCTCAGTGTGTTTTTCACTCTCTCTCAGTGTGGGTCTCTGTAACTGGGTTTCTCTGATCAGGCATGTGCCTAGATCTAGTGTGTGTGTGTGTTTCTACCACTGTATGTTAATATCTCTCAGTGTGTTTCTGCCTGTCACTTTGCCTGTGTATGTTTCTCTGTGCGTTTCTCTTTATGTGTGTCTCTCAGTGTGTTTCTCACTCTCTCTTGGTGTGTGTCTCTCTCAGTGAATTCTCTCTTTTTGAGCGAGCTGGTTGTTAGTGTGTGTTTGTGTTTCTCCCACTCTATGTGTATGTCTGTTTGTGTGTGTGTGTGTGTCCCTCTCATTTTGCTTGTCTTTCGTGTCTCTGTGCGCATCTCTCAGTGTGTTTTTCACTCTCTCTCAATGTGAGTGTTTCTCTGAGAGTGTGTCTGATTATTAGTGTATGTGGTTGTCTTGACTTCAGGAGTGTGTGACTCTTTCTGGATGAGGGTGTTTCTGAATGTGTGTTTCCCTCTAATTTTGCTTGTCTCAGTGTGTCTCTGTGTGTGTCTCTCAGTATGTGTGACTCTCAGTGTTTGTGCCTTTTCTCAGAGTGTCCCTCTCATTGTGTCTCATTGTGAGGGTGTCTGGTTCCTCGAGTGTGTGTCTGCGTGTGTGTGTCTCTCGCTCTGGAAGTGAAAATCTTTCAGTGTGTTTGTCCCTCTCAAAGTTTGTTTCTCTCTCAGGGTGAGTGTGTCTCTTTCTCAGTGTTTGTGTGTGTGTCGTGCTCTCGGGGGTGTATGTCTACGTGGATGTGGGTGTCTCTCAGTGTGTGTGTCCCTGAGAGTATTCCTGTCTCTGTGTGTCTCTGTGTGTGTCTCTCTGTGTGTCTCTCAGTGTGTTTTTCACTCTCTCTCAGTGTGGGTCTCTGTGACTGGGTTTCTCTCTTCGTGCATGTGCCTGGCTCTAGTGTGTGTGTGTTTCTCCCACTGGATGTGTATGTCACTCAGTGTGTTTGTGCCTGTCAGTTTGCCTGTGTATGTGTCTCAGTGTGTGTCTCTGTATGTGTGTCTCTCAGTGTGTTTCTCACTCTCTCTCGGTGTGTGTCTCTCTCAGTGATCTCTCTCATTGTGAGCAAGCTGGTTGTTAGTGTGTGTGTGTGTTTCTCCCACTCGATGTGTATGTCTCTCAGTGTGTGTGTGTCCCTCTCATTTTGCTTGTTTCTGCGTGTCTCTGTGTGTATCTCTCAGTGTGTTTTTCACTCTCTCTCAATGTCTGTGTCTCTCTGAGAGTGTGTCTGATTATTAGTGTGTGTGGGTGTCTTGATCTCAGGAGTGTGTGTCTCTTTATTGATGAGGGTGTTTCTCAATGTGTGTGTCCCTCTAATTTTGCCTGTATAGGTGTGTGTCTGTGTGTTTCTCTCAGTATGTGTGTCTCTCAGTGTTTGTTCCTTTCTCGCAGAGCGTCCCTCTCTGTGTGTCTCATTGTGAGAGTGTCTGGTTCCTCGAGTGTGTGTTTGTGCGTGTGTGTGTGTGTCTCGCTCTGGAAGGGAATATCTTTCAGTGTGTGTGTCCCTCTCAATGTGTTTCTCTCTCAGGGGGAGTGTGTCTGTTTCTCAGTGTTTGTGTGTGTGTCATGCTCTCGGGGTGTGTGTCTCTATGTAGAATAGGGTGTCTCACAGTGTGTGTGTCCCGAACAGTTTGCCTGTCTCTCTGTGTCTCTGTGTGTGTCTCTCTGTGTGTCTCTCAGTGTGTTTTTCACTCTCTCTCAGTGTGGGTCTCTGTGACTGGGTTTCTCTCTTCGTGCATGTGCCTGGCTCTAGTGTGTGTGTGTTTCTCCCACTGGATGTGTATGTCTCTCAGTGTGTTTGTGCGTGTCAGTTTGCCTGTGTATGTGTCTCAGTGTGTGTCTCTGTATGAGTGTCTCTCAGTGTGATTCTCACTCTCTCTCAGTTTGTGTCTCTCTCAGTGATCTCTCTCATTCTGATCGAGCTGGTTGTTAGTGTGTGTGTGTGTTTCTCCCATTCTATGTGTGTCTCTCAGTGTGTGTGTGTCCCTCTTATTTTGTTTGTCTCTGCATGTCTCTGTGTGTATCTCTCAGTGTGTTTTTCACTCTCTCTCAATGTTTGTGTCTCTCTGAGAGGGTGTCTGATTATTAGTGTGTGTGGGTGTCTTGATCTCAGGAGTGTGTGTCTCTTTATTGATGAGGGTGTTTCTCAATGTGTGTGTCCCTCTAATTTTGCCTGTCTCGGTGTGTCTCTGTGTGTGTGTCTCAATATGTGTGTCTCTCAGTGTTTGTTCCTTTCTCTCAGATTGTCCCTCGCAGTGTGTCTCATTGTGAGGGTGTCTGGTTCCTCGATTGTGTGTGTGTGCATGTGTGTGTGTGTGTGTGTGTGTCTCTCGCTCTGGAAGTGAATATATTTCAGTGTGTGTTCCCTCTCAGTGTGTTTCTCACTCAGGGTGAGTGTTTCTGTTTCTCAGTGTTTGTGTGTGTGTTGTGGTCTCAGGGGTGTGTGTCTCTACGTGGATGAGGGTGTCTCTCAGTGTGTGTGTCCCTGAGAGTTTTCCTTTCTCTGTGTGTCTCTGTGTGTGTCTCTTTGTGTTTCTCTCAGTGTGTTTTTCACTCTCTCTCAGTGTGGGTCTCTGTGACTGGGTTTCTCTCTTCGTGCATGTGCCTGGCTCTAGTGTGTGTGTGTTTCTCCCACTGGATGTGTATGTCTCTCAGTGTGTTTGTGCGTGTCAGTTTGCCTGTGTATGTGTCTCAGTGTGTGTCTCTGTATGAGTGTCTCTCAGTGTGATTCTCACTCTCTCTCAGTTTGTGTCTCTCTCAGTGATCTCTCTCATTCTGATCGAGCTGGTTGTTAGTGTGTGTGTGTGTTTCTCCCATTCTATGTGTGTCTCTCAGTGTGTGTGTGTCCCTCTTATTTTGTTTGTCTCTGCATGTCTCTGTGTGTATCTCTCAGTGTGTTTTTCACTCTCTCTCAATGTTTGTGTCTCTCTGAGAGTGTGTCTGATTATGAGTGTGTGTGGGTGTCTTGATCTCAGGAGTGTGTGTCTCTTTCTGGATGAGGTTGTTTCTCCATGAGTGTGTACATCTAATTTTGCCTGTCTCACTATGTCTCTGTGTTTCTCTCAGTATGTGCATCTCTAAGTGTTTGTTCCTTTCTCTCAGAGTGTCTTCTCAGTGTGTCATTGTGAGGGTGTCTAGTTCCTCGAGTGTGTGTTTGTGCATGTGTGTGTGTGTGTCTCTCGCTCTGGAGGTAAATATCCTTCAGTGTGTGTATCCCTCTCAGTGTGTCTTTCTCTCTCAGGGTGAGTGTGTCTGTTTCTCAGTGTTTGTGTGTGTGTCCTGCTCTCGGGGGTGTGTGTCGCTATGTGGATGAGGGTGTCTCTCAGTGTGTTTGTCCCTGACAGTTTGCCTGTCTCTGTGTATCGCTGTGTGTGTCTCTCTGTGTGCCTCTCAGTGTGTTTTTCACTCTCTCTCAGGGTGGGTCTCTGTGAATGGGTTTCTCTCTTCGTGCATGGACCTGGCTCTAGTGTCTGTGTGTTTCTCCCACTGGATGTGTATGTCTCTCAGTTTGTTTGTGCCTGTCAGTTTGCCTGTGTGTGTGTCTCAGTGTCTGTCTCTGTGTGAGTGTCTCTGTGTGTTTCTCACTCTCTCTTGGTGTGTGTCTCTCTCAGCGATCTCTCTCTTTCTGAGCGAGCTGGTTGTTAGTGTGTTTGTGTGTTTTCCCCACTCTATGTGTATATCTCTCAGTGTGTTTGTGCCTGTCAGTTTGCCTGTGTATGTGTCTCAGTGTGTGTCTCTGTATGTGTGTCTCTCAGTGTGTTTATCACTCTATCTTCGTGTGTGTCTCTCTCAGTGATTTCGCTCTTTGTGAGCAAGCTTATTGTTAGTGTGTGTGTGTGTTTCTCCCACTCTTTGGGTATGTCTCTCTGTGTGTGTGTATCCCTCTCATTTTCTTTGTCTTGAATGTCTCTCTGCGTATCTCTCAGTGTGTTTTTCACTCTTTCTCATTGTGTGTGTTTCTATTAGAGTGTGTCTGATTATTAGTGTGTGTGGCTGTCTTGATCTCAGGAGTATGTGAATCTTTTTGGATGAGGGTGTTTCTCAATGTGTGTGTCCCTCTAATGTTGCCTGTCTCGGTGTGTCTCTGTGTGTGTCTCTCAGTATGTGTGTCTCTCAGTGTTTGTTCCTTTTCTCAGATTGTCCCTCTCAGTGTGTCTCATTGTGAGGGTGTCTGGTTCCTCGAGTGTGTGTGTTCATGTGTGTGTGTGTGTCTCTCACTCTGGAATTGAATATCTTTCAGTGTGTGTGTCCCTCTCAGTGTGTGTTTCTCTCTCAGGGTGAGTGGGTCTGTTTCTCAGTATTTGTGTGAGTGTCGTGCTTTTGGGGATGTGTCTCTAAGTGGATGAGGGTGTCTCTCAGTGTGTGTGTCCCTGAGAGTTTTCCTGTCTCTGTGTGTCTCTGTGTGTGTCTCTGTGTGTCTCTCAGTATGTTTTTCACTCCCTCTCAGGGTGCGTCTCAGTGACTGGGTTTCTCTCTCGTGCATGTGCCTGGTTCTAGTGCGTGTGTCTTTCTCCAACTGGATGTGTATGTCTCTCAGTGTGTTTGTGCCTGTCAGTTTGCCTGTGTATGTGTCTCAGTGTGTGTCTCTGTATGAGTGTCTCTCAGTGTGTTTCTCACTCCCTCTCGGTGTGTGCCTCTCTCAGTGATCTCTCTCTTTGTGAGCGAGCTGTTTGTTATTGTGTGTGGGGGTTTCTCCCAATGGATGTGTATGTCTCTCAGTGTGTTTGTGCCTGTCAGTTTGCCTGTGTATGTGTCTCCGTGTGTGTCTCTGTATGAGTGTCTCTCAGTGTGATTCTCACTCTCTCTCAGTTTGTGTCTCTCAGTGATCTCTCTCATTCTGATCGAGCTGGTTGTTAGTGTGTGTGTGTGTTTCTCCGATTCTATGTGTATGTCTCTCAGTGTGTTGTGTCCCTCCTATTTGGTTTGTCTCTGCGTGTCTCTGTGTGTATCTCTCAGTGTGTTTTTCACTCTCTCTCAATGTTTGTGTCTCTCTGAGTGTGTGTCTGATTATGAGTGTGTGTGGGTGTCTTGATCTCAGTAGTGTGTGTCTCTTTCTGGATGACGTTTTTTCTCCATGAGTGTGTACATCTAATTTTGCCTGTCTCACTGTGTCTCTGTCTGTGTCTCTCCGTATGTGCATCTCTAAGTGTTTGTTCCTTTCTCTCAGAGTGTCTTCTCAGTGTGTCATTGTGAGGGTGTCTAGTTCCTCTACTGTGTGTTTGTGCGTGTGTGTGTGTGTGTCTCTCGCTCTGGAGGTAAATATCCTTCAGTGTGTGTATCCCTCTCTGTGTGTCTTTCTCTCTCAGGGTGAGTGTGTCTGTTTCTCAGTGTTTGTGTGTGTGTCCTGCCCTCGGGAGTCTGTGTCGCTACGTGGATGAGGGTGTCAATCAGTGTGTTTGTCCCTGACAGTTTGCCTGTCTCTGTGTATCGCTGTGTGTGTCTCTCTGTGTGTCTCTCAGTGTGATTTTCACTCTCTCTCAGTGTGGGTCTTTGTGACTGGGTTTCTCTCATCGTGCATGTGCCTAGATCTAGTGTGTGTGTTTTTTTCCCACTGTATGTGTATGTCTCTCAGTGTGTTTCTGCCTGTCACTTTGCCTGTGTATGTTTCTCTGTGTGTGTCTTTTTATGTGTCTCTCAGTGTGTTTCTCACTCTCTCCTGTTGTCTGTGTCTCTCAGTGATTTCTCTCTTTGTGAGCGAGCTGGTTGTTAGTGTGTGTGTGTTTCTCCCATTCTATGGGTATGTCCCTGTGTGTGTGTGTGTGTCCCTCTCATTTTGCTTGTCTTGCGTGTCTCTGTGTGTATCTCTCAGTGTGTTTTTCACGCTCTCTCAATGTGTGTGTTTCTCTGAGAGTGTATCTGATTATGAGTGTGTGTGGCTGTCTTGATCTCAGGAGTGTGTGACTCTTTTTGGATGAGGGTGTTTCTCAATGTGTGTGTCCCTCTAATGTTGCCTGTCTCGGTGTGTCTATGTGTGTGTCTGTCAGTATGTGTGTCTCTCAGTGTTTGTTCCTTTCTCTCAGAGTGTCCCTCTCAGTGTGTCTCATTGTGAGGGTGTCTGGTTCCTCGAGTGTGTGTGTGCTTGTGTGTGTGTGTGTGTGTCTCTCACTCTGGAAGTGAATATCTTTCAGTGTGTGTGTCCCTCTCAGTATGTGTTTCTCTCTCAGAGTGAGTGTGTCTGTTTCTCAGTGTTTGTGTGTGTGTCCTGCCCTCGGGAGTCTGTGTCGCTACGTGGATGAGGGTGTCAATCAGTGTGTTTGTCCCTGACAGTTTGCCTGTCTCTGTGTATCGCTGTGTGTGTCTCTCTGTGTGTCTCTCAGTGTGATTTTCACTCTCTCTCAGTGTGGGTCTTTGTGACTGGGTTTCTCTCATCGTGCATGTGCCTAGATCTAGTGTGTGTGTTTTTTTCCCACTGTATGTGTATGTCTCTCAGTGTGTTTCTGCCTGTCACTTTGCCTGTGTATGTTTCTCTGTGTGTGTCTTTTTATGTGTCTCTCAGTGTGTTTCTCACTCTCTCCTGTTGTCTGTGTCTCTCAGTGATTTCTCTCTTTGTGAGCGAGCTGGTTGTTAGTGTGTGTGTGTTTCTCCCATTCTATGGGTATGTCCCTGTGTGTGTGTGTGTGTCCCTCTCATTTTGCTTGTCTTGCGTGTCTCTGTGTGTATCTCTCAGTGTGTTTTTCACGCTCTCTCAATGTGTGTGTTTCTCTGAGAGTGTATCTGATTATGAGTGTGTGTGGCTGTCTTGATCTCAGGAGTGTGTGACTCTTTTTGGATGAGGGTGTTTCTCAATGTGTGTGTCCCTCTAATGTTGCCTGTCTCGGTGTGTCTATGTGTGTGTCTGTTAGTATGTGTGTCTCTCAGTGTTTGTTCCTTTCTCTCAGAGTGTCCCTCTCAGTGTGTCTCATTGTGAGGGTGTCTGGTTCCTCGAGTGTGTGTGTGCTTGTGTGTGTGTGTGTGTGTCTCTCACTCTGGAAGTGAATATCTTTCAGTGTGTGTGTCCCTCTCAGTATGTGTTTCTCTCTCAGAGTGAGTGTGTCTGTTTCTCAGTGTTTGTATGTGTGTCGTGCTCTCGGGGGTGTGTGTCTACGTGGATGAGGGTGTCTCTCAGTGTGTGTGTCTCTAAGAAATTTCCTGTCTCTGTCTGTCTCTGAGTGTGTCTCTGTATGTGTCTCTCAGTGTGTTTTTCACTCTCTCTCATTGTGGTTCTCTGTGACTGGGTTTCTCTCTTCGTGCATGTGTCTGGCTCTATTGTGTGTTTGTTTCTCCCACTGGATGTGTATGTCAATCAGTGTGTTTGTGCCTGTCAGTTTTCCTGAATATGTGTCTCAGTGTGTGTGTCTGTATGAGTGTCTTTCAGTGTGTTTCTCACTCTTTCTTGGTGTGTGTCTCTCTCAGTGATCTCTCTCATTGTGAGCGAGCTGGTTGTTAGTGTGTGTGTGTGTTTCTCCCACTCTATGTGTATGTCTCGCAGTGTGAGAGTGTCCCTCTTATTGTGCTTTCTGTGCGTGACTTTGTGTGTATCTCTCAGTGTCTTTTCACTCTCTCTCAAAGTGTGTTTCTCTCGGAGAGTGTGTCTGATCATTAGTGTGTGTGGGTGTCTTGAACTCAGGAGCCTGAGTCTCTTTTAAGAGGAGGGAGTTTCTCAATGTGTGTGTCCCTCTAATGTTGCCTGGCTCGGTGTGTCTCTGTGTGTGTCTCTCAGTATGTGTGTCTCTCAGTGTTTGTTCCTTTCTCTCAGAGTGTCCTCTCAGTGTGTCATTGTGAGGGTGTCTAGATCCTCGAGTGTGTGTGCATGTCTCAGTGTGTTTGTGCCTGTCAGTTTGCCTGTGTATGTGTCTCAGTGTGTGTCTCTTTATGTGTGTCTCTCAGTGTGTTTCTCACTCTCTCTTGGTGTGTGTCTCTCTCAGTGATCTCTCTCTTTGTGAGCTATCTGGTTGTTAGTGTGTGTGTGTGTTTTCCCCACTATACGTTTATGTCTCTCAGTGTGTTTCTGCCTGTCAATTTGCCTGTGTATGTTTCTCAGTGTGTGTCTATATATGTCTCTCAGTGTGTTTATCACTCTCTCTTGGTTTGTGTCTCTCTCAGTGATTTCTCTCTTTGTGAGTGAGCTGGTTTTTTGAGTGTGTCTGTGTTTCTCCCACTCTATGTGTATGTCTCTCTGTGTGTGTATGTCCCTCTCATTTTGCTTGTCTTGCGTGTCTTTGTGTGTATCTCTCAGTGTGTTTTACACTCTCTCTCAATGTGTGTGTCTCTCTGAGCATGTGTCTGATTATTAGAGTGTGTGGAGGTCTTGATCTCCAGTGTGTGTGTCTCTTTTTGGATGAGGTGGTTACTCAATGTGTGTCCCTCTGATTTTTAGTGTGTTTTTCACTCTCTCTCAGTGTGGGTCTCTGTGACTGGGTTTCTCTCATCGTGCATGTGCCTGGCTCGAGTGTGTTTCTCCCACTGGATGTGTATGTGTCTCAGTGTGTTTGTTCCTGTCAGTTTGCCAGTGTATGTGTCTCAGTGTGTGTCTCTGTATGTGTGTCTCTCAGTCTGTTTCTCACTCCCTCTCAGTGTGTGCCTCTCCATGATCTCTCTCATTGTGAGCAAGCTGGTTGTTAGTGCGTGTGTGTGTTTCTCCCACTCTATGTGTATGTCTCCCAGTGTGTGTGTGGCCCTCTCATTTTGCTTGTCTCTGCGTGTCTCTGTGTGTGTCTCTCAGTGTGTTTTTAACTCTCTCTCAATGTGTGTGTCTCTCTGAGAGGGTGTCTGATTATTAGTGTGTGTGGGTGTCTTGATATCAAGAGTGTGTGTCTTTTTTTGAATGAGGTTGTTTCTCAATGGTTTGTCCCTCTAATTTTGCCTGTTTTGTTGTGTCTCTCAGGATGTGTTTCTCTCAGTGTTTGTTCCTTTCTCTCAGTGTGTCCCTCTCAGTGTGTCCCATTGTGAGGATGTCTGGTTCCTCGAGTGTGTGTGTGTGCGTGTGTGTGTGTGTGCCTCTCTAGCTCTGGAAGTAAATATTTTTCAGTGTGTGTGTCCCTCTCAGTGTGTGTTTCTCTCTCAGGGTGCGTGTGTCTGTTTCTCAGTGTTTGTGTGTGTGTCGTGATCTCGGGCTGGGTGTCTCTACGTAGATGAGGGTGTCTCTCAGTGTGAGTGTCCCTGAGAGTTTTTCTGTCTCTGTGTGTCTCTGTGTGTGTCTCTGTGTGTGACTCTCAGTGTGTTTTTCACTCTCTCTCAGTGTGGGTCTCTGTGACTGGGTTTCGCTCATCATGCATGTGCCTGGCTCTAGTGTGTGTGTGTTTCTCCCACTGGATGTGTATGTCTCTCAGTGTGTTTGTGCCTGTCAGTTTGCCTGTGTATGTGTCTCAGTGTGAGTATCTGTAAGTGTGTCGCTCAGAGTGTTTCTCACTCCCTCTCGGTGTGTGTCTCTCTCAGTGATCTCTCTCATTGTGAGCAAGCTGGTTGTTAGTGTGTGTGTGTGTTTCTCCCACTCGATGTGTATGTCTCTCAGTGTGTGTGTGTCCCTCTCATTTTGCTTGT
>SJYT01037086.1:0-10262 GCA_006410635.1 Cephalophus harveyi | reverse complement strand
ACAAACACTGAGAAACAGACACACTCACCCTGAGAGCTGTCTCTTATACACATCTTGATCTCTCTCATTGTGAGCGAGCTGGTTGTTAGTGTGTGTGTGTTTCTCCCACTCTATGTGTATGTCTCTCAGTGTGTGTGTGTGTCCCTCTCATTTTGCTTGTCTCTGCGTGTCTCTGTGTGTATCTCTCAGTGTGTTTTTCACTCTCTCTCAATGTGTTTGTCTCTCTGAGAGTGTGTCTGATTATGAGTGTGTGTGGGTGCCTTGATCTCAGGAGTGTGTGTCTCTTTCTGGATGAGGGTGTTTCTCAATGTGTGTGTCCCTCTAATTTTGCCTGTCTCAGTGTGTCTCTGTGTGTGTCTCTCAGTATGTGTGTCTCTCAGTGTTTGTTCCTTTCTCTCAGAGTGTCCTCTCAGTGTGTCATTGTGAGGGTGTCTAGTTCCTCGAGTGTCTGTGTGTGCGTGTGTGTGTATGTGTCTCTCGCTCTGGACGTGAATTTCTTTCAGTGTGTTTGTCCCTCTCAGTGTGTGTTTCTCTCTCAGGGTGAGTGTGTCTGTTTCTCAGTGTTTGTGTGTGTGTCGTGCTCTCGGGGGTGTGTGTCTCTACGTGGATGAGGGTGTCTGTCAGTGTGTGTGTCCCTGACAGTTTTCCTATCTGTGTGTGTTTCTCTGTGTGTCTCTCCATGTGTTTTTCACTCTCTCTCAGTGTGGGTCTCTGTGACTCTGTTTCTCTCATCGGGCATGTGCCTAGATCTAGTGTGTGTGTGTGTTTCTCCCACTGTATGTAAATGTCTCTCAGTGTGTTTCTGCCTGTCACTTTGTCTGTGTATGTTTCTCAGTGTGTGTCTCTTTATGTGTGTCTCTCATTGTGTTTCTCACTCTCTCTTGGTGTGTGTCTCTCTCAGTGATTTCTCTCTTTGTGAGCGAGCTGGTTGTTAGTGTGTGTGTGTGTTTCTCCCACTCTATGTGTATGTCTGTCTGTGTATGTGTGTTTCCCTCTCATTTTGCTTGTCTTGCGTGTCTGTGTGCGTATCTCTCAGTGTGTTTCTCACTCTCTCTCAATGTGAGTGTTTCTCTGAGAGTGTGTCTGATTATTAGTGTATGTGGCTGTCTTGATCTCGGGAGTGTGTGACTCTTTTTGGATGAGGGTGTTTCTGAATGTGTGTGTCCCTCTAATGTTGCCTGTCTCAGTGTGTCTCTGTGTGTTTCTCTCAGTATGTGTGCCTCTCAGTGTTTGTTCCTTTGCTCAGAGTGTCCCTCTCAGTGTGTCTCATTGTGAGTGTGTCTGGCTCCTCGAGTGTATGAGTGCGTGTGTGTGTGTGTGTCTCTCGCTCTGGAAGTGCATATCTTTCAGTGTGCTTGTCCCTCTCAATGTGTGTTTCTCTCTCAGGGTGAGTGTGTCTGTTTCTCAGTATTTGTGTGTGTGTCGTGCTCTCAAGGGTGTGTGTCTATGTGGATGAGGGTGTCTCTCAGTGTGTGTGTCCCTGAGAGTTTTCCTGCCTCTGTGTGTCTCTGTGTGTGTCTCTCTGTATGTCTCTCAGTGTGTTTTTCACTCTCTCTCAGTGTGGGTCTCTGTGACTGGGTTTCTCTCATCGTGCATGTGCCTGGCTCTAGTGTGTGTGTGTTTCTCCCACTGGATGTGTATGTCTCTCTGTGTGTTTGTTCCTGTCAGTTGGCCTGTGCATGTGTCTCAGTGTGTGTCTCTGTATGTGTGTCTCTCAGTGTGTTTCTCAATGTCTCTCGGTGTGTGTCTCTGTCAGTGATCTCTCTCATTGTGAGCGAGCTGGTTGTTAGTGTGTGTGTGTGTTTCTCCCACTCTATGTGTATGTCTCTCAGTGTGTGTGTGTCCCTCTCATTTTGCTTGTCTCTGCCTGTCTCTGTGTGTATATCTCAGTGTGTTTTTCACCCTCTCTCAATGTGTGTGTCTCTCGGAGAGTGTGCCTGATTATTAGTGTGTGTGGGTGTCTTGATCTTAGCAGCGTGTGTTTCTTTTTGGATGAGGGTTTTTCTCCATGTGTGTGTCCGTCTAATTTTCCTGTATCGGTGTGTCTCTGTGTGTGTCTCTCAGTATGTCTGTCTCTCAGTGTTTGTTCCTTTCTATCAGAGTGTCCCTCTCAGTGTGTCTCATTTTGAGGGTGTCTGGTTCCTCGAGTGTCTGTGTGTGCGTGTGTGTGTGTCTGTGTCTCTTGCTCTGGAAGTGAATATCTTTCAGTGTGTGTGTCCCTCTCATTGTGCTTGTCTCTGCATGTCTCTGTGTGCATCTCTCAGTGTGTTTTGCACTCTCTCTCAATGTGTGTGTCTCTCTCAGACCGTGTCTCTTCATTAGTGTGTGTGTGTGTCTTGATCTCAGGAGTGTGTGTCTCTTTTTGGATTAGGGTGTTTCTCAATGTGTGTGTCCCTCTAATTTTGCCTGTCTCGGTGTGTCTCTGTGTGTGTGTCTCAATATGTGTGTCTCTCAGTGTTTGTTCCTTTCTCTCAGATTGTCCCTCGCAGTGTGTCTCATTGTGAGGGTGTCTGGTTCCTCGATTGTGTGTGTGTGCATGTGTGTGTGTGTGTGTGTGTGTCTCTCGCTCTGGAAGTGAATATATTTCAGTGTGTGTTCCCTCTCAGTGTGTTTCTCACTCAGGGTGAGTGTTTCTGTTTCTCAGTGTTTGTGTGTGTGTTGTGGTCTCAGGGGTGTGTGTCTCTACGTGGATGAGGGTGTCTCTCAGTGTGTGTGTCCCTGACAGTTTGCCTGTGTCTGTGTGTCTCTGAGTGTGTTTTTCACTCTCTCTCAGTGTGGGTCTCTGTGACTGGGTTTCTCTCATCGTGCATTTTACCGGCTCTAGTGTGTGTGTGTTTCTCCCAATGGATGTGTATGTCTCTCAGTGTGTTTGTGCCTGTCAGTTTGCCTGTGTATGTGTCTCAGTGTGTGTCTCTGTATGTGTGTCTCTCAGTGTGTTTCTCACTCTCTCTCGGTGTGTGTCTCTCTCAGTGATCTCTCTCATTGTGAGCGAGCTGGTTGTTAATGTGTGTGTGTGTTTCTCCCACTCTTTGTTTATGTCTCTCAATGTGTGTGTGTCACACCCATTTTGCTTGTCTCTGCGTTTCTCTGTGTGTATCTCTCAGTGTGTTTTTCACTCTCTCTCAATGTGTGTGTCTCTCTGAGAGTGTTTCTGATTATCAGTGTGTGTGGGTGTCTTGATCTCAGCAGTGTGTGTCTCTTTTTGGATGAGGGTGTTTCTAAATGTGTGTGTCCCTCTAATTTGCCTGTCTCGGTGTGCCTCTGTGTGTGTCCCTCAGTATGTGCGTCTCTCAGTGTTTGTTCCTTTCTCTCAGAGTGTCCCTCACAGTGGGACTCATTGTGAGGGTGTCTGGTTCCTCGAGTGTGTGTGTGTGCGTGTGTGTGTGTGTGTGTCTGGCTCTGCAAGTGAATTTCTTTCAGTGTGTGTGTCCTTCTCAGTGTGTGTTTCTCTCTCAGGGTGAGTGTGTCTGTTTCTCAGTGTTTGTGTGTGTGTTGTGCTCTCGGTGGTGTGTGTCTCTATGTGGATGAGGGTGTCTCTCAGTGTGTGTGTCCCTGACAGTTTGCCTGTCTCTGTGTGTCTCTCAGGTTATTTTTTCACTCTCTCTAAGTGTGGGTCTCTGTTACTGGTTTTCTCTTAAGGTGCATGTGCCTAGACCTAGTGTGTGTGTGTGTTTCTCCCTCTGTATGTGAATGTTTCTCAGTGTGTTTCTGCCTGTCATTTTGCCTGTGTATGTTTCTCAGTGTGTGTCTATGTGTGTCTCTCAGTGTGTTTCTCACTCTCTCTTGGTGTGTGTCTCTCTCAGTAATTTCTCTCTTTGTGAGCGAGCTGGTTGTTAGTGTGTGTGTGTGTTTCTCCCACTCTATGTGTATGTCTGTCTCTGTGTGTGTCCCTCTCATTTTGCTTGTCTCTGAGTGTCTCTGTTTCTATCTCTCAGTGTGTTTTTCACTCTCTCTCAATGTCTGTGTCTCTCTGAGAGTGTGTCTGATTATTAGAGTGTGTGGGTGTCTTGATCTCCGGTGTGTGTGTCTCTTTTTGGATGAGGTTGTTTCTCAATGTGTGAGTCCCTCTGATTTTGCCTGTCTCAGTGTGTCTCTGTGTGTGTCTCTCAGTATGTGTGTCTCTCAGTGTTTGTGCCTTTCTCACAGAGTGTCGTCTCATTGTGTCATTGTGAGGGTGTCTACTTCCTCGACTGTGTGTGTGTGTGCGTGTGTGTGTGTGTGTGTCTCGCTGTGGAAGTGAATATCTTTCAGAGTGTTTGTCCCTCTCAATGTGTGTTTCACTCTTAGGGTGAGTGTGTCTGTTTCTCAGTGTTTGTGTGTGTGTCATGCTCTCGGGGGTGTGTGTCTACGTGGATGAGGGTGTCTCTCAGTGTGTGTGTCCCTGAGAGTTTTCCTGTCTCTGTGTGTCTCTCTGTGTGTCTCTCAGTGTGTTTTTCAATCTCTCTCAGTGTGGGTCTCTGTGATGGGGTTTCTCTCTTCATGCATGTGTCTGGCTCTAGTGTGTGTGTGTTTCTCCCACTGGATGTGTATGTCTCTCAGTGTGTTTGTGCCTGTCAGTTTGCCTGTGTATGTGTCTCAGTGTGTGTCTCTGTATGAGTGTCTCTCAGTGTGTTTCTCACTCTCTCTCGATGTATGCCTCTCAGAGATTTCTCTCTTTGAGTGAGCTGTTTGTTAGTGTGTGTGTGTGTTTCCCCCACTCTATGTGAATGTCTCTCAGTGTGTTTCTGCCTGTCAGTTTGCCTGTGTATGTGTCTCAGTGTGTGTCTCTATATGTGTGGCTCTCAGTGTGTTTCTCACTCTCTCTTGGTGTTTGTCTCTCAGTGATCTCTCTCATTGTGAGCGAGCTGGTTGTTAGTGTGTGTGTGTGTTTCTCGCAGTCTAGGTGTGTGTCTCTGTGTGTGTGTGTGTGTCCCTCTCATTTTGCTTGTCTTGTGTCTCTCTGTGCGTATCTCTCAGTGTGTTTTTCACTCTCTCTCAATGTATGTGTTTCTCTGAAAGTGTGTCTGATTATTAGTGTGTGTGGCTGTCTTGATCTCAGGAGTGTGTGACTCTTTTTGAATGAGGGTGTTTCTCAATGGGTGTGTCCCTCTAATGTTGCCTGCCTCGGTGTGTCTCTGTGTGTGTCTCTCAGTATGTGTGTCTCTCAGTGTTTGTTCCTTTCTCTCAGAGTGTCCTCTCAGTGTGTCATTGTGACGGTGTCTAGTTCCTCGAGTGTGTGTGTGTGCGTGTGTGTGTGTGTGTCTCTTGCTCTGGATGTGAATATCTTTCAATGTGTGTGTCCCAGTCTGTGTGGGTTTCTCTCTCAGGGTGAGTGTGTCTGTTTCTCAGTGTTTTTGTGTTTGTCGTGCTCTCGGTGGTGTGTGTCTCCACGTGGATGAGGGTTTATCAGTGTGTGTTTCCCTGAGAGTTTTCCTGCCTCTGTGTGTCTCTGTGTGTGTCTCCTTCTGTGTCTCTCAGTGTGTTTTTCACTCTCTCTCAGTGTGGGTCTCTGTGACTGGGTTTCTCTCATCGGGCATGTGCCTGGCTCTAGTGAGTGTTTGATTCTCCGACTGGATGTGTATGTCTCTCAGTGTGTTTCTGCCTTTCACTTTGCCTGTGTATGTTTCTCAGTGTGTTTCTCTGTATGAGTGTCTCTCAGTGTGTTTCTCACTCTCTCTCAGTGTTTGTCTCTCTCAGTGATCTCTCTCTTTGTGAGCATGCTGGTTGTTAGTGTGTGTGTGTGTTTCTAGCAGTCTATGTGTATGTCTGTGTGTGTGTGTGTGTCCCTCTCATTTTGCTTGTCTTGTGTCTCTCTGTGTGTATCTTTCAGTGTGTTTTTCACTCTCTCTCAATGTGTGTGTTTCTCTGAGAGTGTGTCTGATTTCTAGTGTGTGGCTGTCTTGATCTCAGGAGTCTGTGACTCTTTTTGGGTGAGGGTGTTTCTCAATGTGTGTGTCCCTCTAATTTTGCCTGTCTCGTTGTGTCTCTGTGTGTCTGTCAGTATGTGTGTCTCTCAGTGTTTGCTCCTTTCTCTCAGAGTGTCCCTCTCAGTGTGTGTCATTGTGAGGGTGTCTGGTTCCTCGAGTGTGTGTGTGCGTGTGTGTGTGTGTCTCATTCTGGAATTGAATATCTTTCAGTGTGTGTGTCCCTCTCAGTGTGTGTTTCTCTCTCAGGGTGAGGGTGACTGTTTCTCAGTGTTTGTGAGTGTGTCATGCTCTCAGGGGTGTGTGTCCACGTGGATGAGGGTGTCTCTCAGTGTGTGTGTCCCTGAGAGTTTTCCTATCTCTGTGTGTCTCTGTGTGTGTCTCTCTGTGAGTCTCTCAGTGTGCTTTTCACTCTCTCTCAGTGTGGGTTTTTGTGACTGGGTTTCTCTCTACGTGCATGTGCCTGGCTCTAGGGTGTGTGTGTTTCTCCCACTGGATGTGTGTGTCTCTAGGTGTGTTTGCGCCTGTCAGTTTGCCTGTAAATGTGTCTCAGTGTGTGTCTCTGTATCAGTGTCTCTCAGTGTGTTTCTCACTCTCTCTCGGTGTGTGTCTCTCTCAGTGATCTCTCTCTTTTTGAGTGACCTGGTTGTTAGTGTGTGTGTAGGTTTCTCCCAACGGATGTGTATGTCTCTCAGTGTGTTTGTGCCTGTCAGTTTGCCTGTAAATGTGTCTCAGAGTGTGTCTCTATATGTGTGTCTCTCAATGTGTTTCTCACTCCCTCTCGGTGTGTGCCTCTCCGTGATTTCTCTCTTTGAGCAAGCTGGTTGTTAGTGTGTGTGTGTTTCTCCCACTCTATGTGTATATCTCTCAGTGTGTTTGTGCCTCTCAGTTTGCCTGTGTATGTGTCTCAGTGTGTGTCCTTTTATGTGTGTCTCTCAGTGTGTTTCTCACTCTCTCTCAGTGTGTGTCTCTCTCAGTGATCTCTCTCATTGTGAGCGAGCTGGTTGTTAGTGTGTGTGTGTGTTTCTCCCACTCTATGTGTATGTCTCTCAGTGTGTGTGTCCCTCTCATTTTACTTGTCTCTGCGTGTCTCTTTGTGTATCTCTCAGTGTGTTTTTCACTCTCTCTCAATGTGTGAGTCTCTCTGAGAGTGTGTATGATTATGAGTGTGTGTGGGTGTCTTGATATCAGGAGTGTGTGTCTCTTTCTGGATGTGGTTGTTTCTCCATGAGTGTGTCCCTCTAATTTTGCCTGTCTCAGTGTGTCTCTGTGTGTGTCTCTCAGTATGTGTGTCTCTCAGTGTTTGTTCCTTTCTCTCAGGGTGTCCTCTCAGTGTGTCCTTGTGAGGGTGTCTAGTTCTTCGAGTGTGTGTGTGTGTGTGTGTGTGTGTGTGTCTTGCTCTGGAGGTGAATATCTTTCAGTGTGTGTACCCCTCAGTGTGTCTTTCTCTCTCAGGGTGTGTGTGTCTGATTCTCAGTGTTTGTGTGTGTGTCATGCTATCAGGGGTGTTTGTCTCTACGTGGATGAGGGTGTCTCTCAGTGTGTGTGTCCCTGGCAGTTTGCCTATCTCTGTGTGTCTCTGTGTTTCTCTTTTTGTGTCTCTCAGTGGGTTTTTCACTCTCTCTCACTGTGGGTCTCTGAGACTGGTTTTCTGTCATCCTACATGTCCCTGGCTCTAGTGTGTGTGTGTTTCTCCCACTGTATGTGAATGTCTCTCACTGTGTTTGTGCCTGTCAGTTTTCCTCTGTATGTGTCTCAGAGTATGTCTCTGTTTGTGTGTCTCTCAGTGTGTTACTCACTCTCTCCCGGTGTGTGTCTCTCTCAGTGATCTCTCTCATTGTGAGCGAGAGGGTTGTTAATGTGTGTGTGTGTTTCTCCCACTCTATGTGTATGTTTCTCAATGTGTGTGTGTCACACTCATTTTGCTTGTCTCTGCGTGTCTCTGTGTGTATCTCTCAGTCTGTTTTTCACTTTCTCTCAATGTGTGTGTCTCTCTGAGAGTGTGTCAGATTATCAGTGTGTGTGCGTGTCTTGATCTCAGCAGTGTGTGTCTCTTTTTGGATGAGGGTGTTTCTGAATGTGTGTGTCCCTCTAATTTTGCCTGTCTCGGTGTGCCTCTGTATGTGTCTTCAGTATGTGTGTCTCTCAGTGTTTGTTCCTTTCTCTCAGAGTGTCCCTCTAAGCGGGACTCATTGTGAGGGTGTCTGGTTCCTCGAGTGTGTGTGTGTGCATGTGTGTGTGTGTGTCTCTGGCTCTGGAAGTGAATTTCTTTCAGTGTGTGTATTCCTCTCAGTGTGTGTTTCTGTCTCAGGGTGAGTGTGTCTGTTTCTCAGTGTTTATGTGTGTGTCGTGCTCTCGGGGGTGTTTCTCTACGTGGATGAGGGTGTCTCTCATGTGTGTGTCCCTGACAGTTTGCCTGTCTCTGTGGGACTCTGTGTGTTTCTCTGTGTTTGTCTCTCAGTGTGTTTTTCACTCTCTCTCACTGTGTTTCTCTGTGACTGTGTTTCTGTCATCGTGCATGTGCCTGGCTCTAGTGTGTGTGTGTTTCTCCCACTGGATGTGTATGTCTCTCAGTGGGTTTGTGTCTGTCAGTTTGCCTGTGTATGTGTCTCAGTGTGTGTCTCTGTATGTGTGTCTCTCAGTGTGTTTGTCACTGTCTCTCAGTGTGTCTCTCTAGCAGTGATCTCTCTCATTGTGTTCGAGCTGGTTTTTAGTGTGTGTGTGTTTTTCTCCAAATCTATGTGTATGTCTCTCAGTGTGTGTGTGTCCCTCTCATTTTGCTTGTCTCTGCATGTCTCTGTGTGTATCTTTCACTGTGTTTTTCACTCTCTCTCAATGTGTGTTTCTCTGAGAGTGTGTGTCTGAATATTAGCGTGTGTTGGTGTCTTGATCTCAGCAGTGTGTGTCTCTTTTTGGATGAGAGTTTTTCTCAATGTGTGTGTCCCTCTAATTTTGCCTGTTTCGGTGTGTCTCTGTGTGTGTCTCTCAGTATGTGTGTCTCTCAGTGCTTGTTCCTTTCTCTCAGAGTGTCCTCTCAGTGTGTCGTTGTGAGGGTGTGTAGTTCCTCGAGTGTGTGTGTGTGCATGTGTGTGTGTGTGTCTGTCGCTCTGGAGGTGAATATATTTCAGTGTGTGTATCCTCTCAGTGTGTCTTTCTCAGGGTGAGTGTTTCTGTTTTTCAGTGTTTGTGTGTGTGTCATGCTCTCGGGGGTGTTTGTCTCTACGTGCATGAGGGTGTCTCTCAGTGTGTGTGTCCCTGAGAGTTTTCCTATCTCTGTGTGTCTCTGTATGTGTCTCTCTGTGTGTCTCTCAGTGTGTTTTTCACTCTCTCTCAGTGTGGGTCTCTTTGAATGGGATTCTCACATCGTATATGTGCCTAGATCTAGTGTGTGTGTGTTTCTCAACTGAATATGAATTTCTTTCATTGTGTTTCTGCCTGACACTGTGCCTGTGTATGTTTCTCAGTGTGTGTCACTTTATGTGTGTCTCTCACTGTGTTTCTCACTCTTTCTTGGTGTGTGTCTCTCTCAGTGATTTCTCTCTTTGTGAGCGAGCTGGTTGTTAGTGTGTGTGTGTGTGTTTCTCCCACTCTATGTGTATGTCTATCTGTGTGTGTATGCCCCTCTCATTTTGCTTGTCTTGCGTGTCTCTCTGAGTATCTCTCAGTGTGTTTTTCACTCTTTCTCAATGTGTGTGTTTCTCTGAGATTGTGTCTGATTATTAGTGTGTGTGGCTGTCTTGATCTCAGGAGTGTGTGACTCTTTTTGGATGACGGTGCTTCTCAATGTGTGTGTCCCTCTAATGTTGCGTGTCTCGGTGTGTCTCTCTGTGTGTCTCTCAGTATGTGTGTCTCTCAGTGTTTGTTACTTTCTCTCAGAGTGTCCCTCTAAGTGTGTCCTATTGTGAGGGTGTCTGGTTCCTCGAGTGTGTGTGTGCGTGTGTGAGTGTGTGTGTGTCTCTCGCTCTGTAAGTGAATATCTTTCAGTGTGTGCATCCCTCTCAGTGTGTGTTTCTCTCTCAGGGTGAGTGTGTCTGTTTCTCAGTGTTTGTGTGTGTGTCGTGCTCTCGGGGGGGTGTGTCTACGTGGATGAGTGTGTCACTCAGTGTGTGTCTCCCTGAGAGTTTTCCTGTCTCTGTGTGTCTCTCTGTGTGTCTCTCTGTGTGTCTCTCAGTGTCTTTTTCACTCTCTCTCAGTGTGGGTCTCTGTGACTGGGTTTCTCTCTTCGTGCATGTGCCTGGCTCTAGTGTGTGTGTGTTTCTCCCACTGGACGTGTATGTCTCTCAGTGTGTTTGTGCCTGTCAGTTTCCCTGTGTATGTGTCTCAGTGTGTGTCTCTGTATGTGTGTCTCTCAGTGTGTTT
>SJYT01037081.1:31879-42139 GCA_006410635.1 Cephalophus harveyi | reverse complement strand
GCTCATTGTATTCCAAGAATTGTGCTAACCTATTTCCATGACTCATCTCTTGTAGTCAGGACAACAAAGTCGGTAGTTATCATCATTACCCTCACTTTGCACATTTGAAGCTAGGCTTAGAGAAGATAAAATGCAATATCTCAGAGCTTATTGATTTTTCTGAAATCTGAATCCAGACTGCTTGACCAAAGGTTCCACCCTCTAAATCACCATAATATGGGGCCCCTTTTATTCGGTCTAGTCAAAGCTGAATTTCGAAAAGGCAGAGGAACCAGAGAGATAAAATTGCCAACATCCATTGGATCATAGAAAAAGCAAAAGAGTTCCAGGAAAACATCTACTTCTGCTTTATTGATTACACTAAACCCTTTGGCTATGTGAATCACAACAAACTGTGAAAAATTCTTAAAGAAATGGGAAAACCAAAACACCTTACCTGCTTCCTGAGAAGTCTGTATTCAGGTCAAGAAGCAACAGTTAGAACCAAATATGGACAATGGATTGGTTCCAAATAGGGAAAGAAGTTCCACAAAGCTGTATAATGTCATCCTGTTTATTTAACTTCTATGCAGAGTACATCATGCAAAACGCAGGCTGGATGAAGCACAAGCTGGAATCAAGTCTGCTGGAAGAAATATCAATCACCTCAGATATGCAAATGACACCACCCTTGGCAGAAAGTGAAGAAGAACTAAAGAGCCTCTTGATGAAGGTGAAAGAGGACAGAGAAAAAGCTGGCTTAAAACTCAACATTTAAAAAACTAAGATTATGGCATCTGGTCCCATCACTTCATGGCAAGGGGAAACAATGAGAGACTTTATTTTGGGGGGGGCTCCAAAATCACTGCAGATGGTGACTGCAGCCATGAAGTTAAAAGACACTTTCTCCTTGGAAGAAAAGTTATGACAAATCTAGACAGTATATTAAAAAACAGACATTACCAAAAAAGTCGATCTAGTCAAAACTATGTTTGTTTGTTTGTTTGTTTGTAGTCATGTATAGGTGTGAGACTTGGACCATAAAGAAAGCTGAGTGCCAAAGAATTGATTCTTTTGAACTGTGGTGTCAGAGAAGACTCTTGAGAGTCCCTTGGATGGCAAGGAGATCAAACCAGTCAATTTTAAAGGAAATCAGTCCTGAATATTCATTGGAAGCACTGATGATGAAGATGAAGCTCAAATACTTTGGCCACCTGATGCACTGAACTGACACCTTAGAAATGACCCTGATGCTGGAAAAGATTGAAGGCAGGAGGAGAACGGGATGACAGAGGATGAGATGGTTGGATGGCATAGCTAACTGGATGGACAGAAATTTGAGCAAGCTCTGGGAGATGGTGATGGATAAGGAAGTCCAGAGTGCTACAGTCCATGAGGTTACAAAGAGCCAGACGTGACTGAGCAACTGAACTGAAACGAACTGAACTGAGTCACCATTATGAACTCTTTTATATGGTGAGTTTTGTTACATAATTTACACAGCTGGGAGCCTAGTTCAATTATTAAGGTTATAAACCCATATATAATGTTGATGACAATAAAAAAATAAAAATATATGATCATATATATGTGTGTTTTACTTTTCCTCTTCATTTCATACTGTGATTAGGACACCTTATATATATGTGTGTGTGTGTATACATATATGTGTATATATACATATATATGCACACACATACAAACACATGGAGAATATGGTGTTCTAGAGGAAAAAACAAATTTTAATATAATGTTGATGACATTAAAAAAATAAAAATATATGATTGTATATATGTGTGTTTTACTTTCCCTCTTCATTTCATACTGTGATTAGGACACCTTATATATATGTGTGTGTTTGTATACATATATGTATATATATACATATATATGCACACACATACAAACACATGGAGAATATGGTGTTCTAGAGGAAAAAACAAATTTTCAATCATCATTGATTTATGTTTACATTTACTCATATTTATGCTAACTTACTGTTTTTAAGTATAAAATATAGCCCATTGACCAAAAAGAACAGTCCATGTTCTCAGTGAATCATACAGCCTTGTTAAAACTTATGCACACACATACAAACACATGGAGAATATGGTGTTCTAGAGGAAAAAACAAATTTTCAATCATCATTGATTTATGTTTACATTTACTCATATTTATGCTCACTTACTGTTTTTAAGTATAAAATATAGCTCATTGACTGAAAAGAACAGTCCATGTTCTCAGTGAATCATACAGCCTTGTTAAAACTTTCTTTCATACGGAAAAATGACCTTGCCTCTAGGAGAATATATTAAGGAAGGTATATCCTTAGAGCATTTCATTACAATTGAACTAAGTATTAAAAATGCTAAATTTATTATGTTATTTTGGATAAATGTCAGTTAGAATGAGGGCTTTTCCCCCAAGAAAAGTAATTTATAAGTTTATTTCCCACATTTCCAGTGAGAAGTGCTCCCAGAACTATAGATAAGAATATCCCTAAGCATTTTGATATTATATCCCTATTTTTATGACTAAGATCATTTAACTAACTTTACTCCATCTAATGACAAATATACACTATGAAGACAATTTAGGAGATTGCTAAATAATTTTTTAATGTAAAAAAATAATTTTTATCAATGGTAAAAAAATAACATTGTCTTTAAAAGATAGAATATTATTTTTCTCTCANAGACAACCATTAATATCTATTCCTATGGGAAAGACTACCTTAGAAGAAATGCCTGATAGTCGATAAAAGAGTCTGAAATGCAGTACTTGGATGCAATCTCGAAATGACAGAATGATCACTGTTTGTTTCCGAGGCAAACCATTCAGTATCACAGTCATCCAAGTCTATGCCCAAATCACTAAAGCCAAAGAAGCTGAAGTTGAACTGTTCTATGAAGACCTACAAGACCTTCTAGAAACAGCACTGAAAAAAGATGCCCTTTTCAACTTAGGGGACTGGAATGCAAAAGTAGGAAGTCAAGAGATACCTAGAGTAACAGGCAAGTTTGACCTTGGAATACAAAATAAAGCAGGGCAAGGCTAACAGTATATATAAATATATATATCAAGGTTCCCTGGTGGCTCATGATAAAGAATCAGCCTGTCAATCCACTTGCCAATTAGGAGATGGGGATTTGATTCTTGGGTCAAAAATATCCCTGAAGAAGAAATGGCAATATTTCTTCTTCAATATTTTGCATGATGTACTTTGTGTTTGTGTGTGTGCTTTTTTGCTGTATGTGATGTTCATATATCATGTGCAAATAAATGAGCCAGAAAGCGAAAGAATTCGCCAATTAGATAAGACCTTTTTTAATGTACATAACTGGATAGATTTGCATTACATTTTATTTACTCCTCCTTCCAAAAGGGGAAAAATTAGTTTTGAGAAATTAGTTATATTTAGAAACTCTGGACTCTGAAGAATAAAATATTTTCTTCTATTCAACTTATTACTCATTAAAATGCTTTAGGCAGAAAATAATTTACTGTGATTCTCCTGGAACTTATTAGAGAAATTCAAATGAAAACAGAAGAGAAAAACATCTACTTGTGCTTTATTGATTACACCAAAAGCCTTAGACTGAGTACATCACAACAAACTGGAAAATTATTCAAGAGATGGGAAAATCAGACCACCTTAACTGCCTCCTGAGAAATCAGTATGCAGGTCAAGAAGCAACAGTTAGAACCAGACTTAGAACAACAGACTTGTTCCAAATTGGGAAAAGAGTACATCAAGGCTGTATATTGTCATCCTGTTATTTAAATTAAATGAAGAGTGCATCATGTGAAATGCTGTGCTGGTTGAAGCACAGCTGGAATCAAGATTGCTGGAGATGTGTATAAGAGACAGTCATTACTGATATTAAATACAATTTTACATCATTATACATTTATGTTCATATAAGCATATGACCCTCTCATAATCCCTTTGCTCTACACACTTAAGAAAAACTTGAATATTATCACTATTTTACATTTGATTTTATTGAAATGTTTTACCTGAAACAGTCATGTAGGCAATCTATTAAAAATGAAAATATGAAAAATTATTTTCATATTTTCTCAACTGTAATAAGCTTTCATATAGTTTCCAGTTTAGTATATAAAGCTCTTATAGAAACCATGAAATCTTTAAATTAGTAAAATTGTATTATCTTGTTCAGGGATTACACCTCCTAGTTTTATACTTGATGAGAGACCTGAGTTTCTGAGAACTTGAGTCACACAAGGTCAAATAGTTATTAAATTGAATTATCATTGTTAACTAGAGTTTGGAACAAAGATATCTGCCTCCAAATAATGTATTACACTTCTCCTCTCCCAATGAATGATTCTATGAAGAGCTATAAGACCTAGACCTAACACCAAAAAAAGATGTCCTTTTCATCATAGGAGATTGGAATGCAAAGTAAGAAGTCAAGAGATACCAGGACTAACAGCCAAGTTTGGCCTTGGAGTACAAAATGAAGCAGGGTGAAGGCTGACAAACTTTTTCCAAGAGAACACACTGGTCATAGCAAACACACTCTTCCAACAACACAGGAGAAGACTCTGCACATGGACATCACCAGATGGTCAACACTGAAATCAGATTGGTTATATTCTTTGCATATAACTGTATAGAAGCTCTATACAGTCAGCGAAAACAAGACTGGGAGCTGACTATTGCTCAGACCATGAACACATTGCAAAATTCAGACTCAAATTGAAGATAGAAGGGAAAACCACTAGGCCATTCAAGTATGACCTACATCAAATCCTTTATGATTATACAGTGGAAGTGAAAAATAGATTCAATGGATTTGATGTGACAGACAGAGTGCTGGAAGAACTATGGATGGAGATTCATAACATTGTACAGGAAGTGGTGATCGAAACCATCCCCAAGAAAAAGAAATGTAAAAATGCAAAATGGTTGTCTGAGGAGGTCTTACAAATACCTGAGAAGAGAGGTGAAAGGCAAAGGAAATCTATAGCCATCTGATAGTTTGCAACTCCATGGTCTTGTAGCCCATGAGGCTCTTCTATCTGTCAGATTTCCCAGGCAAGAATACTAGAGTGGTTTGCTATTTCCTTCTGCATGGTATCTTCCTGATTCAGGGATCTAACCTGCATCTCCTGCATTGGCAGGTGGATTCTTTACTGATGAGCCACTAGAATCCCTAGATGAAGTTGGCTGTAAGGACTGCTACATTTATACACTATAGTATAATATTTTCTATGGAAGAAATCTTGCAGGCAAGTTATTAAATCTATAGCTGAGGGATACCTAATTCTCCCCCAAATCATGATTCAGTCCCAGATTACAGCAGAACTATGACTTGGAAAGAAGTACTATTGTCACTTGTGTGACCAAATCATTTGCTTAAATATTGACTTTGCTTTGGTCTCCTTTAGAGTCACTATTTGCTGACATCTTCTACTGGATTGTTTCTTTCTCTTAAACTCATGTTCTACCTTTGCATTTTCCCAGAAAGGCATATGGTTCACTATTGATTGTAACATTTTTAGGTGTTTTGACTGCTGCTGTGGTTTTATTTGAACATTAGCTTCAGCTAATCATTAAGATAGTTCTTTCATCTGCCCCAGTTGACTTGCCTGAAGTACACACAAAGAGAAGCTGTATTTCTTTCACCCTAGATCATTCTGAACTTTGCCGAACCATCCAACCTATTTTATTCCAAGTGAAATCAACACAATGGAAGTCCAAACTGATAAAAGGAACCCTTCTAGCCCATGCTCTGTAGTAAACAAATATATTTTCTCCATGTGTGCACGCATTCTGAGACTATTTCAGTATTTCATAAAAGGGAAATCTCATAGTTGAAGATCAAAAGCCTATTCTTCCTTGGCTCCAACAAAAGACATAGGTGACTCTTTTTAGAGCTTCCCAGGTGGTTTCAGAGGTAAGGAACTTGTCTGAGAATGCAGAAGATGTAAGAGGCATGTGTTTGATCCTTGGTCAGGAAAATCCCCTGGAGGAGGGCATGACAACCCACTCCAGTATTCTTGCATGGAGAATCCCATGGGCAGAGGAACCTGATGGACTACATTCCATGAGATTGCAAAGAATCAGACACAACTGAAGTGACTTAACATGCACAACAATTCTCAGCAGAGCTATCACACTTTACCTTATAGAAATTCCTTCTGCTCTTAGTTATCAACCACTTTTAATAAGAATCTCTAATTATGCCCTTTAGAAATGATTCCAGAATGCCGAATGTGTAAATATAGAACAAATTTGAAAAACTAAGGCTTCCTTTTTTTTTTCCTTCTGAAAAACAGTATTTAAGTCTTCTTCATCTTCATTTTTTTTTCAGTGACACATTCCTTTGTTTTAATATTGTTTTTATCCTTTTCTGCTTCTGAAACGAACTCTTGTTTACAAAATATCAAAGTACACTGGAAAGTGCCAGCCACTGACACAAGATAGAAAAACCCAAAAATAAGGACAGATAGTTGAAAAACAGTATTTAAGTCTTCTTCATCTTCATTTTTTTTTCAGTGACACATTCCTTTGTTTTAATATTGTTTTTATCCTTTTCTGCTTCTGAAACGAACTCTTGTTTACAAAATATCAAAGTACACTGGAAAGTGCCAGCCACTGACACAAGATAGAAAAACCCAAAAATAAGGACAGATAGTAGCAGTGGCACAAGGTGGGAAGTAATTGAAACAGTGGTTGCATTTACAGGAAGCTAAAACTATCCAGATATGCAGATGGCACCACCCTTATGGCAGAAAGTGAAGAGGAGCTAAAAAGCCTCTTGATGAAAGTGAAAGAGGAGAGTGAAAAAGTTGGCTTAAAGCTCAACATTCAGAAAATGAAGATCATGGCATCCAGTCCCATCACTTCATGTGAAATAGATGGGGAAACAGTAGAAACAGTGTCAGATTTTATTTTTTTTGGGCTCCAAAATCACTGCAGATGGTGATTGCAGCCATGAAATTAAAAGACGCTTACCCCTTGGAAGAAAAGTTATGACCAGCCTAGACAGCATATTGAAAAGCAGAGACATTACTTTGCCAGCAAAGGTCCGTCTAGTCAAGACTATGGTTTTTTTCCTGTGGTCATGTATGAATGTGAGAGAGAGTTGGACTGTGAAGAAAGCTGAGTGCAGAAGAATTGATGCTTTTGAAATGTGGTGTTGGAGATGACTCTTGAGAGTCCCTTGGACTGCAAGGAGATCCAACCAGTCCATCCTAAAGAAGATCAGTCCTGGGTGTTCATTGGAAGGACTGATGTTGAAGCTGAAACTCCAGTACTTTGGCCACCTTATGTGAAGAATTGACTCGTTGGAAAAGACTGATGCTGGGAGGGATTGGGGGCAGGAGGAGAAGGGGACGATAGAGGATGAGATGGCTGACTGGCATCACTGACTCGATGGATGTGAGTCTGAGTGAACTCCAGGAGTTGGTGATCGACAGGGAGACCTGGGTGCTGCGATTCATGGGGTCGCAAAGAGTCGGACATGACTGAGCGACTGAACTGAACTGAGCTGAATTGAAAATTATTCAGCAGGTGGCCCACTAACTTTAGCACAGTTAGACTAGTTAGGCCATCTTGGCAGGTTCTGCTTCTAAAGTTCTTCCAGTTAAGATTTCTTGTCCTGGTCTTAATCTATTTTGAGTTTATTTTTGTATATGGTGTTAGAAAGCATTGTAGCTTCACTCTTTTACACATGGTTTACCAGTTTTCCCAGCACCACTTCTTAAAGAGATTGTCTCTTCTCCATTGTGTATTCTTGCCTCCTTTGTCTAAGTTAAGGTGTCCAATGGTGTGTGGATTTATCTCTGGGCTTTCTATTTTGTTCCATTGATCTATTTTTCTTTCTTTGTGCCTGTACCATACTGTCTTGATGACTGTAGCTTTGTAGTATAGTCTGAAGTCAGGCAGGTTGAGCCCTCCAGTTCCATTCTTCTTTCTGAAGACTATTTTGGCTATTCGAGGTTTTTTGTATTTATATACAAACTGTGAAATTATTTGTTCTAGTTCTGTAAAAAATACCAGTAGCTTGATAGCTATTGCACTGAATCTATAGATTGCTTTGGGTAGTATACACATTTTCACTATATCAATTCTTCCAATCCATGAACATAGTGTATTTCTTTATCTATTTGTGTCATCTTTGATTTCTTTCATCAGTGTTTTATAGTTTTCTACATAAAGGTCTTTTGTTTCTTTAGATAGATTTATTCTTAAGTATTTTATTTGAATGGGATTGCTTCCTTAATTTCTCTTTCTGTGTTCTCATTGTTAGTGTATAGGAATAAAATGGATTTATGCTTATTAATTTTATATCCTGAAACTTCACTATATTCACTAATTAGCTCTAGTAATTTTCTGGCAATGTTTTTATGGTTTTCTATGTAGAGGATCATGTCATCTGCAAACAGTGAGCTTTGCTTCTTCTTTTCCAATCTAGATTCCTTTCATTTCTTTTTCTTCTCTGATTGTTGCATCTAAAACTTCCAAAACTATGTTGAATAGTAGTGGTGAGAGTGGGCACCCTTGTCTTGTTGCTGACTTTAGGGGGAAAGCTCTCATTTTTTGACCATTGTGGATAATGGTCACAATTAGTGGAAAACATAGGCAAAATACTCTCTGACATAAGTCACAGCCAGATCCACTATGACCCATCTCCAAGAGTAATGGAAATAAAAACAAAAATAAACAAATGGGACCTAATTAAACTTAAAAGCTTTTCATAACAAAGGAAACTATAAGCAAGATGAAAAGACAGCCTTCACATTGGGAGAAAATAATAGCAAACGAACCAACTGCCAAAGAATTAACATCAGAAATACAAAAACAGCTCATACAGCTCAATACCAGAAAAACAAATGACCCAATCAAAAAATTGGGCCAAAGAACTAAACAGACATTTCTCCAAAGAAGACATACAGATGGCTAACAAACACATGAAAAGATGCTCTACTGATGTATCATCTACTCATTATCAGAGAAATGCAAATCAAAACCGCAATGAGGTATCAATCTCATGCCAGTCAGAATAGCTGCTGTCAAAGTCTACAAACAATAAATGTTGGAGAGAGTGTGGAGAAAAAGGGAACCTCTTACACTGTTGCTGGGAATGAAAACTAATACAGCCACTATGGAGAACAGTGTGGAGATTCCTTAAAAATCTAGAAATAGAACTGCCATATGACCCAGTGATACCACTGCAGGGCAAATACACTGAGGAAACCAGAAGTGAAAGAGAAACGTGCACACCAGTGTTGATCGCAGCACTGTTTACAATAGATAGGAGATGGAAACACCCTAGATGTTCATTGGCAGACAAATGGATAAGCAAGTTGTGGCACATATACACAATAGAATATTACTCAGCTATTAAAAAGAATGCATTTGAATCAGTTCTAAAGAGGTGGATGAAACTGGAGTCTATTATACAGAGTGAAGAAAGTCAGAAAGAAAAACACCAATATAGTATATTAACAAACATATACGTAATTTATAAAGATGGTAACGATGACCATATATGAGAGACAGAAAAAGAGACACATATATAAAGAACAGACTTTTGGACTCTATTGGAGAAGGTGAGGGTGGAATGATTTGAGAGAATGGCATTGAAACATACATATTACCATATGTGAAATAGTTTACCAGTCCATGTTCAATGCATGAAACAGGGCACTCAAAGCTGGTGCACTGGGAAAACACTGAGGGATGGGATAGGGAGGGGGGTGGGAACAGGTTTCAGGATACAGGACACATGTACACCCGTGGCTGAATGATGTTAATATATAGTAAAAACCACCAGAATATTGCAAAGTAATTAGCCTCCAATTAAAATAAATTCAGTTCAGTTCATGTCAGTCACTTAGTCGTGTCTGACTCTCTGCGACCCCATGAATTGCAGCACCCCAGGCCTCCCTGCCTATCACCCACTCCTGGAGTTAACCCAAACTCATGTCCTTCAAGTCAGTGATGTCATCCAGCCATCTCACCCTCTGTCATCCCCTTCTCCTCCTGCCCCCAACCCCTCCCAGCATCAGAGTCTTTTCCAATGAGTCAACTCTTTGCATGAGGTGGCCAAAGTATTGGAGTTTCAGCCTCAGCATCAGTCCTTTCAATGAACAATCAGAACTGGTCTCCTTTAGGATGGACTGGTTGGATCTCCTCGAAACCCAAGGGACTCTCAAGAGTCTTCTCCAACACCACAGTTCAAAAGCATCAATTCTTCGGTGCTCAGCTTTCTTCACAGTCCAACTCTCACATCCATACATGAC
>SJYT01037081.1:0-22303 GCA_006410635.1 Cephalophus harveyi | reverse complement strand
CCGGGAGAAATATCAATAACCTCAGATATGCAGATGACACCACTCTTACGGCAGAAAGTGAAGAGAAGCTAAAAAGCCTTTTGATGAAAGTGAAAGAGGAGAGTGAATAAGTTGGCTTGAAGCTCAACATTCAGAAAACGAAGCTCATGGTATCTGGTCCCATCACTTCATGGGAAATAGATGGGGAAACAGTGGAAACCGTGTCAGACTATTTTTTGGGGCTCCAAAATCACTGCAGACGGTGACTGCAGCCATGAATTTAAAAGACACTTACTCCTTGGAAGAAAAGTTATGACCAACCTAGATTGCATATTCAAAAGTAGAGATATTACTCTGTCGACTAAGGTCTGCCTAGTCAAGGCTATGGTTTCTCCTGTGGTCATGTATGGATGTGAGAGTTGGACTGTGAAGAAGGCTGAGTGCTGAAGAATTGATGCATTTGAACCCTGGTGTTGGAGAAGACTCTTGAGTGTCCCATGGACTGCAAGGAGATCCAACCAGTACATTCTGAAGGAGATCAGCTCTGGGATTTCTTTGGAGGGAATGAGGCTAAAGCTGAAACTCCAGTACTTTATCCACCTCATGTGAAGAGTTGACTCATTGGAAAAGACTCTGATGCTGGGAGGGACTGGGCAGGAGGAGAAGGGGACGACTGAGGATGAGATGGCTGGATGGCATCACTGACTTGATGGACGTAAGTCTGAGTGAACTCCAGGAGTTGGTGATGGACAGGGAGGCCTGACGTGCTGCAGTTCATGGGGTCACAAAGAGTCGGACACGACTGAGTGACTGAACTGAACTGATGTTTCCATGATGCCCAAATTCTGGATTGTTTTTGACATAAATTGTTGTTGAATATTGTCAGGAGCTTTTTCTGCTTGAGATGATCGTTTGGCTTTACTTTTCTATTTGATAATGTGGTGTATCACATTGATAGATTTGAAGGTACTGAAAAAGCCTTGCATTATTGGAATAAATCAAACTTCATCATGGTATGTGATCCTTGTAATGCATTGTTGGATTTAATTTGCTAATATGTTGTTGAGTATTTTACATCTATATTCATTCCAGGAAATTGATTTGTCAGTTTATTTTTTTGTGTGTGAGATCTTTGATTTTGCTTTCAGGGTAACACCAGTCTTATAGAATGAATTTTGAGCCAATAATTCTTTGCAAGATTTGAAATAGCTTGAGAATTGGTTTTAACTCATCTGTAAATATTTGGTAGAATTCCCTTCTGAAGCCGTCTCATCCTGGATATTGGTATGTGAACAAATTTTGCTACTGATTCAACGTCTTTACTGCCAATTGGTCTATTCATATTTTCTGTTTCTTGTGGTTCAGTCTTGAGAGATTGTACATTTCTAAGATTTTGTCCCTTTCTTCTAGGTTATCCATTTTACTGTTGTATAGTGGCTCTTAGGCTCCTTTGTGTTTCTGTTGTGTTAGCTATAACTTCTCTTTTTTAAATTTCTAATTTTATTGACTTGGACTGATATTTTTTTTCCCTTGATGAGTCTGGCCAATAGATTATCCATGTTGCTTCTCCTTTCAAGGAATCAAATCCTTTATTTCATTGAAGTATAGTTAATTTACAATGATGTGTTAATTTCTGTTATACAGAAAAGTTAGTTAGTTGTACATATACATACATTCTTTTTAAAAATATTTTCCACTATGGTTTACCATAGGATTTTGAACAAATTCTCATACTATACAGTAGGACCTGTTCTTTTTTCTATGTACTACATAATCTCCCTTTGCCTTGGCAACCACAAGGCTACTCTCTGTGAGTCTGCTTTTCATTTTGTAGATGGGTTCATTTGTGTCATATTTTACATTCTACATAAGTGGTATCATATGGTATTTGTCTTTCTCTTTCTGACTTACTTCAATTAGTGTGATAATATCTAGTTGCATCCATGCTACTGTAAATGTCATTATTTCATTATTTTTCATTATTTTTATGGCTAAGTAATATTCATTATTACTTTATTACTAATAATTATTGCATTATTTTATGGCTGAATAATATTCCATTGTATATATGTATCACATCTTCCTTTCCTCTGTCAATGGATATTTGAGTTGATTCAATATCTTGGCTCCTATAAATAGTGCTGCTGTTGAACTTTGGGGCACATGTATTTTTTGAATTATGGTTTCCTCCAGATATATGACCAGTAGTGGGATTGCTGGTTCATGTGCAGTTCTACTTTAAGGTTTTAAAGGAATTTCCATACTGTTCTCCACAGTGGTTGTACAAAATTACATTCCCACCAACAGTATAGTAGGGTTCCCCTTTCTCTACACCATCTCCAGCATTTGTTCTTTGTGGAGATTTTAATGTTGACCATTCTGCTCGGTGTGAAGTGGTACCTCATTGTAGACTGAATTTGCATTTCTCTAATAATTGGCAATGCTGAGTATCTTTTCATGTGCCTGTTGGCCACTGTATATCTTCTTAAAGAAAAGTCTATTTAGGTCTATTAGATTCTTTGGGTTTNGAGATTTTAATGTTGACCATTCTGCTCGGTGTGAAGTGGTACCTCATTGTAGACTGAATTTGCATTTCTCTAATAATTGGCAATGCTGAATATCTTTTCATGTGCCTGTTGGCCACTGTATATCTTCTTAAAGAAAAGTCTATTTAGGTCTATTAGATTCTTTGGGTTTGTTGTTGTTGTTGTTTTGTATGAACTGTTTTTATATTTGAGAAATTAAGCCCTTGTCAGCTACTTCATTACCAAATATTTCTCTCATCCATGTCTTTTTGCTTAGTTGATGGTTTTCTCTGCTAGGCAAATGTTTGTAAGTTTAATTCAGTTCCACTTATTTATTTTTTGATTTTATTTCTATTATATTGGGAGGTTAATCTGAAAAAAACAAACATTTTTAACATTTATGTCAGAGATTGTTTTTCCTATGATCTCTTCTAGGAGTGTTATGGTGTCATGTCGAAGAACCAAGTCTTAGTTTCATTGATCTTTTCTATAGTGTCTTAATCTCTTTTTTATTCTTATCTTTATGATGTTTGTCCTACTATCTTTGGGTTTTCTTGTTATTTTTTTCTTTCTTTCTTTTTTTTTTTTCTTTTTACTAGTCCCTTTAGGTCTGTTTCTTTTTGCTAGTTTCTTTAGGTTTGAGGTTCAGTTGCTTACTTGAGAATTCTCTTGTTTTCTGAGCTAAGGTTGTAAGGCTAAAATTTCTCTTAGAAAGGCTTTTACTGTGTTCTCTATGTTGTGAATCATTATGGATTCATTTGCATCTGTTTCCTAGTATTTTTTATTTTATTTTTCTCTTCCTCAGTGGTCCATTGGTTGTTTAGTTGTTTTTTGTTTAACCTAGATGTGTTTGTGCTTTCTGCAGTTTTTTTTATTGTAGTTGATTTTAGGTCTCAGAGCACTGAAGTCAGAAAAGATGCTTCACATGCAATTTTCTTTGATTAACTGAAAATTGTTTTGTAGGCTATCATGTGATCTATCATGGAGAATGTCCATTTGTGCTTCATAAGAATATGCATTCTGTTGCTTTTGGATGGAATGTTCTACATATATATGTTAAATCCATAAAATCTAATGTGTTCTTAAAGATGAAATTTTTAATTGATTTTCTGTCTAGATGATATATTCGTTGACATAAGTCAGGTATTCAGTTCAGTTCAGTTCAGTTCAGTCACTCAGTCATGTCTGACTCTCTGCAACCCCATGAATCACAGCATACCAGGCCTCCCTGTCCATCAACAATACCCGGAGTTCACCCAAACTCATGTCCATCGAGTCGGTGATGCCATCCAGCCATCCCCTCCTCTATCGTCCCTTTCTCCTCTTGCCCCGAATCCCTCCCAGCATCAAGGTCTTTTCAAATGAGTCAACTCTTCGCATGAGGTGGACAAAATATTGGAGTTCCAGCTTCAGTTTAAGTGTTTACCACCACAAGACACTCAGTTCGGTTCAGTCACTCAGTCATTTCCGACTCTTTACAACCCCATACACTGCAGCATGCCAGGCTCCCCTGTCCATCACCAACTCCTGAAGCTTGTTCAGACTCATGTCCATTGAGTCAGTGATGCCATCCAACCAGCTCATCCTCTGTAGTTCCCTTCTCCTTCCATCTTCAATCTTTCCCGACATCAGGGTCTTTTCCAGTAAGTCACTTCATTACATCAGGTGGACAAAGTATTGGAGTTTGTTTCAGCATCAATCCTTCCAATGAACATTCAGGACTGAGCTCCTTTAGGATGGACTGGTTGGATCTCCTTGCAGTCCAAGGGACTCTCAAGAGTCTTCTCCAATACGACAGTTCAAAAGCATCAATTCTTCGGTGCTCAGCTTTCTTCACAGACCAACTCTCACATCCATACATCACCACTGGAAAAACCATAGCCTTGACTAGATGGACCTTTGTTGGTGGACTTTTGTTAGCAAAATAATGTCTCTGCTTTTTAATATTCTGCTAGGTTGTTATATATATATAAGTACTAATTGCCTTTCACTGTCTGACATATTTCACTTACCATAATACTTTCAAGGCATATCCATGTTGTCTTAAATGGCAGGATTTTATTCTTTTTTATGTCTAAGGGGTATTTCAATGAAAATATACATCAGATTGTCTTTATCTATTCATCCATATATGGACACTTAGGTTGTCTCCTTGTCTTTTCCCTTGTAAATAATGTTGCAATAGACATGGACGTGCATATATCTTTTTGAATTAGTGTTTTCAGATTCTTCAGATAAATAGTCAGAGGTGGTAATTCCATTTTTTTTTTAATTTTTTGAGGATTTTCCAAATTCTTTTTCATAGTAGATGCCTCAATTACACTCCCACCCACAGTGTACAAGTTTCTGATTTTCTCCACATCCTCTGTAACATTTGTCATTTATTGTCCTTTTGATAATAGCCATTCTAAGAGATGTGAGGTGACATGTAAATGTGGTTTTGATTTGCATTTTCCTTAGAATAAGTATTGTTGAATATCTTTTTATGTTCATGTTGGCCATATGTATGTCTTCTTTGTAAAATGTCTATTCAGATCCTCTGCATATTTTTAATAAGACTGCCTATTTTATTGCTGTTGGGTTATATGCGTTCTTTATATATTTTGGATATTAACCTCTTTTCAGGTTTATGGTTTACAAACATTTTCTTCCATGTAGTAGATTACCTTGTTGCTTTGATTATGAATTCTTTCACTGCACAAAGGGTTTTGGTTTAATGTAGTCTCACTTGTTTATTTTTATCTTTGTTTTTCCTAACTCAGAAGACAGATACACAAAAATATTGCTAAAACAATGTCAATGAGATCTGTTTTATTCTAGGAATTTTATAGTTTCAGGTCTTACATTAAGTTTTGAGTTGATGCATACATGTGGCATGAGATAGTAGTTTCCTTCTATTGCATGTGGCAGCCCAGTTTTTCAGTACACTTTATCAAACAACAAAACAAAACAAAAAGACCTCTCTTTCTCCATTGTATCTTCTTTGCTTCTTTGTCATAGATTAGATTTTGAATATATGTGAGTATATTTCTAGGCTTTCCACTCTGTCCTATGGATCTGTGTTTCTATTTTTGTGCTATTATCATGTGGTTTTGTAGTAGTTTGACTATTCAGGATCTTCTGTAGTTTCATACATATTTAGAATCATTTGTTCTTGTTCTGTGAATCAGGCCATTGGAAGTTCAATAAGGATTGTATTGATTCTATAAAATGATTTGGGTATTGTGAGCATTTTAACAATACAAGTCCTTCAAAGCATGAGCACAAAATATCTTTCTATTATTGTGTATACTTCAAAATATTTCATCAATATCTCATACATTTCAATGTACATATCTTTCAGGTCCATAGTTAAACTAATTCTTATATGCTGTAATCTTTTTGATACAATTGAAATTGGGCTTGCTTATTTTTTGATAATAAATTTTAGTGCATAGAAACACTTTATGTATTATTTTTTGTATTTATGTATGATATTATGTATATTTATATATATTATTATGTATATTATTTGATTTATGTGTATTAATTTTGTATTCTGACTTTGTTGAATAACTCATTAATGCTAACATTTTATGGAGCCCCCCACCTTTTTTTAAGTTTACATATGACATCTGCAAATAGTGATGGCTTTGCTTCCTTTTTTCTGAATTTGAAGCTTTTTATTTCTTTTTTATATTCTGATTATGGCTGTTAGGACTTTTATTTTTTTAAGGATCTTTTACAGATTTTTTCCCCCATATATGTTATTATAGAGTTACTTGTGCTATACAGTAGTTCTTTGTTGATTACCTATTTTATATATAGTACTGTATATATGCTAATACCAGACTCCTAATTTGTTCCCCACCTCCACCACGCTACCTTTTGAAAACCAAAAGTTTTTTTTTTCAAAATCTGTTTTGTAAATAAGTTCATTTCTATCATTTTTAAGATACCACATACAAATAGTATCATATGATATTTGTCTTTGCTCAGTATGATAGTCTCCAGGTCTATTCATGTTGCTGCAAATGGCATTATTTCATTCTTTTTAATGGCTGAGAAATATTCTATTGTATAGATGGACCACATCTTCTTCCCTATTTCTGTCAACATATACTTAAGTTGGCATCATGTTCTTGGCTATTGCAAGTACAGATGCTATGATCATAGGGGTGCATGTATCTTTTTAAATAATGATTTTCTCTGGAGGTATGCCCATGCATGGAATGCCTAGATAGTATCGTGTTTTTAGTTTTAGTTTTTAAGAAGCCTCCATACTGTTCTCCATAGAGGTTGTTGTTCATTTGCTCAGTCATGTCCGACTCTTTGTGACCTCATGGACTGCAGCACACCATACTTCCCTGTCCTTCATCATCTCCCAGAGCTTGCTCAAAGTCATGTCCAGTGAGTAAGTGAAGCCATCCAACCATCTCATCCTCTGCTCCCCTTCTTCTCCTGCCTTCAATCATTTCCAGCATCAGGGTATTTTCTAATGAGTTGGCTCTTTGCATTAGGTGGCCAAACTATTGTAGCTTCAGCTTCAGCATTAATTTTTCCAATGTATATTCAAGTTTGATTTCCTTTAGAATTGACTGGTTTGATCTCCTTGCAGTCCAAGGGACTTTCAAGAGTCTTCTCCAATACCACAGTTCAAAAGCATCAATTCTTTAGCGGCCAGCCTTCTTTATGATCCAACTCTCACATCCATACATGACGACTGGAAAAATCATAGTTTTTACTATTGGACCTTTGTCAGCAAAGTAATGTCTCTGCTTTTTTAATATGCTGTCTAAGTTTATCATAGCTTTTTTTCCAAGGAGCAAGCATCCTTTAATCTCATGGCTGTAGTCACTATCTGCTGTGATTTTGGAGCCCAAGAAAATAAAGTCTCTCACTGTCTTCATTGTTTCCCCATCTATTTGTCCTGAAGAGGTGGGATGGGATGCCATATCTTAGTTTTTTGAATGTTGAGTTTTAAGCCAGCATTTTCATGCTCCTCTTTCACCTTCATCAAAAGGCTCCTTAGTTCCTCTTCTTTTTCTGCCGTAAGGATGGTTTCATCTGCATATCTGAGGTTATTCATATTTAACTCGGCAATCTTTATTCCAGCTTGTGCTTCATCCAGCCCAGAATTTTACATGATACACTCTGCACATAATTTAAATAAGCAGGGTGGCTTTATATAAGTACAGCCTTGATGTACTCCTTTCCCAATTTTGAACCAGTCCGTTTTTCCATGTCTGGTTGTAACTGTTGCTTCTTTACCTCCGTAGAGGTTTCACAGGAGTCAGGTAAACTGGTCTGGTATGTCCATATCTTTAAGAATTTTCCACAGTTTGCTGTGAACCATACAAAGACTTTAGTGTAGTCAGTGAAGCAGAAGTAAAGGTTTTTCTGGAATTCTATTGCTTTTTCTATGATCCATCAGATGTTGGCAATTTGATCTCTGGTTCTTCTGCCTTTTCTAATCCCAGCTTGAACATCTGGAAGTTTTGGTTTACATTTCCACCAATAACGTAGTAGGGTTACCTTTTCTCCACACACTCTCCAGCATTTTTTGTTTGTAGACTTTTTTATGATGCCATTCATACTGCTGTGAGATTATATCTAATAGTACCTTTGATTTGCATTTCTCTAATTTTTAATGTTTAGCCTCTGTACATGTGCCCCTTGCCCATCTGTATGTTTTCTTTGGAGAAATGTCTATCTAGATCATCTGTCCTTTTTTTTTTTTTTTGGAATTATTTGATTGTCTTTTTTAATACAGAGCTACATGAACTGTTTACATATTTTGGAGATTAATCCTCTGTTGACTGATTCCTTTTCTCTCATTCTGTGGGTTGTCTTTTCTTATTATTTATGGTTTATTTTGCTGTGAGAAATTTTTTAATTTAATTATGCCCCATTTGTTTATTTTGATTTTTATCATCATTACTCTAGGAGGTGTATCCATAAATATATTGCTACAAATTATGTGAAAGTGTGTTCTGCATACTTTCCTCTAAGAGTTTTGCAGTATCTGGCATTATATTTAGGTCTTTAACATATTTTAAGTTTATTTCTTTATGTATGATGTTATAGAATGTTCTAATTTCATGATTTTGCATATAGCTGTCTAAGTTTCCAAGCACAAGTTATTGAAGAGATTGCCTTTCCTTCATTGTATATTCTTTCCTTTTTTGCCATAGATTCACTGACCATAGATGTGTGGGTTTTATTCTGGGCTCTCTATCCTGTTCTGTTCAGCTACATTTCTGTTTATTTCTGCCAGAACCATATTTTTTTGATGACTATGGATTTATAGTGTAGTCTGAAGTCAGGGACCCCGATTCCTTTAGCTTCATTCTCCTCCCCTGCCATGATTGCTTTGGATATTTTGGGTCTTTTGTGATTCCATGCTAATTTTAAATTTCTTGCTTTAATTCTATGAAAATGCCAGTGGTAATTTAATAGGAATTGCATTAAATCTATGTATCACCTTGGGTAGTATAGTCATGTTGACTCTATTGATTCTTCTATTCCAAGAACATAGTATATCTTTGCACCTGTTTGTGTCATCTCCATGGTCTTTCATCAGTGTCATAGTTTTCAGAATATAGGTTTTTGCCTCCTTAGGTAAGTGTATAACTAGGTATTTTATTATTTTTATTAGAGATAGTAAATTTGATTGTTTCTTTAATTTTTCTTTCTGATCTTCTGTTGTTAGTATATAAAAATGCAACATATTTCTGTGTATTAATTTTGCATCCTGAAACTTCACTGAATTTCTTGATGAGCTCTAGTTTTCTGGTAGCATCTTTAGAATTTTCCGCAAGTAGCATCATGTCATTTGCAAACAGTGACAGCTTTACTTCTTATTTTCCAATCTGGCATTGTTTTGTTTATTTCTTTTTTCCCTGTTTGCCATGTCTAGGACTTCCAAAATTATGTCAAATAAAAGTAGTGAGAGTAGACATCTTTGTTTTAGTTTTTCTTCTGGGTTTTTATCTTGTTTCTTTTTTTGGACCATATTTTTGTGCTCTCTCATTTGTCTAACTTTCTGTATTTGTGGTATCCTTTCCACAAGCTTCAAGATTGTAGTTCCTCTTGTTTCTTGTCACTTCCCTTTTGTGGGTGAGATTGATCCAAGGAGTTATACATGCTTCTTGGTTGGAAGGACTAGTGCTTGCCAACTTTTGGGTGGAATTGGATTTTTCCCCTCCAGTGGGCAGGCTGTGACAAGTAGTATGTTTAGAAATATCTGTAAGCTCAATATAACTTTATATAACCTGCTTGCTTATGATTGTGGCTGTGTTCCCATGCTATTGGTTGTTGGGCCTGAAGTGTCCCAGAACCAGAATCTGAAGTCTATTGGATGGGACAAAGTCTTGGAGCCAAAATGTTTACCTCTGGGAGAGTTCATGCCAATCCCTACACCCTGGGATCTCTGTCACCAGTGTCCTTGCCCCAGACACAACTCCCATCTGTCCAAAGGCACTGCAAGGCTCACTGGTAGTTTTGGCCCTGACTTCTATCGAGTCACTGTTTAGTGCTTGGTTCCAGTACATATGAAACTTTGTGTTTGCTTTCCAAGAGTGGAGTATTTGTTTCAACCCTATGAAGTTCCTGAACTCAAGCCTTCCTGAGCTTCAAAATCAAATGGTCTCACAACTCCTCTTCCAATTGCTAGACCTCCACTCTAGGTAGCTGATGTGGGACTTAGAGCTATTATTCATGTTGGATAACTTCTGTGATACAATTATTTTCCAGTTTGGGGGTTGCCCACTTGGCATGTATGGGATTTGATTTTATAGCCAAATTACTCTCCCACCATTTTCTGTGGCTTCTTTGTCTTTAAGTGTAAAATATATTTTTTGTTTGGTTACAGTCTCATTTGTTGATTATGGTTCAGCATTTCGTTTTCATTTTGATGTTTTCAATACAGTGGATGAGTTCAAGTTCCTTCTACATCTTGTGTGAAACTAAGAGGCTGTTTTTAGTTTGTATATTGTCTGTCTCTTTCCTCACCCTATGTTATCTCCTTAATATGGAGGTGTAACGGTTCAGTGGGCCCTTCAAGCATCATGGATGGCAGCGGTAGTCAGGACTTTTATTATTATGTCAAATAAAAGAGGTGAGAGTGGATATTCTTCCTCTGTTCTTTATCTTAAAGGAAAATCGTCCAGCTTTCCACCATTGAGTATGATGGTATCCATTGGTTTATCATGTAAAATCTTTATTATGTTGTGGTATATTCTTCTATACCAATTTTGTTGTCCAATTTGTTGGTGTTTAATTGTTCATAGTCATTTCATCAGTTCAGTTTCAGTTCAGTCGTTCAGTCGTGTCCAACTCTTTGCAGCATGAATTGCAGTACGCCAGGCCTCCCTGTCCATCACCAACTCACGGAGTTCACTCAAACTCATGTCCATTGAGTTGGTGATGCCATGCAGCCATCTGATCCTCTGTCATCCCTTTCTCCTCCTGCCCCAAACCCCTCCAAGCATCAGTCTTTTCCAATGAGTCAACTCTTCGCATGAGGTGGCCAAAGTACTGGAGTTTCAGCTTTAGCATCATTCCTTCCAAAGAACACCCAGGAGTGATCGCCTTTAGAATAGACTGGTTGGATCTCCTTACAGTCCAAGGGACTCTCAAGAGTCTTCTCCAACACCACAGTTCAAAAGCATCAGTTCTTAGGCACTCAGCTTTCTTCACAGTCCAACTCTTTGTTGGCAGAGTAATGTCTCTGCTTTTGAATATGCTGTCTAGGTTGGTCATAACTTTTCTTCCAAGGAGTAAGCATCTTTTAATTTCATGGCTGTAATCACCATCTGCAGTGATTTTGGAGCCCCAAAAAATAAATTCTGACACTGTTTCCTCTGTTTCCCCATCTATTTCCCATGAAGTGATGGGACCAGATGCCATGATCTTCGTTTTCTGAATGTTGAGCTTTAAGCCAACTTTTTCACTCTCCTCTTTCACTTTCATCAAGAGGCTTTTTAGCTCCTCTTCACTTTCTGCCATAAGGGTGGTGTTATCTGCATATCTGAGGTTATTGATATTTCTCCTGGCAATCTTGATTCCAGCTTGTGCTTCTTCCAGTCCAGCGTTTCTCATGATGTACTCTACACAGAAGTTAAATAAGCAGGATGACAATATAGAGCCTTGACATACTCCTTTTCTGATTTGGAACCAGTCTGTTGTTCCATGTCCAGTTCTAACTGTTGCTTCCTGACCTGCCTATAGGTTTCTCAAGAGGCAGGTCAGGTGGTCTGGTATTCCCATCTCTTTCAGAATTTTCAACAGTTTATTGTGATCCACATAGTTAAAGGCTTTGGCATAGTCAATAAAGCAGAAATAGATGTTTTTCTGGAACTCTCTTGCTTTTTCCATGATCCAGCAGATGTTGGCAATTTGATCTCTGGTTCCTCTGCCTTTTCTAAAACCAACTTGAACATCTGGAAGTTCACTGTTCACGTATTGCTGAAGCCTGGCTTGGAGAATTTTGAAAATTACTTTACTAGCGTGTCATATTCTTTTTACTTCTGTGTTGTATTGTAATTTCTTCCCTTTATTGTCTGATTCTGTTTATTTAGATCCTCTTTTTTGTTGTGCATAGTTTGACTAAAGTCTTGTCAATTTTATATTTTGAAAGACAAGCTCTTAATTTTATTGATCTTTTTCATTACTTCTCTGGTCTCCAGTTTATTTATTTTTGCTTTGTCTTTTATTATTTCCTTCTTTCTATTAAATTTTCACTTTGTACTTTTTTATAGCCCTTTTCTGTGTACAGTTATATTATTTTGGGGACATTTTCTTATTTTTTTGAGGTAAACCTGTCTTGCTATAATATTCCCTCTCAGAATCAACTTTGTTGCATCTCATAGATTTTAGTATGTTGTATTTGTTTTTGTTCCCCTCTACATGCTTTTTATTTCTCCTCTTTTTTGATGACACATTACTTGTTTGGTAGAATATTTTTTGTTGCTTTTTCTTGTGATTGATTTCTAGTTTCATGCCATTGTGATTGGTAAAGATGCTTGCTGTTATTTCAGTCTCCTTTATTTTACTGAGAGTTGTTTTGTGACTAACATGTAATGTTTCTTGGATAATGATCCATGAGCCCTTGAAAGATAAATGTGCATTCTGATGCCTTCAGATGGGATATTCTATATATGACAATTAACTCTAAATATCTAATCTGAAATGGCATTACTTATTAAATTACTGTAGGAATGACCTACCATTGATAAAAATGAGGTTTTAAAGTTTCCTACTATCATTGTGTTGTTTTAAATTTCTTCTTTTAAGTCCATTAAAATTTTCTTTATACACTTCAGTGCTCCTACATTGAGTGCATTTGTGAAAGTTATATCTTCTTATTGGATTGATTTCTTTATCATTATGCAATTTCCTGATGTCTTTTATTTGAAAAAATTATTCTTGACAGGGAATGTCTCTGTTCCCAGGGTGTTTCCCTACTTGTCCCTGCCTCTCCAGCACATGCTTCAAGATTAGTAAGTGGGTCCTCATTCATTTGTTGTCCCTGTGCTTTTAAACTTGGTGTTTTCATGTTGTTTTATGGGTTAACTGAGTCTGCATACAGTTCTATTAAAAGTGGAGGTTTTGTTTCCTGAAACTCTATGAAAGTGAAAGTCGCTCAGTCATGTCTGACTCTTTGTGACCCTATGGACTATACAGTCCATGGAATTCTTCAGGCCAGAATACTGGAGTGGATAGCCTTTTGCTTCTCCAGCGGAATTCATCCAACCCAGGGATCAAACCCAGGTCTCCTGCATTGCAGATGGGTTCTTTACCAACTGAGCCACAAGGGAAGCCCAAGAATATTGGAGTGGGTATCCTTTCCCTTCTCCAGCAGATCTTCCTGACACAGGAATCAAACCAGGGTCTCCTGCATTGCAGGTGAATTATTTACCAAATGAGCTATGAGGGAAGGCTTGAAACTCTATAGTTTTTTTGAATATATTTCTTATTGGGTTTCAAAGACATGTGTTTATGAGGGGGCCATGTTTCTGGTGCAGGATCCAAGATTTGGGGTATCTGATTTGGAGGTCAAATCATCTGCTCCCCAGGGAAAATAACTGTACCTTTGTAATCCTTCCTATCTGAGGGTTACCATGAACAGAGTGTTGATTTTCCTTTGGTAAGTCCATCTCTCTGCTCTTCTAACCACCAAGATACTGTCCTTTTTTGTTTTGTTGTGAAGACACTGCTATTCCAGATTTCAGATCAATTTCAGGGGAATTAATCCATATGTGGTAATAGAGTTGTTGTGTCTGTGGGAAGAGGTCAGTTCAGGATCTTTCTAAGCCACCCTCTTGAATCTTGTCTCAACATATTCCTTTTTAAAGAAATTTACTCCATGGCTTACTTCCAAGAACTCAAATGATAGTTGTTCTTACAGAAATTTATTTTTACCTTATTACTCCCACTTGACATGGGACTTCAATGACATCCCCATCAAAATTCAAGTAAGTTATTTTGTGGATATCAACAAACTTATCTAAAGATTATGCAGAAAAGCAAAAGATTCAGAATTACCAACACAATATTGAAGTAGAAGAACAAATTGGAGAACTAGCACTACTTGTGCTACTATAAAACTACAGTATATCATAACAAAATATGAAAAACTCTTAAACAGATAGGAGAAATATCAATAATATCAGATATGCAGATGATACTACTGTAATGGAAGAAAGTATAGAGGAACTAATCACAATATTGAAGTAGAAGAACAAATTGGAGAACTAGCACTACTTGTGCTACTATAAAACTACAGTATATCATAACAAAATATGAAAAACTCTTAAACAGATAGGAGAAATATCAATAATATCAGATATGCAGATGATACTACTGTAATGGAAGAAAGTAAAGAGGAACTAAAGAACCTCTCTATTTGAGTGAAAGGGGAGAGTGAAAAGGCCAGCCAAAAACTCAATATTTAAAATAAATAAATAAATAAATAAGATCATAGCATCTGATCTCATAACTTCAGGACAAACTGAAGGGGGAAAGGTGGAAGTAGTAACAGATTTCCTCTTCTTGGGCTCTAAAATCACTGTGGATAGTGACTGTAATAATGAAACTAGAATATGATTGCTTCTTAGAAGAAAAGCTATGATAAAACTAGACAGTGTGTTGAACAAAAACATCATTTTGACAACAAAAGTCCATATAATCAAAGGAATGGTCTTTCCAGTAGTCATGTATGGATGTGAGAGTTGGGCCATAAAGAAGGCTGAACACTGAAGAATTGATGCTTTCAAATTGTGGTGCTAGAGAAGATTCTTGAGAGTCCCTTGGACTGCAAGAAGATCAAACCAGTCAATCCTAAAAGAAATCAATCCTGAATACCCATTGGAAGGGCTGGTGCTGAAGCTGAAGTTCCAATACTTTGGCCACCTGATTTGAAGAGCTGACTCATCAAGGAAAGACCCTGATCTTTGGAAATGTTTAAGGAAGAAAGAGAGGAGGGAGACAGAGGATGAAGTGGTTGGATGGCATCACCAATTCAATGGACATGAATTTGGGCAAACTTCAGGAGATGGTGAGGGACAGGAAAGCATGGTGTGCTGCAGTCCATGGGGTAGCAGAATCAGATACGACTTGGCAACTGAACAACAAAAACAATTCAAGATAGTTGATACTGGCCCAAAAAAGAACAGAATAGAGTGACAAGAAATAGACCCTCTAAACATGGGTTTTCATTGGAAGGACTGATGTTAAAGCTAAAACTCCAATACTTTGGCCACCTGAAGCGAAGAGCTGACTCATTTGAAAAGACCCAATGCTGAGAAAGATTGAGGGCAGGAGGAGAAGGGGACGACAGAGGATAAGATGGTTGGATGGCATCTCTGACACAATGGACATGGGTTGGGCTGGACTTCGGAAGTTGCTGATGGACAGGGAGGCCTGGCATGCTGCAGTCCATGGGGTCACAAAGAGTCAGACATGACTGAGTGACTGAACTGAACTGAACTGAAACATGGTCAACTCATCTCTGACAAAGAAGCAAAGATATTACAATGGAAAAAAGACAGTTTTTTAAACAAAAGATGCTGACTGGAACAACTGAATATGCATATGCAAAAAAAAAGTGAACCTAGACATATCTTCACATAAATTAACTTAAAATGGATCAGAAGACCTAAATATCAAATGTGAAACTATAAAACTCTTAGAAGTTAACATATGAAAAAACTTAGAGGTGTTTGAGTATGCAAAAGTCTTTTAGGTATAACAGTGGCACATGATACATGAAAAAGCAAATAATAAGGTGAATTTCATTTAAATTAAAAACTTCTGTTTGGTGACAGACAATGTCACTGACTGAGAAAATATTTGAAAATGATACATCTGACAAAGTATTGTTATCTAAAATATAGAAAGAACTTTTACCAACTGTAAGAAAATAAACGGCTCAATTAAGAATAGGCCAAAAACCTAAATAGATATCTCACCAAAGGATATATAAAAATAGAAAATATGCACATGAAAAGATATTTAACATTATATGTCTCTAGAAAATTTCAAATTAAAACAGGACAAACCACTCTAACAACTGTTAGAATGGCACCTGCTGTTGAGAATGTGGAGCAAGAACTCACGTTTATTGCTGTGGGGATTCAAAATGATGCAGCTACTTTGTAAAACAGTTTGGATATCTCTTACAAAAATAAACAAACTCCTTGGAATTTACCCCCCAAAGTAGAAAATTACATCCACACAAAAACCTGCACCATGGATATTTATAGTAGTTTCAGTAATAATTGCCAAATTTTCGAAGACACCAATATATCTTTCACACGATGAATAAACAAACTGTGATACATTCAGACAATGGAATATTATTCAGCACTAAAAATAATTGCACTCTCAAGCTATAAAAACATCAAGTAAACTTAAATGCATATTAATAAGTGAAAGATACTATTCTGAAAAGGCTACATGTTGTATTATTCCAACCATATGAGATTCTGTAAAAGGCAAACTTATAGAGACAGTAAAATGATTAGTAGTTGCTAGAGGTTGGTAAAGTCCCATGAACAGAGGAGCCTGGTAGGCTGCAGTCCATGGGGTCGCTAAGAGTTGGACATGACTGAGCAACTTCACTTTCACTTTTCACTTTCATGCATTGGAGAAGGAAATGGGAACCCACTCTAGTATTCTTGCCTGGAGAATCCCAGGGACGGGGGATCCTGGTGGGCTGCCGTCTATGGTGTCGCACAGAGTTGGACATGACTGAAGTGACTTAGCAGCAGCAGCAGCAGCAACAGAGGTTGGGAAAGAGGGAAGGATGATTGGCTAACAGAGAGGAAGTTTAGAGAAATGAAACTATTCTGTATGCTTTTTCAGTAAAGGATTCATGTCATTATGTATTTGTCAAAACCTATAGATTGTAATGGAGAAGGAAATGGCAACCCACTCCAGTGTTCTTGCCTGGAAAATCCCAGCGACAGGGGAGCCAGACGGGCTGCCGTTTATGGGGTCGCACAGTCTCGGACATGACTGAAGTGACTTAGCAGCAGCAGCAGCAGCATAGTTTGCAAAACACCAATAATGAACTCTGGTGTAAACTAAGAACTTTGGATGATTAAGATGTATCATTCCAGGTTCATCCTTTGTAACCATTGCATGACTCTGGTGGGAAGGATGTATGTGTGTGTGTGTATTAAAAAAAAGGCAAAATATCCACCTATGTACGTTCTGCTCAATTATACTATGAATCTAAATCCTCTTTAAAACATAATATTTAGTAATTGATTGCAAAACTAAAGAACAACAACAAAACCCCTATTGGATTGGGTTAATTTAGGTACAGAATTGAGTATGGTGAAAGAATACAGTTTAAAGAATCAAGTATGGGCTTCATGCATGGCCCCTGAAGGTGAGTTTCTCTGATACCGAATTAAAGATTCAGCCTCTCTGAACATTTCTTTCTTTATCTATACTTTGAATCCAAATTTTATTCTACTTCTGAGGGTCATTATAAAAATCAATTAAGTGTTATGAGTAGTAAGCATTAACTTTAGTGAAAAAAAATATATATATATGTTAACAAAGTGCATAATGATCATAAAACAATTGCCTCAGTGATGGCACTCAGTGGAAGTTGGATCTTAAATTATTTCTAACACTATTTGCACTTAGGTAAGTTATTAAATGTCTCAGTTATTAAACATTTCAGGTATTGCACAGTTTTCTCATTATAAATTGACAATATTTGTCCAGATTATTTTTTGTTTATGTTATTATTTTTTAAGTTATTTATTTTAAATGAAACAGAGATGAATATTTTTATAATAATAATTTTATAATTTGGACTGGTTGATCTCCTTGCAGTCCAAGGGACTCTCAAGAGTCTTCTCCAACACCACAGTTCAAAAGTATCAATTCTTCTGCACTCAGCTTTCTTTACAGTCCAACTCTCACATCCATACATGACTACTGGAGAAACCATAGCTTTGACTAGCTGAACCTTTTTTGGCAAAGTCATGTCTTTGCTTTTTAATAAGCTTTTTATTTATGCAAAAAAAATTTGTAAGTTGTCTAAAGTACATATATATGAATTATATATATATGTATACAAAAAGTATTCTACTATGCTTGATAAAGACATGAGAAAGAACAAGAACAAGAACAACAACAACAACAACAACAAAACAGAGATGGAGAAATTGGAAAACATAAACTAAATGAAGTGGAAGCACTGAATATGAAATAGAAAATGTGAAACAAACTAGATAAAAGTAAAATATCGTCATATAGTCCAGCAGTTTTCTTAACATGGCTGCTTATTGGAAACATATTTGGATCTCTGGCGGTAAGAAAAAAAGCAATTCCTGGGCATTTGTATTTTTAAAAAGTTCCAACATTATTCTGATATGTATCTGGAGTTTTAAAACTAAGTATAGGTTTTTCTATTAAATCGCAGTTTTGGTGATGTTGAATTCTACAATTTTTCCGTTGACCAATCATAACATAATGGTACTAAGTGAGTAATAGTTACATAGTCAAAATAGTAAAAGATGTTTACCAGTTTTCACAACCAATAACCAAACCAAAAATAAAAAATAATTACAATTGCAAGTTATAATAAGAACATGATTAACCTAGCAATATAAAATAACTACTTACAATTTAGGGAGTCAAGAAGAGTGATGTGGTAAGTGGAAATGCATACGTACACGTGTTTGCATCTACTCAACCAGTCTATGTCTTTTGAATGGTGCATTTAATCCACTTACATTTAAGGTAATTATTGATATATATGATCCTACTACCATTTTCATAATTATTTTGGTTTTATTTTCTGTAGGTAGGGCTTTTCATTCTCTCATTTTCTGCCTAGAGAAGTTCCCTTAGCATTTGTTGTCAAGCTGTTTGGTGGTGCCGAATTATCTTAACTTTTGCTTGTGTGGCTTTTGATTTCTCCATCAAATCTGAAGGAGAGTCTTGCTGGGTAGAGTATTCTTGGTTGTAGGTTCTTCTTTTTCATCACTTTAATATATCAAGCCATTCCTTTCTGGCTTGTAGTGTTTCTGTTTGGAGATCAGCTGATAGCCTGATGGGAGTTCCCATATGTTGTTTGTTGTGTTTCCCTTGTTGCTTTTAATATTTGATCTCTGTTTTTAATTTTTTTCAGCTTGATTACTATGTGTCTCAATGTGTTCCTCCTTGGGTTTATCCTGCCTCAGACTCTCCGTGCTTCCTGACTTGGTTAATTATTTCTTTCCCCATGTTAGGGAAGCTTTCAGCTATTATCTCTTCAAATATTTCATAGATCCTTTATTTCTTCTCCTTTTGGGACCCCTATAATGTGAATGTTGGTGCATTTAATGTTGACCCAGAGGTCTCCTGGACTGTCTTAATTTCTTTTCATTCTTTTCCGTATATTCTGTTCTGTGACAGTGATTTCCACCATTCTGTACTCCAGGTCATTTATCCATGCTTCTGCCTCAATTATTCTGCTATGGATTCCCTCCAGTGTATTATTCATCTTTGTTTGCTTGTTGTTTAGTTCTTGTGGATTTTTGATAAATATTTCTTGTGTCTTCTCAATCTTTGCCTCCATTCTTTTTCTGAGATCTTGAGTCATATTCACTATCATTATTCTGAATTCTTTTCCTGAAAGGTTGCCTATCACCACTTCATTTAGCTGTTTTTCTGGGGTTTTATCTTGTCCCTTCATCTGGGATGGTGACCTCCAAGTATATTTATGCCAAAGGGGACCCTCCCAGGCAGCTGCTATTAGTACCCCTGTTGCTGTGGTGAGCCCCTGCTGACTCATGCCTCCACAGTAGATCCTCCAACACTAGGAGGTGGTTTTGGTTCAGTTTCCTATGGGGTCACTGCTGCTTTGCTCCTTTCCTCTGAGTCTTGGTGCACAAAAGGTTTTGTTTGTGTGCAGGTTCTCCAAGCCTGGAATCTCTGTTTCCCACAGACCTGTGGAAGTCTTGTAATCAAATCCCACTGGGCTTCAAGATCAGTGTCTCTGGGAATTCCCAGCCCCTTCCTTGGGTCCCTAGACTGAGAAGCCTGATGTGGAGTTCTGAACCTTCACAAGCAGTGGGAGAACTTCTTTGGCATTATTGTTCTCTGGTTTGTGTATCACCCACCCGGCAGGTATGGGACTTGATTTTATCATGATTGTGCCCCTCCTACCATCTCACTGTGGCTTCTTCTTTGTCTTTGGACTTGGGGTATCTTTTTTTTTGGTAAGTTCCAGGATTCTTTTGTCAATGGTTGTTCAACAGCTAGCTGTGATTTTAGTGCTCTCACAGGAGGAGATGAGCACATGCCCTTATACTCTGCCATTTTCAAAGGACCAGCCAGATGATCTTAAAATCCCATCCATCTCTATCATCCTATGGCTTCCCAAAGCTTCAAAACTTCATTAAGGTCATCTATTGTTAGTCCAGTTAAAACTGAGGTATGTATTCAGAGAAATCATTTGTGTCACATAACCCAGTTATGTGATACAAAAGTTACCAGGTTCTTCCATGATTTAAGCTAATGTTTGATTTTAGACATAACATCACTATCAAAATGTGGCATCAGCATATAGCATACGGTATTTATTGACAGAGTAGGAACTCCAAACATCTAGTGATAGAAATATGAATCAGACAGTTTCTGCCTTCCAGAGCTAACAGTCTTGTGATCATGATAATGGGAAAGGTAAGTATGCATGAGTGACAGTGCTATTACCAAGCAGATGAAAAGTGATATTAGCAGGCAAAGGCTGAACCTCTAATTCTTTCTGAGTGCCTAGGGTTGACATTAAAAGGGGAATGGATAGTATTACTGGGCTATGAGAAATGAAAACAAGTTCCCTAGTAATGAAAGTGGGTGGATTTCCAGACAAGAATGATTGAGCTAGGATGTATAATAGTGGCTGCTCTTTGTTGAATATCTATTACATGCCAAGGACTTCCCACAAATTATTTTTAATCTTATTAAGATCTTGATTATTTCCATTGTATTAACCAGCATGATGAGTTTTAGAATCATACAGTCAAAATCTCACAGCTAAAAATGGCTTTCATTAGATTTGAACTTAAGTATCTAACTGACTCCAAGCTTACATTATTCTTTTTCAACATGCCACACTGCATCTCTGTCTACAAAAGTGTCAAGTTTCATTCCAGCTAAAGAATCTAACCTTTCAAATTTCCAACGTGCAGAAACATCAGGAAAGTGACAATGCATAGGCTTAGATCACTGGAATAATTTTTGAATACTACACTCTTTCAGTAAAAGATCACTTCATTTATGCCACATTTGTGGAGCCTGGAACCTTGAGCTTTATGCTGTTAACTACATTTTCAATAGACACAGAATAGGTTATAAGAAGACTCTTTTCATTAAATGCTTTTATTCTTATATGCATATGTGTATTTCTGTCTCTAGTTAATTTTGTATTCATGTGAAGAGTGAGGGGCATTAAAGCTGTTGTATCTGCCATGAAGTTACCTATTAAAATGAAATTTCATACTACCCAGCTATCTGGGTAAATGTCTGAGATGCACATAACTGGCTTCAGCTCCCATCCTAGTTCAGTTTATCACTTCCTAGTTGTGTAGTATTTATGGTATTTTGGTAAACAGAATGCCTTCTGGTTTAGAAATATCTGAGTTTTAATCCAAGTCCTGGCATTTAAAAACTGTATAGCTTCAGAAAACTTAATTAGCCTCCAAGGCCTGGTCTATAAATGGGAATTATATTTATTTAATTGGGCTATTGAAAGAATTAAAACATCCAATGCACATAGCATATGCTAAAGTATAAAATTTTGACTGTAAAAACATTTATCAATAATTATGTGGATGCATGCAATGTCTAAAATTAAACTTCTCCATTAATACCTGGGTAATGTTTTGTTATCAAAAGTCCAGTTCAGTTCAGTTCAGTTCAGTCACTCAGTCGTGTCCGACTCTTTGCGACCCCATGAATCGCAGCATGCCAGGCCTCCCTGTTCATCACCATCTCTCGGAGTTCACTCAGACTCGTGTCCATCGAGTCAGTGATGCCATCCAGCCATCTCATCCTCGGTCGTCCCCTTCTCCTCCTGCCCCCAATCCCTCCCAGCATCAGAGTCCTTTCCAATGAGTCAACTCTTCGCATGAGGTGGCCAAAGTATTAGAGTTTCAGCTTTAGCATCATTCCTTCCAAAGAAATCCCAGGGTTGATCTCCTTCAGAATGGACTGGTTGGATCTCCTTGCAGTCCAAGGGACTTTCAAGAGTCTTCTCCAACACCACAGTTCAAAAGCATCAATTCTTCGGCGATCAGCCTTCTTCACAGTCC
>SJYT01037077.1:24951-117453 GCA_006410635.1 Cephalophus harveyi | reverse complement strand
CAGAGTCCCTTGGACTTCAAGGAGATCCAACCAGTCCATCCTAAAGGAAATCAGTCCTGGGTGTTCATTGGAAGGACTGATGTTGAAGCTGAAACTCTAATACTTTGGCCACCTGATATGGAGAGCTAACTCACTCGAAAAGACCCTGATGCTGAGAAAGACTGAGGGCAGGAGGAGAAGGGGATGACAGAGGATGGTTGGATGGCATCACTGAAACAATGGACATGGGTTTGGGTGGACTCCAGGAGTTGGTGATGGACAGGGAGGCCTGGCATACTCAGGTTCATGGGGTCACAAAGAGTCAGACATGACTGAGTGACTGACCTGAACTGAACTGAAATGGAAATATGACTTTAAAGTTCTTTAGAAGAGAAACTAATTGTTCTTTTATGAAATATCTGTTAGTGACAGAAATGGTTTTCAGAAAATAAGCTATTTCTATATTTCAGTGGCTTATTTATTTCCACAATGGTCCTATACTCATTGTCTTTTAGCAGAATAGGAAATTAAGCCAAGCCTCACTCTGAGCTCTCTAAATTTTTAGTAATTTGATTCCCTTCATAAACTTCTCTTACGTGTGGAACTTATTGTCTTTTTTCTTTGAAATTATGTAGTAGAAAAAATTGCAATGTCAGCATAGCAGTGAAATTAAAATAGATTGTAAGAAATGTGATTTGATTTTATTGCTTCCATATTAATTTCAAATGCACAGTAGCTTTGACTACTAAAACGTTTCATTGACCATAGCAGAATCCCCTACAATCATGCTTATGGTGTTTTATTTGCAGAGTTATACATATTTATCAACAGCAAAAATTCCACTACACCTCTGCTGTTGTAATACATCATTAAATAAATACTTATATTCAAATAAAGGACCAATTAAACTCCCAGGCCTAAATATTTATAACCTGAAGCACATAACTACTAACAAATCTTATCTTTTAGGTTGCAACAAAGCCTTAGGAGTTTTGACCTTTTCTACCAGCCATTCTAATGAAGTCTTGTTTCTTCATGAGTGTCTGTCAGCAAAGCTGCTTATTGGGTGACAGGCACTCTGGGTCTCACCTTTCATGATCAGCCCTCACATGGTGATGACATTTCAGAAACAACACGACATGATCTATGAAAGAAATCATTGCTAAATGAAGTTTATTAAAAGTAAAACCTTTGCTCTGCAAAAGGCAGTATCAATAGGATGAGAAGATAAGCCACAGATCGGGAGAAAATATTTGCAGAACATGTATCTGATAAAGGACTGTTACCCAAAATATGCAAAGAACATTTGAAATTCAAGAATAAGAAAACAGCTCAATTTAAAAGAAGGCCATTGGCACTAGTAAATACCTCACCAGAGAAGAAATACAGATGGCAAGTAAACATAGGAAAAGAAGGCCCAAATCCTATGTCATCAGGAAAATGCAAACTGCAATGATGAGACATTGGCACCACTACCCTGCTTTTACACTGGCCAACGTCCAGAGCGCTGAGAGCACCAGGTCCTGGTGAGGGTGTGGAGCGGTGGGAGCTCCCATCACTCTGGCGGGAACGCAGGTGGTGCACACAGCCACTGTGGAAGGCACTTTGGTTGTATCTTATAAAATTAAGTATACTTTAACTGTCCGTCTTGGCAATCACCCCTTCATGGTATTTACCTTTGTTGAAAGCCTGTGTCCACACAGAAAGCCATGCGTTTGCTGTGTACAGCACTTTTATTTTATCATAATGGCCCAAACTCAGAAGCAGCCCAGCGGTCTTCTGTGGGTGAAAGGATGAATACCCTGTGGTACATCCAGACAGTGGGATGCTGTTTGGTGATAAAATGAAGTGAGCTGTCCAGCCACAGTTACCCATGTGTAACTAAACGTGTGATAGCAAATGAAGGAGGTCAGTCTGAATGAGCATTGTGCTGTTTGAGTCTAACTGTATGCCATTTTGGAAAGGGCAAAATGCTGGCAAGACTGAAAAGGGCATTGGTTTCTAGGGGTTGAGTAGGGAGGGATAAATAGGCTTAGCACAGTAGGTTCTTAGGGCAACGGAATTATTCTGTACGATACTAGATTGGTGGATACATGTCTCTACACGTTTGTTAAAACCTATAGAATGTACAGCACCAAGAGCAACCCTAAAGTAAATGGAGGACTTTAGGCAATAAAGTGTATCTATATAGAATCAGCAGTTGTAACAAATGTGCTGTCTGTGGGGGGATGTTGATAGTGGGGATTACACAGGTGTGAGGTATCAGAGTGAAACATCTTTGGGAAATCTCCATACCTTCCACTCGACGCTGGAAATCTAAAACAGCTCTGCAAAATAAAGTTTATTTAAAACTGGAAAAAAGTAATGTAAAATAAAATAATCAAAAATTAAAGAATAAAATATTGCTATGCAGCACAGGCTTCACGTAATGGACGTGTTTTCACATGTAGTTTAAAATAGGCAAGTTTATGCAATCAAAACCACAATGGCTGCTATAAAAAGGTAAGAGATAAGTATTGATGTGGATGTGAGAAAGGAGCCCTAGTGCACTGTTGGTGAGAATGTAAACTGGTGCAGCCACTGCTTCAAGAAACAGTATGGAGGATCCTCAAAACATTAAAAATAGAGCTGCCATATGATCCAGCAATGCCGCCATGCTCAGTGACTCAGTCGTCTCCAACTCTTTGCTACCCCATGGACTGTAGCCCACAAGGATCCTCTGTTCACGGGATTCTCCAGGCAGCAATACTGGAGTGGGTTGCTGTTTCATTCTGGGAATGCCATATATGGGTATATTCTCAAAGGAAACAAAAACAGGATCTTGAAGAGACATCTGCCCTCCCATGTAATTGTAGTGTTACTTATAATAGCCAAGATATTGAAACAAGCTGTTGACAGGTTAATGGATAATAGACAGTTTATATACTATATACATGTATACACACACACATATATATGTGAAATATTATTTAGCCATGAAAATGAAGGAAATCCTGGCATTTGTGTCAACATGGATGAAGCTTGAAGTCACTATGCTAAAAGAGAAAGATAAATAATGTACTGTATCACTTATACATGGAATAAAAAAATAAACTCAGAAGAACAGAGGGTAGAACCATGGCTGCCAGCAGCTGGGGCTGGAGAAAACAGGGAGAGACCAGAGTAAGGGTGCAGACTTGCATGTGTAAGAGGAACAATGTTGAGGACCCTATGTGCATGTGGTGACTGGTTGATAACACTGAGTATTTACAATTTTCTAAGAGATGAGAACTTAAATGCCCTCACCAAAATTATGTGAATTTATATTGTAATATAAATTACACCCATCCCCAAGAAAAAGAAACACAAAAAAGCACAATGGTTGTCTGAGGAGGCCTTACACATAGCTGAGAAAACAAGAGAAGCTAAAGGAAAAGGAGAAAAGGAAAGACATAAGCATCTGAATGCAGAGTTCCAAAGAATAGCAAGGAGAGATAAGAAAGCCTTCCTCAGTGATCAATGAAAAGAAATACAGGAAAACAATAGAATGGGAAAGACTAGAGATCTTTTCAAGAAAATTAGAGATACCAAGGGAATATTTCATGCAAAGATGGGCACAATAAAGGACAAAAATGGTATGGACCTAACAGAAGCAGAAGATACTAAGAAAAGGTGGCAAGAATATACAGAAGGACTGTATATACAAAAATATCTTAATGACCCAGATAACCATGATGCTGTGATCACTCACCTAGAGCCAGACATCCTGGAGTCTGAAGTGAAGTGGGCCTTATGAAGCATCACTACAAGGCTAGTGGAGGTAATAGAATTCCAGTTGAGCTATTTTAAATTCTAAAAGATAATGCTGTTAAAGTGCTGCATTCAGTATGCCAGCAAATTCAGAAAACTCAGCAGTAGCCACAGGAGTGGAAAAGGTCAGTTTTCATTCTAATCCAAAAGAAACTCAATGTCAAAGAATGTTCAAACTACCGCACAATTGCACTCATCTCATACACTAGCAAAGTAATGCTCAGAATTCTCCAATGGAGTCTTCAACAGAATGTGAACCGAGAACTTCCAGATTTCAAACTGGATTTACAAAAGGCAGAGGAACCAGAGATCAAATTGGCAACAACCGTTGGATCATAGAAAAAAGCAAGAAAATTCCAGAAAAACATCTACTTCTGCTTTATTGACTATGACAAAGGCTTTGATGGTGTGGATCACAACAAACTATGGGAAATTCTGAAAGAGATGGGAATACCAGAACACCTTAGCTACCTCCTGAGAATTCTGTATGCAGGTCAAGAAGCAACAGTTAGAACTGGACATGGAAAAATGGATGGTTCAAAATTGGGAAAGGAGAATGTCAAGGCTGCATATTGTCACCCTGCTTATTTAACTTATATGCAGAGTACATATGAGAAACGCTGGACTGGAAGAAGCACCAGCTGGAATCAAGATTATAGAGAGAAATATCAATAACCTCAGATATGCAGATGACACCACCCTTATGGCAGAAATCGAAGAGGAACTAAAGAGCTTCATGGTGAAGGTGAAAGAGGAGAGTGAATAAGGTGGCTTAAAACTCAACATTCAAAAAACAAATATCATGGCATCTGGTCCCATCACTTCTTGGCAAATAGATGGGGAAACAATGAAACAGTGAGAGACTTTATTTTCTTGGGCTCCAAAATCACTGCAGATGGTGACTGCAGCCATGAAATTAAAAGATGCTTGCTCCTTGGAAGAAAAGCTATGACAAACCTAGATAGCATATTAATAAGTAAAGACATTGCTTTGCCACCAAAGGTCTATCTGGTCAAAGCTATGGTTTTTCCAGTAGTCATGTTTGGATATGAGAGTTGGACTATAAAGAAAGCTGCACACCAAAGAACTGATGCTTTTGAACTGTGATGTTGGATAAGACCCTTGAGAGTCCCTTGGACTGCAAGGAGATCACACCAGTCAGTCCTAAAGGAAATCAGTCCTAAATATGCACTGGAAGGATTGATGCTGAAGCTCCAATACTTCAGCCACCTGATGCGAAGAACTGATTCACTGGGAAAGACCCTGATGCTGGGAAAGATTGAAGACAGGAGGAGAAGGGGATCACAGAGGATGAGATGGTCGGATGGCATCACCGACTCGATGGATGTGAGTTTGAGCAAGCTCCGGGAGTTGGTAATGTACATGGAAGCCTGGCTGCAGTCCAGGAGGTCGCAAAGAGTTGGATGTGACTGAGTGACTGAACTGAATGGAACGTTATAACATATATTTATATATAAATAAATATGTGGGATGAGAGATGTGTTCATCAACTAGATGGAAAGAATCGTTTCACAGTAGATGTGCATAGCAAATCACTGTAATATTTTACATTTTTCTGTGTCAATTTATACCTCAATAGAGCTGAAAAATAGGCAAGTCTCCAAAATATTTATCTGAAAATTGTATGATATATGGTTGGCAGTTCATTTGTCATTTTGTTTATATAAAAAACTATTTCCCTTTAATTCTACTTATTTCTAAAGTATTCCATTTGAAATATACTTGTATTGCTCATCTATTTCTTTTTAAAATAAGGTTAAGTGACACAGTTTTTCTCTAGAGTTATTGTTTGGTGTGACAAGTGTAGGATGAATTTACTGAAAATGCATTATGTCTCCTCAACCATGTAATTATTCCCACGAATCAGGTTAATGATGAGAAGCAGAAACTGCTTTCTGACCTTTCTGCCAAACTGAGAACAGCCCTTTCCCTTGGCACAGAAAGTGATAAGGTCAATCTTTGGCCTGGAGAACAAGTATAAAGAAATATCCCTCTCAGATCTGATAATCCCATTTTTATTAGTTACATCTTTAGCTCATTCCTCAGAGCTACAATCAGTTCAAATTTTTTAAAAAAATTGTATTTAATGATAATTCTTGAAAAATATCAGTACATCATTCTTAATATTTCAGCTTCTAGTAAATTATAGAGGTGGAAAGAGACAGTAAACTCCAAATCACATGGTCTTAGGAAGCTCAGTTATTTCCGTCTCTTGATTGTGTACACCACTTTATTCTCTTTTCTCTTGTCAATGCAGAGAAGTCATAAACATAGGGGAACTGTAAGTTTTATCAAACTGAATTAAAATGAAATACTCTGACTTAATTGAGCAATAATATAAGGTGATTATAATTATAATAATATAAGGTGATTAAGGTGATATAATTCATAATAAATAAAGTTTTACCTCATTGTAGCAGCCCAAGAATAATAGGGCAATTTAACTATATTTGTTGGAAGACTTTCTGCTTGTGAAACTCACAAAATCTATTATTTTAAAGATGGATTTGTTATAAGACTTTTATTAATAGTATGCATTATGTGCTATTTTTAAAATGAAATTTCATAAAATATAGTACATATATAGAAATTTCATAAAACATAGATGTACAGCTTCATTATTCAAAAGCTAAAGCCCTGTGTAATCACAGTCTAAGTCAAGAAGAGTGGGTTGTGCTCAACTCAGATTCTGTCTCCCCAGCGTGTCCTCCCCACTCACACTGGGTTTGCATCCGTCTAAATTGACTACTGTCCTGACAACTGGATAATGATTGTCTAGCTTTGCTATAGGTCTTTGTATCCCAACCAGGAATGCATTGCAAACTACTCCTGTAGTTCATCTGAATCAAGGTCATATATGTATATAATATAAATATAGCTGTGTATCTGCTTTCTTTCTGTTCACATTGTGTTCCTTGACATTCACTTACATTGTGACTACAATGCACGAATTTTCCTTGCTGTATCCTCTTCCTTTATGGTATCACAGTTTGCTATGGTGTTTGTCTACAACATATGTTGGCGGGCACACGGTTTACCAATGTTTTAAGCCACATGTACGTGGTTGGGACTGAGAATAATGCCATAAGGAACACGCTTGCATGTGTGCAACGGGGCACAGGTGTCCACACTGAGGTGCATTTATATTAGACTTGAATGATCAAAGCCTCACCAGCGGTATATGGGCTTCTACGTTTCTAGTCATCCTCCCTTCACCAAAATGTGACATTTCCTGTCTTCTTAGTTGCAGCCACTCTGGGAGATTTTACACAAAAATGCATAAGTTTTAAAACTGCAATGGTTTCAGGTCTTACATTTAAGTCTAATTGATTTTGAATTGATTTTTGTATACAGTGTGACATAAAGGTCCCATTTCATTCTTTTGCAGGTTGATACTAAGTTCTCCTAATACCATTTATTGAAGAGATTAGCCATTCCCCATTTCTCTCAAAGATTCAGAGACCATGTATGCATGGGTTCATTTCTGGATGTTCTATCCTGTCCCGTTGGTCTACATCTGTTTTTCTGCTGGTATCTTATTCTTTCGATGACTGTTATTTTGCAATACATTTGAAATAAGAACATGCAGTGCCTCTAGCTTTGTTCTTCTTTTTCAACATTGATATGGCTATTCAGGGTCTTCTGAGGACTTTAGGATGATTTCCTGTGGAGTTTAGGATGATTTCCTCAAGAAACCACAGGGATTTTGGTTGGGATTCACTGCAATGGTGGCCACTTTGGATGTTATAGATCTCTTAAAATATTAATTCTTCCAATCCATGGATACAGATGTCTTACTGTTTATCTGTATCTATAATTCCCTTCATTAAAATTTTGCAGTTTTCAGTATACAAATCTTCCACCTTTTTGGTTAATTGCTAAATATTTTATAGTCTCTGTAGCTGTTATGAGTGAGATTGTTTTCTTAATTTCATTCAAAGACTGGAGAATGAACCCCTTCAAATAAAAGTTAAAAATAGCAAAGGGGAACAAAATTAAGGATCAGTGTGCAAAATTATACAGTAATGATTAAATTAACAAAGAAATGAAATAAAAGAAAGGCTTTAAATTACATTTTAAAGCAGGTAAAATTTCCCCAAAGTTTTAAAATACCATTTCTGTGCTTTTCTATTTCATTATCTAGTTTGTTTCACATATTTGTCTTAAAAGATCTTAGCATATGTTTTAAATAGTCTACTCAGCATTGCATTTGTTTGTTTGAGGATTAAACCTGCTTTGAAGGAATAAAAATCAACTCTTTCTCTATAATATGATAGCAAAGTTGAGTAGACTATGTCTACTGGGTCTAGTGTTAATAGTCTCTAATACCCACAAAGTTGTCTTTATATTGCAAACAGGGTCCAGTGCAAGTCTGTTTAGCATTTTTGCCCCTTCCTGTCTAACAGCTATTTTTATTACCCCGATCTTTTTGCCATCCTTGGTTCCTGCAGAGGACTGTCTCCAGAACCAAAGTCTGCAGATTCTCAAGTCCCACAGTCCGCTCTCCACATCTGTGGGTTCCGCATTTGTGAATTCACACAACTGTGAAGTGTTGCCCTATGTTTACAGTCCACAGTTGGCTGAATCCGCCAACGCAGAGCCTGCATATTTGCAAAGCTAAATGTAATATATTGTCACTATAAAATAAAACATACACACTTTCTAAAGCAAAAGAATCTCAACCTAATGGCTGTTAAGGCAACAAACAGCACAATAGATATGTACAGTCTACCTCCGAATGATTTTATGTGATTCTGAGCTATGGAAAAGCAAAAATTAACTACATTTATCTCCCTGCACTATTTCTCAGATTAAGGACTACTTACTTATAAATAGAAAGGTATTTTTTTGTCCCTATAGAGTTAGACAAAGTTAGACTTGTCATACACTATAGGTTAAGATAGTTCTCTGAATATATAAAGAAAGCAGTGCACAGGTGCTGTAATTTTCAGACTTAGCCCATCAATGTAACAATAGATACATAAAGTCATCCCAAATTGGGGTTAGCCTTATTAAATCATGAATAAAAGATAATTTTGCCATGTCTGGAATTCTAGGCCTATTGTTGTCCTCATTTTATACCCTGATGTTTATGTTCCATGACATTCTGGCTTTCATTCTTTCTCTTGAGAAATCAGTTATCAACCTAATCATTGGTTCCTTGGAGGTTATTGTTTATAAACATTGATGGAGACATATTATAAAATCTGATGACTGGTTCACACTCATTTATTGAAGGTAAATGTGATTAATGTACTTTTTGCAGCAGTTAATCTGATACTTTCATAAGATAATGAAAGCATCTTGTGGTGCTTTATACACATAAGCCCCCAGAAATGAGACTCTGTTGACAGATAGTTGTATTCCACTTCCTTGCAGATTGTCTACATGGGCTGGTGTGAAACGCGGGAGCAAGACCCGCTTCAGGACCGTGTGTACTCACCCGCCTTTCTGGCCCTGAGGGGTTCCTGCCTCTACAAGTTTCTGGCACCTCCAGTAAGTGTTTCTGTTCAACATCCCTTATTTTCCCCATGTTATCACAGTATAGTGACATCAACTTTACAATGACAAAGAGCATATTAGTGATATATTTTGAAAATAAGGTACAGGAAAAAATGCAAAGTAGTCCAAATGTTTCTGAAGATTTCTTGCTAAAGATATATATTCTGGCATTAAACACTGACTTTATAGCCCTTGAGAGACCTATGATGCATTTCTATTTTGGTATTTTTGCCAGGCTGAATATGTTTATTATTTGACAGGTCTAAGTCAAACAAATCAGTAGTGCTTTTGATAACTTGTGATATCCCATATTTCATCATTAGCCTTCAAATTAAATTTGGATGATGCCCTTTTGCACCTAAGATCTTTTGGAAACATGTACCTTACACAACTGTAGAATTTCAATAAATATTTATCAATTATAAATATTAAATGCCAGACTACTTGCTTACAGGTCTAATAACTACATAGGATCTTGGAATTATCAGGTTAGACTTGTTGTAATGTTTAGTATCTATGTGCACATAAAGTTCAAATCACCCAGAAGACAGAGAGAAAATCATAAATGCTTACACCTTTATACTGGCCCTACTCTGAACAATTTCTTAGGACGGGACAGACAAATACATGTTTAAAGCATAAACAAGTGAAACAGCTTCAACATGCTGTTTAGTACTTCACAATGTAAAGAACTTAGAAAAACTTCTTGGTGTAAATGTCTTTCTTAAATGCAAAGCCAGCGTTGACACGATATCCAGTATTCTTTGTGTGTAGAAAGTGGTAAACAGAGAACAGACTATTACATAGTGAAATATGGACACAGTATTTTTCATTTACAGTAACTACAAAATATTGGCTACATTTCCCATATTAAAATAATTCAGTTCTGTTCAGTTCAGTCTCTAAGTCGTGTCCAACTCTTTGCGACCCCATGAATCACAGCACGCCAGGCCTCCCTGTCCATCACCAACTCCCGGAGTTACCCCTCAAAACAACACTTATAATTTATGTAGAGATAATGCACCCCACTTCAGTACTCTTGCCTGGAAAATCCCATGGACGGAGGAGCCTGGAAGGCTGCAGTCTATGGGGTCACTGAGGGTTGGACACGACTGAGCGACTTCACTTTCACTTTTCACTTTCATGCATTGGAGAAGGAAATGGCAACCCACTCCAGTGTTCTTGCCTGGAGAATCCCAGAGACGGCGGAGCTTGGTGGGCTGCCGTCTATGGGGTCGCACAGAGTCGGACACGACTGAAGCGACTTAGCAGCAGCAACGCACACACTACTTAAAATACGTCCAGACACCGAGCAATGTTGAGGAAGTTGTTGCTGATAATATGAAATGCCTGCTGCAAGAGGAAGAGAAACAGTGTGAAACTGGGGGAAGCAGAGGCAGAAACACGGCACGAGGAAAACCTCACAGCTCAGGCTGCCTTGCCTGCGTGTGAGAACTTCATGGTCGCACCACAGGTATTAATAGAGCAAATCAGGGGCCATCTTTCTTAAACACGTGATGAGCTTGTTTCTCATCTTTTCAAGGTGACCACGTGGGACTGGACCCGAGCAGAGAAAACTTTTTCAGTTTACGAGATCATGTGTAAGATCCTGAAGGTAGGACCGAAAAGCGGTGATAATTGTAAAGGCTTTACTTGGCCAGTTGGGGTCCTGGGTTCACAGGCAGTTTATGAAAATAAACAATGCCTGGATATGAAGGAAAATACAAGGTGAAGACATGGAAAAGAAAAACACATAAGAGAAAAGATGGAGTGGAGAGAAATGCACATTGACTTAGATAAGTCTTAAGCAGATTCCAAGGTCCTTCCTCGGGAGAGGGACACAAGGGGAAGTTTGTCAGGTCCTCGGAGGATGAAGTAGAAGGTGAACTGGAGATAGTCTGAATTTAAGCTTCAGTTATTACCAGAGTTGTATTTGCTGTGTAAAATGCAGAAGAGAAAGATCTGAATAAGACTTGGAATTAGAGAATGTAGGAAGTAAAAAGGTATATGCAAAGAAAGATGTGTGTGTGTACACACACACACACATACATGTAATATATTTAAGTCTCACAGTTACATTGTTTCTAGGAGTGTAGAGCTGCATATTCAGCTGTCATAAATCAATTACACTTCTGTGCTGTACACAGGATTGTTGCAATAGGAAGTCACTGAGAATTTGGTAAAATTCCAGATAGCTTTTGTTTCCATTTTGCTAGTTGTTTCTTTAGAATGATGTCAACTTTTGCAGTTGATAGTATTTCTCAAAGAAACTCAGCCACACTCTGAGCACTGTCTGCTTTGTGTTACTTCTCCTTTGCATATTTTAAAGAGTGTGTGTGTGTGTGCTCAGTTGCATTGGACTTTTTGTGACCCCATGGACTGTAGCCCACAGGCTCCTCTGTCCATGGGATTCTCCAGGCAAGAATACTGGAGTGGGTTGCCATTTCCTTCTCCAGGGGATCTTCCAGACCCAGGGATTGAACCCCCATCTCCTTCACTGGCAGGTGGATTCTTTACCACTGAGCCAGCCAGGAAGCCCTGTTGTCGAGGGGGGCAGGGTTTTTCAGCCAGGACCTTAACAGGTTATTTTCATCTGGCCATGTTTTATAAGCTATTTTTATTTTTACTACTTATGCAAAAGATTCTATTTTCTAAAAAGGGATATTAGGAGACTGAAGAGCAATCTTCACATACCAATATTAAAAGCTGAGAGTAGGAATTTTATTCTTTGGAACTATTTAAAGGGGGGACTTTGGATTATTTCCTAAAGGCAGGGACAAATAGCTAGCCATGATTCTGGCTGTTTATGACCCTACAATGCCCACATTTATAGGAAGAAGTAGTACACTTCTCCCTGCTGGATGAATTTTTGTCCTAAAAACCATATATTCTTTGGATTTCAAAGCATGGACTTGATGATTCTTTTTAGTATGATGTAATTATCCTCTGAAGTAGAATATTAGAATAGAAATCTGAAGATGAATCTTATAACTATTAATTAAAACCATTAATCTCAATAGGCAGTATTGAAAGGCAACCCTGAATAATATTATAAGAAATTAGCATTATTGTTTTCATGTGTCTCTTGTTTGTTTGCTTTTCTAGTGCTAGTTATGCTAATTTATTGTAGCAAAGCTTCTGTTTGCTTCATAACAATGTCTTGGGGGGAAATGCTGTTATCAATCAAAGTAATAATGAAAACTGATTCAAGTATACTAAATAAGAAATCAAGAATGTAAATGAAAGGTAAAAAAGCTTCTTTTGATAATCATATTTTGTTTATATGCTATATACTTTTAAAAAGTTTAAGTATAAAGCATTTCTCCCTTTGAAGGTATGCAGCATTGTCCGTGAGGGCTACTTGTCTTTACTGGAACTCTACTCTTTTTAAGTAGGAATTTCCTCCAAGTTTCCTGTCAACAGCTGAATCTAACAGACATTAAGCTAGTGAAGGAGTACAAGCCAGGCCGAGTGGCTAGATTTAAACAGGGGGATCCTTATCCAGGCTGTGACAGAGGGCAGGTTGGAAGGCAGAGGGTCTGCTGGGGTCATGATATCCCCCTTCCCCATACCCCTTAGAATAGTGAATATATGAATAATAATTTAAAGGATAGATAATTTTGAAAATAATTATTCCAGTAGGTATTCAGTGACATTTTATTAGAAAAGTAATTTCAATATCTTGGCATCTCCCGTAGCTATAAAAATGGAAATACTTGCATTCATGTATATTACTTTCACCTACTCTTGATGAATTTCTGCAAAGCACAAAAGAATTGAAGTTTTGTAATTATTGAGTTCATATCATTTAAAATGCATGCTATTTTCCCACATTGGTCATATTGGCTGAAAAGGACACAAAAAAATTTTTTTTTTCATTTTGTGATGTACAAAAGCAGATTTATAACATTCTGAGTCATTTCCTCAACTTTCCCTTCTACAATTTTTCGTCAGTTCTTAGCTGCATTCTTTTCACCTTTTAACATCCCTGAAGTGGCTGCACATATAGATGTGTGAGCATATTAGTTGAAAACTTCTACTAAGATCAAGAAATTGCCATGTCAAAGTCCTTTTGACTTAATGAATTACAGTTATGTAAGTAAGGGCAGCAAGTAAGGGAAATGTGTAGCTTTTAAAAAGCAGTAAAATTTCTGAAACATGTTAGACTCAGTTTTTTCATGTCTCAGCTGGTAGAATATTCCCATGATAGTTTAAGGATTATAGAAATCAACTCAGTAAAAGATACCATGCTTATAATCGCCTTAAAACTTACCAATTACATTAATAAGTATTGCTTAATCTCATCATCTTCACAGCTCTGGAAGGAAAAAGGAGCATTGTGTGTTATCCACCTGTCCAGTGAGAAATGGAATCTCATGCAGTCAATGTTTTGATAACTACTCTTGCTAGGAAGAGTTGAAGCCAGAAATTCTTCAGTGTCAGTTCAGAAAGAAATGTGTCAGTTATGGACTTTGAGGACTGGAAATTGTCCTCTGTGACCCTTGTAATGAAGAATTAGTGATTTCAGAGGGTAGAATCCTTGTTACCACAGCGTCTCCACCACACAGTGGTCAACACTGACCCAGGGGTGACTGGGCCAGTAGCTCAAGTATGTGCCAGTCTGCATAACTCCAAGTTTCCATCAGGACAGTGACCTGCTGGACCGGCGGAGACACTGCTTCACCGTGCAGTCCGAGTCTGGGGAGGACCTGTACTTCTCAGTGGAGCTCGACTCCGACCTTGCCCAGTGGGAACGAGCCTTCCAAACAGCAACCTTCCTGGAGGTGGAGCGGATACAGGTGAGGATCTGTGAAAGCTGAGGACCTGTGACCCCCAGGATGCATGACCCCTCCCTAGAATTCTGAAAAAAATTCAAGCGAACATGAAAATCCAGTTCTGTGAGGCTCAAATGTTCAGTCATTGGCCATGGTTTAAATGAGGTGCAACACGACTCTGAAAGCATTTTAATTTTTCTATAATTTGATCTTTCTAGCCTATTTCCTACCTCTCATCAAAAACACATTTCTAAATTTAATTAGAATCTTGCTGTTGTTCAGTCAGTCAGTTGTGTCCAACTCTTTGCAACCCCATGGATTGCAGCACGCCAGGCTTCCCTGTCCATTACCATCTCCTGGAGCTTGCTCAAACTCACGTCGCTGAGTTGGTGATGCTATCCGTCCATTTCATCCTCTGTCATCCCCTTCTCCTCCTGTCTTCAGTCTTTCCCAGCATTAGGATCTTTTCTAATGAGTTGGCTCTTTACATTAGGTGCCCAAAGTATTGGAGCTTCAGGTTCAGCGTCAGTCGTTCCAATGAATGCTCAGAACTGATCTCCTTTAGGATAGACTGGATCTCCTTGCAGTCCAAGGGACTCTGAAGCGTCTTCTCCAACACCTCAGTTCAAAAGCATCAATTCTTTGGCACTCAGCCTTCTTTATGGCCAAACTCTGACATCCATACATGACATCTAAAACAGAAATGTTCTTACTTTAATTAATTGCTTACAAAGCCATTTCCTGGTCTCCAATCACAACCACTTAATTTCCAGCCAGAATGACTTTATTCACTCACAAGTCTCTTGCTGGACAGCCTTGTATTCATAACTACCCTCCAAAACCACACAGATGAATTTGAAGTCTTCTCAGAAGTCACACCAGGGAGGACGATTTTCCTGACTCCCAGTCTGCCCTGCCATGTGCCCACCACTGTTCCTCCTCATCAGTCCTATTCAAGCTTGCCCCCAACCCCCTCCAGAATGCAGTATCTCTTTTGTCTTTTTCCTTAGGTCTGTCCACACTCTGCATGAGTTGGAGTGATCTGTACTTGTTTTTCTCACACTGAGTTGTAGGTTTCTGGGAGTATTTTATTTCTCTACCGACTGAAGTCAGTGCATTTTGCACTCACAAGTAATCAGCAGGTGTTTATTAAACTTTATTTCTTATATGTGAAATGACTGATGGCATCATTATTATCTGGGGATAATAATTATAATTATTATTATTATTATTATATAATAACAATAATAAACAACACATCATTATTATCTGGGGATAGTTGCCTGTAATAAAGGACCTGGATGCATACTTTTCCAATTACATTGAACTGATTTGTGACATGTATTAATTTTTTTCTGACTACAAATTTTTATATTCAATTCATCAAGTCACAACAATGTGACATGACAATCAGGGGAAGAGACAAGGAGAAGACTTATTTATAATTTTTTCATTGCTCAATTAACATTTTCTAATATTTTGCTGATTTTCTCACAACAATATTTAGTTCAGTCTTTAGTCAATCCATCCTAAAGGAGATCAGTCCTGAGTGTTCATTGGAAGGACTGATGCTGAAGCTGAAACTCCAATACTTTGGCCACCTCACGCGAAGAGTTGACTCATTGGAAAAGACTCTAATGCTGGGAGGGATTGTTAGTTTTAATAAAGTGACAATGGTTGGATGCAAGTACAGAAGGTGCTCATGTACTAAATAAAAAGTACACCCCAAAATCAACTTACTGTGCGTTGAGTCATTTCTGACTCTTTCTAACCCCATAGACTGTAGCCCATTAGGCTCCTCTGTCCATGGGATTCTTCAGGAAAGAATACTAGAGTGAGTTGTCATTTCCTCCTCCAGGGGATCTTCCCCATCCAGAAATTCAACCTCCAATCCATGTCTTCTGTGTCTCCAGCACTGCAAATGGATTCTTTACCACCGAGCCACCCAGGAAGCCCCCAAATCAACTTACAAGGCCCATTAAGTTTGCTTTTTAATCTGCTTTTTTGAAAAACTGAACTTCAAATGAATAATTTGACACGGTCATAACTTTTCTATGTAAACTGGGCTTAAGCACATGAATATACCTGTCTGGTGGAGGCAACTTGATACATTTGGCCATTGGTATAGTTGGACAGAGGAGTCTGGCGTGCTGCAGTCCATGGGGTCACGAAAGAGTTGGACACAACTTAGTAACTCAATAAAACAATGGTCAGAACGAAGCTCACTTAATGTATCAATACTTTCATACCCAGTATTATAAACACAAATAGGATATAAAGATATAAGAGAGAGGTCTCGCTTTCTTCCTCTCTCTCTCTTTCCCCTTTGTTTGTTAATTACAAGTATTTTTCATGATTTGAATACCCCACTCCAGTTTGCAATTAAGTGCAAGTAAAACCGGCCTATAACATAAACATGCATCATTTCATATAATCCCCAATTTGATTTTTTATCTGTTATTCTTTGTATCTCAGCATCTATATTTAACTAGTCTTCCCAAAATATTTACGTAAGTAAAATTATAATTTAGTCTGATCTCAGTGTGAACAATCGTTAATTATTGATTTAGAAGAATCAATAAGTTTACACAAATAATAGGCAAGGGTAAATGTCTTTAGGACGTAACTTGTACCAATCGATGAACATACAGAGACTCTTAAGGTCGTGGTGTTCTTGACCTGGTTAGTAAATATGTTTGTGTGCCTGAGAGCTCTCTCTAATAATATTTATAAAATAGTATTTATAAAATGACAATAACTTTCAAATAACTCACTTTTAGTTTAATAAAAATACAGTGATATTTAGCTACAGAATATAATGATTTAATATCATCTTGCCTACACCCAAAAATATGTGGATAGTATTATTGCCAAGAGAGTGAAGGGTATCAGAGTGGCACAAGGTCAAGACAAGGTCACCTGGGGTAGGATGGGAAACGGAACCCCACATCCCCCAGGCAGATCCACAACCATTCAGCTCGTGCTCTGTTAACATCAGGATGTCAGTCAGACCGGCTTTCTTCTACAGCTATTGCTGAAGTAAAGTCTGCTGTTGTGTTATTACTCATATAAGGGACTTGTCGGAGAAGGCAATGGCACCCCACTCCAGTACTCTTGCCTGGAAAATCCCACGGACAGAGGAGCCTGGTGGGCTGCAGTCCATGGGGTCGCAAAGAGTCGGACACGACCGGGTGACTTCCCTTTCACTTTTCACTTTCATGCTTTGGAGAAGGAAATGGCAACCCACTCCAGTGTTCTTGCCTGGAGAATCCCAGGGACGGGGGAGCCTGGTGGGCTGCTGTCTATGGGGTCACACAGAGTCGGACACGACTGAAGTGACTTAGCAGCAGCAGCAGCAGCAGCAAGGGACTTGTCACAGACAGTATGACACAGTCTGATAAATGTGGGCTCTTCACCCTGATGCCGGGTCAGTCCCGTGAAAGTAACAGTTCTCTGTTCTGTCCAGTGCAAGACATATGCATGTGTGCTGGAGGGTCACCTGATGGGGCTCACGATCGACTTCAGCACCGGCTTCATCTGCTTCGACGCTGCGACCAAGGTAGGGTCCCCCGTCAGCTCGAGCATGAGGCAGGCGTCATGCGCGGAGAACAACTGAAACTGCCTCCAACTACTGTCAGCAGGCTGCCTGGTGATCAGGTGTCAAACTTTATTAATAGGAGATAAATTATGCCTCAATCTGCTTAGAGAAAAATAGAAGTTTGAATTTTAATAAAACAAACGTTTTGCTACAAAACATTACAACTATATAAAGTATTTATACTGGAGTGGGTAGCCATTCCCTTCTCCAGGGGATCTTCCCAAGGGACTGAACCTGAGTCTCCTGCATTGCAGGCAGATTCTTTACTGTCTGAGCCATCAGGGAAGCCCCATATATACATATATATCCATGTATTATATATAGATGGGCTTCCCTGGGAGGCTCAGATGATAAAGAATCCACCTGCAATATGGGAGACCTGAGTTCAATCCCTGGGTTGGGAAGATCCCCTGGAGAAGGGCATGGGAACCCACTGCAGTATCCTAGCCTGGAGAATCCCCATGGACAGAGGAGCCTGGCAGGCTACAGACCATAGGGTCACAAAGAGTCAGGCACGACTGAGCACTAAGCACAACACATACATACATTCTCTTTTACTAAAGATATGACCTCACAGTGAAAAGAAATTTTCTTCTTTCAGAACAATTTTATTAAACAAAGTATTCTTTTACTATTTTTCTGTGTCTACATTTCCAATATCAAAAATGGGGAAATTTTTTTTTTTAGTTTTTTAGGTAGTGTGGGCTTCTCTGGTGGCTCAGATGGTAAGGAATCCACCTGCAATGCAGGAGACCTGGGTTCGATCCCTGGGTTGGGAACATCCCTTGGAGGAGGGCATGGCAACCCACTCCAGCATTCTTGCCTGGAGAAATCACATAGACAGAGGAGCCTGGTGACCGCAGTCTATGGGAACGCAAGGAGTCGGACGACTGAGTGACTAAGCACACAGCACAGGTAGTATGTTAGAATTCTAGGGTGGAGGCTCACTGGTTCTCAGCATAGGGAGTTCAAGGCAGCCTGGAAGCATGTAACTAAATCAGCTCAATTCAGCACAGAAAGACTGCTCATCCCAAGGTAACTTGTTATATGTTGCTAATTTAATGAACGCCTTTACATTTGAGTCAATTTCTAGGAATAAAGATTTCTTTGAATTGCAAAGAATGCAATTTTTGATGTGATTTTTAAATCATACTTAGAGGAAAAAAAAAACAAAAATGATTGACTTGTAGTAATAAAGTTCATAGCTAAGCTTAGAAATCAAATTAGTCAAATTGAAGAATAGCACTGCCTCAAAAATAAAATGTCTTAGGGCTCCTGTGTTAATTTAGCGGTTATTTAATAAAGTGCTTAGTCTCTGTCAGTGGAGCAGCCTTCAGACAACCTGGAGGAGAATAAAACAGTGGTGGCTTATTACATTGTCAGGTATATTGACTTAGATGTAGCCATCTCAGTAAACTCATTTCATGTTCTCCCCAGAGCTGTTGCTCTCCATTAAGCTGGCAAAGTTGTATGCATATGCCACAAAGAAATCACTGGCAAAGGGCTGATTTCTACAGAGAATTGCTAATATGAGTCATAAACGTGGCTGAATTTCATCACGTTGCCAGAAAAAAAGCAACAACCAACAATAAACAACATAAAAACAAACCCCCAAGGATCCAATAAATTTATACCAGCAAAACCAGAATTTTCTGCCAGTCTTTATTATGCAGATGGCATGTGAAGTTACTCAGTATAAGATTAGTAAGTTATGAATAACAGCACACCACATCCAGCAGCAGGTAGAAACATGAGCAAGAACCTCTTTTTCCATGTGTATCGTGATTATTCTAAAATTTACATAGATATGATTATAGTAAGTACTCTATAATCAGTACCCCTTGTCATGATGTGGGGATCTGCGGAACTCAGAGAAGCTATGAGCCATGACATGCAGGGCCACACAAGATCATAGTGAAGAGTTCCATGACTTTAAGCTATTGCAAAACAACCCACAAGGTCTACATTTTAGAAAGACTTTTTCTGTTTGTTTTTTCTCCTTTTCTTTTAAGAGAGTCCAAATAAACTGTCAAAGTGATCATCTGTTTAAACCTCTGTAAAGGTTCCATTTATTTGATGGAAATACTGATACGTACAGATATTATAGGAAAATAAATTAAAATGTTTGATCAGGAAGTTTCATCAAATCTTGGGCCCCTGGCCCGATGCTGGGGAGTTTCTGTTCTGTTGACTCCAGCTCAGATACACAGCTGGCTTCCTCAGGATGCATCCTGAGCCCCTGAGCACCACGGGTCCACCCTACTGCTTGTTGTCCATCTCGTTCTGACTCCCCTGCATTCCTCTCTCCATTATCAAAAGGAACCTAAATTGTGTCCTGTGCCCGGGCCTCTTCCTCAACAACTCCCCCTAAAAAAAAAAAAAAAAATTTGGAGGGTACACCCTGACCAGTGCAGGCAGCCCTTCTCATTTGGATTCCTGCAGCATCGGCCAGGCCTGCCTTCTCCTTGTGTTTATTACACACTCTTTTTATGCATCGACTCTGTGCCTTGACAGTTGAGAGACACAGGGTACACAGCAAAGGATACCTTCCCTCCTCTCAAGACACCTGCAGTCTCATGAATAGGACAGGTCTGGAACCGGGGGCCTACGGTGGCCTGGGAGAGTCTCCTGCCTCTTTGTCTCCTCTCCCACCGTTGCCAGATGAATGATGTTTCTAAGATGCTTCCTCGTAGTCACTCACTCGGGTGTCCTTTCATCTTGACAAGGATGTGGGTCTGATTGTTAGCTTGTGCTTCATGAGGAAGTTCTGTGGAGTAATCAGTTGAAAATCATCTTGTTGCTACTATGGAAGAAAAACAAAGAAATGGATGATAGGTGTTTTTGCTGATTCCCTGGCATGGCTTATATTTCATGGTTATGTAAAATGAGATATTCAAATTAATTTATTCACATATATATTTAAATGATTATTTCATGGAAATGAATGTTGCTCTGGGGAATTAAAGGGTATACTGATTACTTAATTTTAGCCTTTGATAAGCATATTTTAGTTTACTTTTTAATGCTGGGATATATAGGACTAACTTAGTATGATTACTTTTACCAGTTAAAAGAGCAATCGCTCCATTTGAATACAGAGATGAGCTACACTGACTCACCTATTTTTTCTTTTCTCGTTAGGCGGTACTTTGGAGGTATAAATTTTCTCAGCTGAAAGGTTCCTCTGATGACGGCAAGAGCAAAATCAAATTTTTGTTTCAGAATCCAGATACTAAACAGATTGAAGCAAAGGTAAACCCAAATTCATCACACAAACCACCTCCAACTGCATTCATGCCATTAAGAGACAGAGGGGAGAAAATTTAGGAGACCCGTAAGTGCAAAAACACATGTTTTTTGTTTACCTTGGAGTAGCTCTCATGACCAAAAAAATAGATTCACTTTAAAATTTTAATGACAAATTTTCACTGAAATTGCGTACTTGAGAATAAATTACATATAACCTTTCATTTCTTAGTTTTAATCTTTGTGAGCCATATTTGTCATACTAAAATAATATTCTGGGAACTGAAACATTTTCTTGGTGGTTTCACATTCTAAATAATAATTTATAAAAGATATTCTATCACTATTTACTCCCTCTTTGGATATGAATGAGTGTATGTCGGTGCTCAGTCACTCAGTGGTGTCCTCTCTGTGATCTCATGGACTGCAGCTGGCCAGGCTCCTCTGTCTATGGGATTCTCCAGGCAAGAATACTGGAGTAGGTTTCCATTCCCTCCTCCAGGGGAGCTTCCCAACCCAGGGATCAAATCCACTCCTCTTACATCTCCTGCCTTGACAGGCGGGTTCTTTGCTACCAGCGCCACCTGGGAAACCTTTGGATATAAATATCAATTCCTAAAAAATTATTTTTTAAGTCAATTCATGTTTTTGTATGTTATTCTGTTAAACAAAATGAATAAATGAATGACTGTGTGCTTTGCTCCATGTAGACAGACTTTCAGTATTCTGAAATATATCAGAAAGATTCACTACTTTTGTGTCTATGATTATGTATTTGTAGATATTCAAAATCTGAAGGACTTCCTTTGCCCTACCATGAAATTCACACCAACCGTCTTTGGGTTAGAATGAGTTATAAATATATTATTTCAGTGGGGAAGAGAGAATAAATAATGAATACCAAAGTGAAAAATGAATTCTATGGAAATGAAAACTCAGATATAAATTTTCAACTCTGACTTAAAATGACCATAATTCAGTTACATCCCTGTACCTATTAAGTCCAGAGGAGGTTTGGCTGACATTCAGAGCCTCCAAAGGACAGACCCTTCCTGACTCCCATCTGGGCTCTGCAGCCCTGCTCTGTGCAGACCAGAGGCTCTCACTCTCCTTTTAACAAGACAGCTTCCTTCTCACGGCTGCTCCTGCTTTTGTCTGGACTCCTCTCTCAGTCTGCTTGGCTCTGACCCTATCAGGGTGCCCACCCCTGCCCTGAGCTTGTCTCTAGACTCGTCTCAGCACCTGCTCCTCGGAGCTGTGAGGGGGCTGTGGAGCGACTCCTCTCTGCCAGCTTCTGTCCAGCTGTTTTTCACATCTGTCTCCAGTCAGTGTGGACAGAAGCCTGGGTACCACCACCCTCTCCCTCCTGACTCCCGTGTCCTCACCCCACCTCGACTGGTTCCTAAATGCACACCTGCCTGTGGGCACCTCAACTCCGTGCCCCCGGCTGCCACGGGTGGATCATTGCTCTGTGTCATCACGCACACTGCTCTTCCAATTGCTTCTTGGTGTCACTATAAGAATGAATCTCTACTCTCCAAAGGGATGTATCTTTAAGTTTTGGCAGATTTCCCACTGTGACAGGAATCTTAACATGGTGAGTGGTGTCAGTGTTGTCAGTTCTGTGTTCTTCGGGCAAACGTGGAGTGTCAACCACTAGATAATATGTTTGGTTTGATAAACTCCTTCTCATCTGCTATTTTTAATGTGCTAACAAATCCTTAGTCCGCAACATGAAGCAAAAAAGATAAATGCAGTGAAATGACTAGTAACTACTGTTTAGACTTCGTTATTGTAGCCCATATACTTACTGCTTCCTTAACTATTCTATTTATTAGTTGTCTGCCAGCTTCGAAAAGGAGAAGGCTATGGCACCCCACTCCAGTACTCTTGCCTGGAGAATTCCATGGGCGGAGGAGCCTGGTAGGCTGCAATCCATGGGGTCACTGAGAGTCAGACACAACTGAGCGACTTCATGTTCACTTTTCACTTTCATGCATTGGAGAAGGAAATGGCAACCCACTCCAGTGTTCTTGCCTGGAGAATCCCAGGGACGGGGGAGCCTGGTGGGCTGCCGTCTCTGGGGTCGCACAGAGTCGGACACGACTGAAGCGGCCTAGTAGCAGCAGCAGCAGCAGCTTCAAAATGCTACTTTTTATGGTTAGCATGTTTTACATAATACTTCATAAATTCATTTAATAAGAAATAGTTTCAGAAGCTATTTATTGAATGTTTTTCCTTGAACTTAGTAGTGTTAGTGGTTCAGTCATGTCCAACTCTTTGCGACCCCATAGACAATAACCTGCCAGACTCCTCTGTCCATAGGATTCCCCAGGCAAGAACACTGGAGTGGGTTGCCATGCCCTCCTCCAGGGGTTCTTCCCAACCCAGTGATCAAACCCAGGTGTCTTGCATTGCAGGCACATTCTTTGCCGTCTGAGCCACTTAGAGGCAGTAATTTTTGAGTAGTGAAAAGAGAAGTTTCAAGGCCAATGAGACGGTGTGACCATAGGTAAATTGCCAGACTTATTCAAAGTCACCACCTTATATAAAATGAGGAAGAAAAAGACCTAGATGGGTGATACTGAAAATACCAAATTAATCATGGCCACTGTTTTAAAACCAGCCAATCAAAACAGCAGCCAGGTCTATAGAATCATTTAGCCATTCTGGTGTGCATTGCCTCTGCCAGTATCACCGAGTTCATATTTACTATTAAAACTAGTACAGTTGCTATTTTGTAACCTTTATCACAGTAACATGTGAGCAGTAATCATAAGCTCCTTCCCAGAAGGAAAGCAGGAAGAATGCCAGCACATATCACATCACAAAACTTATAAACTGGTGTCACTTGAGAATTCAGCCTGTCTTCACTTTTTCTAAATGAGGGAATAGGCAGCACAATACAGTGAAAAGAAAATTAGGATCAGGTAACTTTAAGTACCTAATGCTGAGAGTAGACGCTTTGGAAAAGACTCTGATGCTGGGAAAGATTGAAGGCAGAAGAAAGGGGTGGCAGAGGATGAGATGATGGATGCATTCACTGACTCAATGGACATGAGGCTGAGCAAACTCTGGGAGATGGTGAAGGGCAGGGAAGCCTGGCGTGCTGCAGTCCATGGCGTCACAAAGAGCTGGACACGACTTAGTGACTGAACAATAACTTGAATAAAACTCTCTTCATTACCATTTCCCACCTACATGACCTGGGCAATTCACCAAATTATGACTGCTGCCTTGCAGGAAAAATGTAAGGAATAAATACCCATGGTACCTGGCATATGGAAGACAATAAATCACTCAGGAATGATTTCATCCTCAAAGATTGTAGCATAAACATAGGGGAAGTATTAAAAAATAGCAATTGTTATTATTAGAAGACTAGTTAGTAAAGGTGATTACTTATTTATGTAAACTGTCCTGTCCACATTTAAGAAATTCAAATGTATAACCATAATCCAAGTTTGTGTCACTTATCAAATTCCTTGGACAATTAATTTATATTATTTTTAAATTGTAATGGGGTTAGAGACAGTAACCCCAAGTCAGGAACAGAAACTTCTCCTGCATATTATATGATATATGTGCTATTACTTTATCTGTTGTAACACTGGCGTCCACCCGATGTGGTTGTTATTAACCACTGTGCCTTCTCCACTAGATCAAGAATGTGTAAGTGTGAGGAATGTGTCTTACAACCCAGGATTCGTAAGGCTTAACCTGATGCTTGCCTGGAAACAGGCGGGTCATAGCTGTCTCTATTTCATTTAATTTAATATTTCCTGGTCCATTATTTAGTCATTGTGTAGACATGAGAGTTTATTTCTGGAATAAATGCCTAGGAGGGCAGTTGCTCAGTCATATGGAAAACACTTATTTAGTTTTAAAGAAAATGCCAAATCACTGCGCAGAGTAGCTGTGACATTTTGCATTCCCTTCAGCAACGTACCAGAAACTCAGTCTCCTTACATCCTCCCAAGCATTTGGAATAGTCACTACTTTTCTTTTCAGGAGTTCTCATCATAGTTTTAATTTCATTCCCTAATGGCTAGCAGTTCTAACTCTTGCTTCCTGACCTGCATACAGATTTCTCAAGAGGCAGGTTAGATGGTCTGGGATTCCCATCTCTTTCAGAATTTTCCACAGTTTATTGTGATCCACACAGTCAAAGGCTTTGGCATAGTCAATAAAGCAGAAATAGATGCTTTTCTGGAACTCTCTTGCTTTTTCCATGATCCAGCGGATGTTGGCAATTTGATCTCTGGTTCCTCTGCCTTTTCTAAAACCAGCTTGAACATCAGGGAGTTCACGGTTCACGTATTGCTGAAGCCTGGCTTGGAGGATTTTGAGCATTACTTTACTAGCATGTGAGATGAGTGCAATTGTGAGGTAGTTGGAGCATTCTTTGGCATTGCCTTTCTTTGGAATTGGAATGAAAACTGACCTTTTCCAGTCCTGTGGCCACTGCCGAGTTTTCCAAATTTGCTGGCATATTGAGTGCAGCACTTTCAAAGCATCATCTTTCAGGATTTGAAACAGCTCCACTGGAATTCCATCACCTCCACTAGCTTTGTTCGTAGTGATGCTTTCTAAGGCCCACTTAACTTCACATTCCAAGATGTCTGGCTCTAGATTAGTGATCACATCATCATGATTATCTGGGTCGTGAAGATCTTTTTTGTACAGTTCTTCTGTGTATTCTTGCCACCTCTTCTTAATATCTTCTGCTTCTGTTAGGTCCATACCATTTCTGTCCTTTATCGAGCCCATCCTTGCATGAAATGTTCCCTTGGTATCTCTAATTTTCTTGAAGAGATCTCTAGTCTTTCCCATTCTGTTGTTTTCCTCTATTTCTTTGCATTGATCACTGAAGAAGGCTTTCTTATCTCTTCTTGCTATTCTTTGGAACTCTGCATTCAGGTGCTTATATCTTTCCTTTTCTCCTTTGCTTTTCGCCTCTCTTCTTTTCACAGCTATTTGTAAGGCCTCCCCAGACAGCCATTTTGCTTTTTTGCATTTCTTTTCCATGGGGATGGTCTTGATCCCTATGTCTGGCTCTAGAATAGTGATCACATCATCATGATTATCTGGGTCGTGAAGATCTTTTTTGTACAGTTCTTCCGTGTCAGGGTCCCCAAATTTAATTACAGAATCTCTGGCTTGGTGGGCACATTCTTTGTGCTTTTAGTTCTTCCACATGCTGTTTGGGCTTCCCTGGTAGTTCAGCTGGTAAAGAATCCGCCTGCAATGCAGGAGACTCAGTTCAGTTCCTGGGTCAGGAAGATCCCCTGGGGAAGGGATAGGCTACCCGCTCCAGTATTCTTGGGCTTTCCTGGTGGCTCAGTTGGTAAAGAATCCATCTGCTATGCAGGAGACTTGGGTTCAATCTCTGGGTTGCGAAGATTCCCTGGAGAAGGAAATGGCTACTCACTCCAGTATTCCAGCCTGGAGAATTCCATGGATTATATAGTCCATGGGGTCATAAAGAGTTGGACACGACTGAACGACTTTCACTTTTATATGATATTTAGAAGAACATCAAGTTGCAATATTCTATCAGTATCTGTGCATATCAAACAGTGCATTAAAATCATAATAAGCTATAATTTCAATTTAAGTTCTTCTTGGCTGAGATTTGGTTTTATAATCTTGGTAATATATATATTTTTAGCTATTATAAGGAACTGTTAGCTGGGGAGAAAAGGAAATATGGACTGTGCCCATTTAACCAGATGCCCATTCAGCAGAGAATCCAGGTGTTCTGTGTCTAAGAACTAGTTATTACTGATCAATTTCAATGAAGTAGCTCTCAGAGAACATGCTGAAAGTCTTTATTGATTTTTTTTTTTCTGTTGAGCTCTCTTTAAGACGTAGCAAAATCCTGTTTCTCATTCAAGCTTTACTCCTTAGATTGAGTGTGTGCTGATGATTCTTTGTCTGAACCAATCTTGATGCAAAATGGTGGTTTTATAACCCACTACATTTATCAGTTGGTATTCTACCATTATCAGTTCAGTTCAGTCGCTCAGTCATGTCCAACTCTTTGTGACCCCATGAATCACAGCACGCCAGGCCTCCCTGTCCATCACCAGCTCCCGGAGTTTACTCAGACTCATGTCCATCAAGTCGGTGATGCCATCCANAACTGAACTGAACTGAATGACTAGCAGTGATTTTTTTTTTTTTGGGGGGGGGGTGGGGGGGGCAGGAGGTTTCCAAAATCACTGCACATGGTGACTTGCAGCCATGAAATTAAAAGACACTTGCTCCTTGGAAGGAAAGTTATGACCAACCTAGATAGCATATTAAAAAGCAGAGACATTACTTTGCTGACAAAGGTCCATCTGGTCAAAGCTACGGTTTTTCCAGTAATCATGTATGGATGTGAGAGTTGGCCTACAAATAAAGCTGGGCACTGAAGAATTGGTGCTTTTGAAACTGTAGTGTTGGAGAAGACTCTTGAGAGTCACTTGGACTTCAAGGAGATCAAGTAAGTCAACTGCAAAAGAAATCAACCCTGAATATTCATTGGAAAGACTGATGCTGAAGTTGAACTTCAATACTTTGGCCACCTGGTACAAAGAACTGACTCATGGGAAAAGACCCTGATGCTGGGAAAGATTGAAGGTGGGAGGAGAAGGGGATGGGATGGTTGGGTGGCATCACTGACTCAATGGGCATGAGTCTGAACAAGCTCTGGGAGTTGAAGATGGATAGGGAAGCCTGGCGTATTGCAGTCCATGAGGTCACAAAGAGTCACACATGACTGAGCAACTGAACTGAACTGAATGACTAGCAGTGCTGAATAACTTCTTATGTGACTATTTTCTAAGTATTTATGTCCCCTTTGGTGAAACATCTCTTCCTACTTTTTCCTGTTTTCAAATTGTATTTTGTGATTTGTTTAAGAGTTTTATGAGTTATTATATATTGGATTGGCCAAGAAGTTTGGAAAAAACCCAAGCAAACTTCTTGGCCAAGTCAATATTTTGTATATGAGGATTTGTTAAATGTAATGTTTGCAAATATTTTCTTCCAGTTTGTAATTTGTGTTTCGTCTTCTTAACAGTGTGTCATGTATCTTGCAGAGAAATTTAAAGATTTTTGGAAACCAAATTATCAGTTCTTTCTCTTAGAAATAATGATTTTAGTGTCATGTAAAAAATTCTTCAGCACCCCCAAGGCCAAACGTTTTCTCTTATGCCACTTTCAAAATGTATTATAAGCTTGCCATTGACAGTTATATATGACACATTTGAGTTTATTTTTTTTCCTATAAGTTGTGGGGTTTGACTGACCTTCTCTGTTTTGCCTGTGGTTATCTGGTTACAACACCACCATTTGTTGTGAAGACCGTTCTTCCTCTGTTGAATTATTTAAGCAGCTTCATTAGAAAATCACCTGGTCCTGCCTCTGTGGTACTACTTCTTGGTTCTTTTTTGTACCTGTCACTTTGCTAGTATCATTCGTTCTTTGACACAGTAGCTAAATGACAATCCTTGAAATGGGTGGTTCTGTTCACTTTATGGTTATCTTTCAAAACTGCTTTAGTAATGGTCTCGTTTCTTTGTGTTTCCATGGACATTTCAGAATTACCCCCTGTATATCCACGAATAATCTCAGAGGCCCTTCAGGAGAGAGAGCATGACAGACATCAATTTCAGGAGAATTGACATCTTTACTATACTGATTTCTTAAAGCAATGAAAACAGACTGTCTTTCTATTTTTTTGAACTTTTGATTTATTTCTTCAGTATTGTGTAGTTTTCATTATATAGAACCTATACATATTTTGTTAAACTTAGATAAACCATTTATTCTTTTTTTGAGAGAATATAAACATCTTAAAATTTTTCATTTTCCAAATATTAATGCTAATATGTAGCAATATAATTAACATTTATATATTTACATTGCATCCTGAAACCTGTATGCATATATATATATATATATAATTAGTTTTAGGTCTTTAGTTTCTATTTATGCTTTTTAAAATTCTTCCAGTTTATTTACATAGATTACTAAGACATATGGAAATAAAGAAAAAAGGTTTCTTTTTTCAGATTCGTATAGCATTGCTATCTTTTTCTTGCCTACAAATTTAAATACTATATTGAATGCCAGTAATGAATGTGGACATTCTTCATTTGTTCCTTATTTTAGGGAAAATCATTTAGCTTTTCACCAAGTGAGTGAGTGAAAGTTACTCAGTTGTGTCCGATTCTTTGCGACCCCATGGACTGTATAGTCCATGGAATTCTCCAGGCCAGAATACTGGAATGAGTAGCCTTTCCCTTCTCTAGGGGATCTTCCCAACCCAGGTCTCCCGTATTGCAGGAGGATTCTTTACCAGCTGAGTCAGTGGTCTAATGAAATTATTTTCTCAGGTTAAGCTAGGCTCCATATTTTTCTAAAGGTTTTATTATGAATGAATATCAATTAATATGACAATGTCAGTTTTCTTGTTTGGCTTCTTAATGCAACAGAATATATTAATAGATTTTCAGATACTGACCCTGTCTTACAGCTGGAATAAACCCTAGTTAATAATGATGTGGAATTTCTTACACATGTGGCTGAATTTTATTTGTCAAAATTTTAAGTGTTTTTGCTTTTACATCTATGAGAGTTATTGGTCTGTTGGGGCTGTTTTGCTGTTTTTTGTTTGGTTGGCTGGTTGGTTTGGTACTGTCTTTGCCTACTTTTGGTATTGGAACAAGCTGGAATAAAATGAGTTGAAAATGTTCCTCCTCATTTTTTATTTTCTGGAAGATATTGTATACCACTGTTGTTGATTCTTCCCTAAAAGTTTAGTAAAGTTCTCTGGTGGAACCACGTCAGTCAGGAGATTTCATTTTGAGGATTTTTTTTAAACTGTGAGTTCAACTTACTTAGTAGATAACTATTCAAATTATCTATTCCTATCAGATGATTTGTGGTAATTTTTACTTTCCAAGGTCTTCATCAATTTTATCTAAGCTGTCAAATTTATATGTATAGACTTTTTCATAGTATTTCCTTATTGTCACTTTGAAGTATGCAGATTCTGTAATAGCGTCCCTAATTCATTCCCGATGTTAATAATTGGTGCCTTTTTTCTATTTATCTGTCAGTCTTGTTAGACACTATTCAAAGAACTAATAGTTCTCCTTTATTTCCTCAGTTGAGCTCTGTGATACTTGATGAATTCTGCTCTCACCTTTATTATTTACTTCTCTTTGGTTGATTTGGTTTTATATTGCTTTTCTTTTTCTGATTTCTCAAGTGGAATTTTAAAATTGTTAACTCAAAACATTTTTGTTTCTAATATAAAAATTTAATTCCAGAATTTCCTTCTTAGGAGTGTATTCCACAAATTTTGATATATTGTATTTCTATTTTTATTCAACTCAGGGTATTTTTAATTTCCCTCAAGGCTTCCTCTTTAACAGATGGATTTTCTTTTAAGAAGTGTGATGTTTATGTTCTATGTATCTGGAAATTTTATTGCTATATTTCTAGAATTGATTACTAGATGTGTATAAGAGACAGGATAGAGAATATATTCTGTATGATTTCACTTCATTTTTCTCTTACCTTATGTCAGATACTCTACTTGAATAAGACAAAATAGACTTTAAAATACTGTTTAAAATATAGAGAAAGTTATATAATGAAAAAGGGGTCAATTCAACAAAAAGTTATAACAATTATCAGTATATATGTACTTAAAATCAGAGCACCTAATATATAAAAATATTGACACATATGAAGAGAAAAATTGACAGAAATGCAACCATAGTAAGAGACTTCAAAGACATCACTTTGCCAACAAAGGTCCATCTAGTTAAAGCTATGTTTTTTTCCAATAGTCATGTATGGATGTGAGAGTTGAACCATAAAGAAGGCTGAATGCCAAAGAATTGATACTTTCCAACTATGGTACTGAAGATTCTTGAGAGTCCCTTGGACTGCAAGAAGATCAAACCAGCCAATCCTAAAGGAAATCAACCCTGAATATTCATTGGAAAGACTTATGCTGAAGCTCCAATACTTTGGCCACCTGATACAAAGAGCTGACTCATTGGGAAAGACACTGATGCTGGGAAAGACTGAGGACAAAAGAAGGGCCTTCAGAGGATGAGATGGTTAGATGGCATCATGGACTCACTGGACATGAATTTAGGCAAATTTCGGAAGATAGTGAAGGAAGGGAATCCTACATGACGTAGTCCATGAGATAAAAAAGACTGGGGCACAACTTATCAACTCAGTCAGTTCACTTCAGTCACTCAGTCATGTCTGACTCTGTGGCCCCATGGACTGCAGCATGCCAGGCCTCCATGTCCTAGAACATTTTAAGCTTCCTGTGCCTCTCACAGTTGGGAGGCTGCAAACAATCACATGCGTAACTGCAGGAGTCTGAACAAACCTGTCAGACAAGCTAAAAAGTCATCAGAGGGGTTTGGATTGGAACACTCTATTATGCCCAGGAGATTTATTCACTAGAGCTCTAAGTTGATTTTCTTTAGAGAAAGGTGGTCGGGGACAGCCCCCTGTTAATGTCAGAGGTATTGGTGAGAGACATGAAATAATAAAACAGACAGATTCTGGTTTGGGGGTAGATGCTCGAGCAGGTCCAGGGGATCTCTTGAGTCCTGATCCGCCTTGCCCATCAGGTCTCTCTGCATAACCTTGTCATGGTGGGATCGATCCAGGGAGTCCCTCGAGTTCTGATTCTGCCTTGCCTGTCAGGCCTCTCCCACATGACCTTGTCATGCATGGGATCTCCCGTGCTGGCTCCTGGCATCCATGTCCATCACCAACTCCCAGAGCTTCCTCAAACTCACTTCCATTGAGTCGGTGTTGCCATCCAACCATTCCATCCTCTGTCGTCCCCTTTGCCTCCTGCCTTCAGTCTTTCCTAGCATCAGGGTCTTTTCCAATCAGTCAGTTCTTCACATCAGATGGCCAAAGTATTGGAGTTTCAGCTTCAGCATCAGTCCTTTCAGTGAACGCTCAGGACTGATTTCCTTTAGTATTGACTGGTTGGATCTCCTTGCAGTTCAAGGCATTCTCCAGAGTCTTCTCCAACATCACAGTTAAAAAGCATGAGCTCTTCAGCACTCAGCTTTCTTTATAGTCCAACTGACACATCCATACATGACTACTGGAAAAATCATAACTTTGACTAGATGGACCTTTGTCTGCAAAGTAATGTCTTTGCTTTTTAATATGCTATCTAGGTTGGTCATAGCTTTTCTTCCAAGAGCAAGCATCTTTTAATTTCATGGCTGCAGTCACCATCTGCAGTGATTTTGGAGTCCAAGAAAATTAAGTTGCTCATTGGTTCCATTGTTTCCCCATCTATTTGTCATGAAGTAATGGGGATGGATGCCATGATCTTTGTTTTTTGAATATCGAGTTTTAAGCCAGCTTTTTCTCTCCTTTTTCACCTTCATCAAGAGGCTCTTTAGTTTTTCTTCACTTTCTGCCATAAGGATGGTGTCATCTGCATATCTGAGGTTATTGATATTTCTCCTGACATTCTTGATTCCAGTTTGTGCTTCTTCCAGCCCAGCATTTCTCATGATGTACTCTGCATATTAGTTAAATAAGCAGGGTGACAATATACAGCCTTGACGTATTCCTTTCCCAATTTGGAACCAGTCCATTGTTCCACGTCTGGGTTCTAACTGTTGCTTCCTGACCTGCATACAGATTTCTCAGGAGGCAGGTAAGGTGGTCTGGTATTCCCATCTCTTTAAGAATTGTCCACAGTTTGTTGTGATCTACACAGTCAAATGCTTTGACATAATCAATAAAGTAGAAGTTTTTCTGGAATTCTCTTGCTTTTTCTATGATCCATTAGATGTTAACCATTTGATCTCTGGTTCCTCTGCCTTTTCCAAACCCAGTTTGAATATCTGGAAGTTCTTGGTTCGCATACTGTTGAAGCCTGACTTGAAGAATTTTGAGCATTACTTTGCTAGCTTGTGAGATGAGCGCAATTGTGCAGTGATTGGACCATTCTTTGGCATTGCCTTTCTTTGGGATTGGAATGAAAACTGACCTTTTCTACCCCTGTGGCCACTAATGAGTTTTCCAAATTTGCTGGCATATTGAGTGCAACATTTTCACAGCATCATCTTTTAGGATTTGAAATAGATCAACTGGAATTCCATCATCTCCACTAGCTTTGTTCGCAGTGAGGCTTCCTAAGGCCCACCTGACTTCTCATTCCAGGATGTCTGGGTCTAGGTGAATGGTCACACCATCATGGTTATCTGGCTTATGAATATCTTTTTTGTATAGTTTTTTTGTGTATTCTTGCTGCCTCTTCTTAATATCTTCTGCTTCTGTTAGATCCATACCATTTCTGTTCTTTATTGTCCCCATCTTTGCATGAAATGTTTCCTTGCTATCTCTAATTCTTTAAAGCGATCTCTAGTCTTTCCCATTCTATTGTTTTCCTCTGTTTCTTTGCATTGATCACTGAGGAAGGCTTTCTTATCTCTCCTTTCTATTCTTTGGAACTGTTCATTCAGATGGGTATATCTTTCCTTTTCTCCTTTGCCTTTAGCTTCTCTTCTTTTCTCAGCTATTTGTAAGCCCTCCTCAGATAATCATTTTGCCTTTTTGCATTTCTTTTTCTTGGGAATGGTCTTGATCCCTGCCTCCTGTACAATGTCACAAACTTCTGTCCATAGTTATTCAGGCACTCTATCTATCAGATCTAGTCCCTTAAATCTATTTCTCACTTCCACTGTATAATCATAAGGGATTTGATTTAGGTCATACCTGAATGGTCTAGTGGTTTTCCCTATTTTCTTCAGTTTAAGTCTGAATTTGGCAATAAGGAGTTCATGAACTGAGCCAGTCAGCTCCTGGTCTTATTTTTGCTGACTGTATAGAGCATTTCCATCTTTGTCTGCAAAGAATATAATCAATCTGATTTCAGTATTGACCATCTGCTAATGTCCACTTACCAACTGAACAACAGCAAAAGGAGACTTCAATACCCCACTTTTATTAAATCTCAAAGTTGTATTTTTTAAAAGAAAAACAAACTCAAAAACTGTTAGATAAAGAAAAAAGAGATATATAAACAAATTTAGAAATGAAAGAGGAGACATTACCATGGATAACACAGAAATAAAAAAGAATAAACTAAAGACTTCACCATAATACTTGATACTATAAAACTCCTGGGAGAAAACATAGGGAAAAAACTTCTTGACACTGATCTTGACAATAATATTTTGGATATGATTCAAAATATGATATATGATATAAAAGCATAGGCAACAAAAACCAAAACAGACAAGTGGTAGTGCATTAAATTAAGATGATTTGCATAGCAAAGAAAATTTTAAAAAAGCATTCTAAGTAATATGAAAAAATTTTATTTGCAAAGCATGCATCCAATAATGAGTTAATTTGCAAAATATATAAGGAACTCATACTACTCAATACCAAAATACAAATAATACAGTTAAAATGAGTTAGGGTCTAATAGACACTTCTCTAAAAAAGAAATGTAGGTGAAGGTGAAGGTGAAGTCGCTCAGTCGTGTCCGACTCTTTGCGACCCCGTGGACTGTAGCCTACCAGGCTCCTCCATCCATGGGATTCTCCAGGCAAGAATACTGGAGTGGGTTGCCATTTCCTTCTCCAGGGGATCTTCCCAACCCAGGGATTGAACCCAGGTCTCCCGCATTGGAGGCAGACACTTTAACCTCTGAGCCAGCTATCAAATACATAAGAATTTGCTCAATATTTCTAAATCTCAGGGTAACACAATTCAAAAACACAGTGAGATATCACCTTACACCAACTTGGGCAACTATCAACAAAATGACAAAGATAATAATGTAGGCAAAGACAAGAAGAAAGGAAACTCTTGTGAATCTCTGGTGGGAATGTAAGTTGGTACCACTCTTATAGAAATCAGTATGAGGATTCCTCTAAAGAGGTAAATAAGGGTGGCACATTATCCAGCAATCCCACTTCTGGATATTTTTCCAAATTAATTGAAATCTATATCTTGAAAATATATCGGTTTCCCTTATGCAAGATTTGTGGTGATTGTTCAGTTGCTAAGTCGTGTCCGACTCTTTGCAACCCCATGGGCTGCAGGACTCCAGGCTTCCCTGTCCTCTACTATCTCTTAGAGTTTGCTCAAGTTATACAAAATTAATACAGACCTAATGAGTAATGCAGTGATGGTAGGTAATGATATGAAATACTTGACATTTGTGACAAGGATAGGTAGTCAGTAAACCACCCCTAACATACACTCTAGTTGTTATAGAGGTTGTGGTATATGAATTAGTTTGATTGTGGTGTGCTTTTTACAGTGCATACATTTATCAGAACATCAACTCATGCACCTTAAACACATAGTTTTATATGTCCAAGATATCATCAAAAAGCTGTATTTTAAAAAAAACTGATGAAATAGTTTAGTAAAGGGACTCAGTTCTTGCTATATGTGATAAGATGACAGCTTTAAATAAGACATACTCTCATAGTATATAATATATCCCAGGTTACAAGGCAAATACGTTAAAGCCAGAGCTTATTTTTTATTTCACAAGAGATATTGTTTGTTTGGGGAATATGATTGAGTTGCTGTGTGTATTACAAGCTTAAAAGTTCTAAATAGTATTTAAATTTTTCATTGTGAAAAGTCTTAGAAATACTTAAAAAGGACAAGAGTTGGGGAAATATACTTTATTTTTTTGTTTTTGTTGTTTTATGGCTATACAAAGACAATGTTATAATACCAAAATTGGTTATATTTTTTTTCTCTGAAAATAGAAATTCATAAATTCTCACTTCATTACTCAGAAAGCTTAGTAAATTTGCTATCAGTTTTTCAAAGCCTCATTAAACTTCCCAGAACTTTCCTAGTAGAACAGAGGAGTGGTTCCCAATTGAAGTCATGAGCAATATTACAGTAATTTGATAATTAATTTAAAAGCTCATTTTATTGTTACTGGATACTTTTTTTTAAGTGCTGTTTTGATGTTGTTAGTATAGATACTAATTCATCAAGGGTTACCAACATATTCTCACTGTTGGCCATTAGTAAATTTCCTAGGTTAATATATATATATATATATGCTTACTATTTTTAACATTTCATTACTATTTTATGTGTATCTATTTTTAAATTTTAATTTGATATAATACAAGAAGTCAGGGAATCCCCATATTTCAAAATAGTCTGCCTTCTAAAGGCATTGCTGTTGCTTTATTCATTGAAATTCATGACCGTCCCTGTAGGGAAACACTGTTAAAATCTTTCATAAACTAGTGTATACAGCATATTAATCCTAAATTACTGGATTTAACATCTGGCAAAGGTAGCACTTTTTGTATAATAAGAGAAGGAAAAAGAAAATTGCTTTTTTATTTAGTGGAACAGAGCAGAGTTTGGAAACATCTCTAAATAGACATTTTCCCCAAAGTCCTTCCTGCCCCCAATCTTCATGGTCTCAGAGACATCAAGTGGCCCCAAGAGAACTTCCCACATAATATAAGATTTAGTAAGACTTAAATCAGAAATTGAGGATTGAATTCCAGTAATGCTACTTACCAGCTATTCTCTATAAATCTTCATTTTCTGATTACAAATTGTGGATAAAAGTGTCTGCCCAAAAGGATTGCTCTCAGGATGAAATGTTCCCTGGTTTGCAGGTAAGGATTGAGTATACGACACGGTAAAGGGAACACTTCGTATGCTGAGTCAGCACCTGCCAGAGACCCTACTAAAGAATGCATGATGTGCTGAAAAGTCTGCCTTTCAGAAGATAATGACTCATTGTCTAAACAGATTCCTATGTGGCATTTGGAGGGCTCATGAACTAGGAAGCTTAATATTTACAAAGCCAAACCCAGGAGGGACTGGGGCCGGCAATCTTCCTCTGCGTAGAAAGTGAAAGATCAGCTTCCTAGCTAGCCTGTTGTTCAGTTTCTCACTCTTTCTGGCATCCGGAACCAGAGGTTTTCTAGATCTCTCCTTTCACTGTGAACTCCCAGAGCCCCGGCTGTTTAGATTCTGGAGAAGAAAAATGAAGATGGGGTGGCTCCTGCTTGTAATGAGGTCCTTGATCAAAGCTGTTTGGTGCCTCATACTGCAGTAGAAACTGCAGCAGCTGGGAGTGAATGGGGATGGAGGTGGGGATGAGGTATGTGTGCTTGTGTGTGTGTGTGCGCACGTGTGCATGGGTGTGATTTCCATACAACTGACTGTCTCCAAAATCATAGTGTAGAAGAAACTGGAGTGGCTGGAAGTAAATGTGGAGAATGAGTCAAGTGTGTGTGTGTGTGTGTGTGTGTGAGAGAGAGAGAGATTTACATATCTCTGATCTTACCTAAAACTTTATTTCAAATGCTTGATTGGAGCAGGGAAATGAATACATGAAGGAGAACTCTGCACTGGATACTCATCTTCCTTGAAAATAGCTCCTAAGCTCCTGGGAATCCCCAAGGGTTCCGAGTCATGTTTATTTCTCACTGAAAATGTTTCCTCCTTGTGCATGATTTATTTTCAAGCCTCTTATATTCTTCATAGGAATATTGAATTTTATTTACCCACATATGTTAAGAATCCCAACTTCTTTTAATCTAGTAAACTAGAAAATTTAACCTGGTATTTTTTAGGTAAGACATATATTAACTGCCTCCAAAGTAAGCAACTGTCAGAGGGAACATGTTGAGGGCATGATCTTTTTTTTTTTTCATTTTTCCCCAAAGTCACCATTCACCTATAGAAGAAATGGAATTGCACTTTTATTTAATATAAGTAGGGGCTTCCCTGGTGGCTCAGAGGCTAAAGCGTCTGCCTCCAATGCAGGAGACCTGGGTTCGATCCCTGAGTCGGGAAGATGCCCTGGAGAAGGAAATGGTAACCCACTCCAGTATTCTTGCCTGGAGAATCCCATGGACAGAGAAACCTGGTAGGCTACAGTCCATGGGGTCGCAGAGAGTCAGACATGACTGAGCGACTTCCCTTTCCCTTTCCCTTTAATATAAGTAAAAACATTTTGAAAATCAAAATTTTAAGAATAAGGATATACTTGAAAGTTTTTCTAAGGAGGCAAAGTAACTCAAAATAATCAGGTATGGTGTTATCTTCTCATTATAAAAAAAAATCAAAATTGCAAAAATTATGAAAGCTTTGAAAATGGAAAAAAATAAAGTGAATTTTGAGCCTCCTGAACTATTTGATTATGAAAATGGTAATTACCCTAGTAAAGCCCATTTGCAATGCTTGTTAGTACTCGACGTGACACAGACCTTGTTCACTGAGGTATGTACTGAAAACAGCAGATGAGCTGAGGAAAGATGAGTTGATGTTGGAATCAAAGGCTAAACTTAAGCACATCTCTGCCTCCTGCTTTTTCTTCTGATTGCCTTTAATTTCTTGCCCACCCCACAGCTGACAATAGGTGTAAAAATTTTAAAGTGCCAACTACATCAAATCATTGACATATTCTTGACAAGGTATGAAAATATTAATCATTCCAAAATGTCTTCATATTTAGGCTATTTATTTTTCTGACAACCAAGCTATAATCTCCAGTTGAACAGAGATGTGCCAAATATATTTTTGAGAAAAAGTTACTTGTATTTTTGCCCAGTTGCCACATTCAACAGTATTCTCACTTTTACCAAGAATACCGAAAGCACACCTCATGTTTTCCAAAGCCTTCCCACCTCTTTACACCTAGTGGATTTATACTAGTTGACACTGCATGCATTCAAAACCAGTGTGTAAAATGAGCTGGCTGCACAGAGAATGAAGGGGCTCTTTTGTGGACTGAATTGTGGCCAGAGAAAACCTGCTGTGTGACCAGTAACCCCTCACAGTGACATGAGGCAGCTTACTAAAAATAAGGCTCCTGAAATCATAACGGCCGAGAAACTAAAATCAGTTTAGGTGGAGTCATTTTAGGAATTTAAAATACTTAAACCAGAGCTCTGGTGTTTTAATACTTAGCATTGGAAACGAAGAACTCCCAAAGTCATGAAGGGAATTACTTGGACCACATGGCTATCTCGCCTACATTGAATAGATGCATTGATTTAACAACCAAGTATGATAATCAAAACTAATTAAATTTAGAATGAGTGCACACATTATATTTTAGAAGTGAACCGTTTGGCTTATAGCATCGAAAACATTCATATCCCTTGCTTTCAGTATTTCATATTCATTATCCAACAGCAAAGAGCGACTGATTCTAGAGAATAGTGAAGAGTACTTGTTAATCATTCTAATCCAAATTCTTCATTTGAATTGTCTCTAAAGAGATAAAAATACTTTTAAATCTACTGCTTCTCTTTGTTTACACTTGATCAAGAGTAAAATTTTAATCTGGCCAAGTGTATTTCTGTGCAGCGTTGATCAATGTTGAAAAGACTCTCCTGGGTGATAATCATGTTAAGTCCTTTCAGCTCCTGGAGCACTGTATTTTGAAGTAAATCTTCATTTGAAATTAGCATATGGAACAAAAGTGCCAACAGTTTCCATAGGTTAGATATCTTTGATTCTAGTTAAGTTCATTGCACTTTAAAGAGAATGTCTAGCTATTATCTAGTAGTGTGGCTATGTTTCACTTATCTCGAGGAAATTGATTTTTGTTTTGTGTGACTCATCTCTCTGTCCCTTTCAGGAGCTGGAGTTTTCAAATCTCTTTGCTGTTCTCCACTGCATTCATTCCTTCTTTGCTGCCAAAGTGGCTTGTTTGGACCCTCTGTTTCTAGGCAGTCAGGCTGCTGCCTCTGCGGCTTCCAGCTCCGGAGTACCGAGCAAAGCCAAGTATATGACCTGAGAGCCTGAGCTCGGCCTCCCTCTCATCTTGACTTGTAAACAGAACGACCTTACTCATCGCCGCAGACAATGGAGAAGCCATCACATCCCCAAGTTAGCAGGGAAGCCAAGTGGAAATCTGAGCGGAGGAGAAGATCAGACGGATCCCCAAAGCATTCTGTTCGAAGGCCTCGGGGGATCGTCCTAAATGAGCGGGACGACTTGCTGTTCCTCGTTGGATCAGGACGGCTGTGTTGCTTTCATTGAAAGGGAAGACGAACCGATGAATGACTCGAGTGTGTAAATAATATAAAAATTGTAAGCTACCTATAAATAAAACACCCATTCAACAGTCACGTCTGTATTTTAGACTATTTTGTATGACAAATGCATGAAGGGCCTGCTCAGGAACCAGTGCCCTGCTATTATGTGGGGAGCGACAGAAGGAGGCAGAGGCCCTGAGACCAGAGTGAAGACCCTTGTCCAAGAAGAGAGCACCTCAGCTCGCTGGTGTGGATCTCTGCTTATAGCTTCACCCCATGACTTGACAGTGGCACCCCAATCTGTGTATGCTGTTGTAAATCATTGCTGGGAATTTCAAAAAGATCGTTGCATTCGACCTACAATAGACATGATGTGAAATGGAATATTTCTTCCTGGGATCACTGACACCAAATGTGTTATTCACAGCCAGTGTTCCTTCAAAGATGCCAAAATGTGCTAATTTAGTGAGGAATGAAGGAAACATCCATGAACCTCTTGTCCTTTCCTTCATTTATGGAGATTTCTGTTTTACCTGGAATTTATTATTAAATTAAAATTTCATAAATTTTCAGTGATCCCAAAACCTTTCATAGCAAAAATATCAATTCATGTGGTGTAAGAGACGGTTCCTTCTTATATTCCTAACCCCACCTGGAGCTGGAGTTAATCCTGATCGGAAATGTCCCCAGGAAGTATTCTCAAATCTATTACTTTTGTTGGGTAGATAACATCATTCCATTTGAGTTAGAGCATATGAGAGAATAAGGTAAGATATGAAAATAAAAGTTAAAACTTCTATCTTATCATATCATAAAAAGCAGTCATACAATGCCAAGTTATGAATTATTGTAGGAATCTTGTCCTAGGAATGTAGGTATAAAGGGGTTGGAGATTTGAAAGCCCTGAAGTACACACAGCTCAGATACCAGATGTTTGTATAACATTGTCTGTCCTACACCACAGCTGTGCTGAGATCTTCTTTTAAACAACCAACTCCCTATCAAGAAAAAATTACTTTTTTTATTAGTACACATGTTCCCAACTCAGTCAAACTTGTTGCATACTTCCTTGTGAAGATGACCAAGTATATAATAAGGTGGACTAATTTTAAAAAGAAGGAAAAAAATCTCTCAGGAAGGAAACATTATTTGTAAAAAGGACACATGAACATTATAATTAAAAATGAACATCAAGCTATTTCCATAATCATTATAAATTATTAATTCACTCTGTATCTGAGCAACTCTTAAGCACATTAAACTGAGAAGAAGTGAAGTTTCAGGGTTGTAGCTGAGTAAGTGCTCAGTTTGATCTAGGAGTCCTTTTAAAAAGAACTAGGGCAAACTGGACAAAATACAGTTTTAACATAATTTATTCTGACCATCTAACTAAATACATTTTCATGACAGGAATATGGTGGCTCAGGAGGTAAGAATCTGCCTGCAATGTTCCATACCTGGATCAGGAAGATCCCCTGGAGAAAGGAATGGCAACCAGTATTCTTGCTGGGAGAATTCCATGGACAGAGGAGCCTGGCAGGCTATACAGCCCAGAAGGTTGCAAAACAGTCAGATATAACTGAGCGACTAACATAGCATAATGGGGATCTGACTGTGGCATTATGGCTCACTGTTTTTTGATCTGATACAACAGTCATTCTAAAATCAGAAGCCACCAAAGACAGACTTCAGGAGGTCACCAGCCCAAGGGGGCGGGGTATGGAGGGATGGGCCCCTGCGTCAGAATCTGAGCAGAGCAGCCAGCTCATCACAAGACCTCTGTCACCACCTCGAGTGTGTGTTAGCCTGCCCCATATTGGGGTGACGTCCGTGTGTCCATAACGTGATGATCAGTCGGGCTGCAGGCAATAGGAAATGGGCTACTCAACCTAAAGAAAGAGAAAGTTTTGAAGCTTTCTACAAGTATAACATAATCATTTAAAAATGTCAGATTTTGTAAAAACTCCATTCAAAAAAATACAAAAAAGAGCAATTTAATTAAATACCCTTTTTGTATGTCATAAAGCTCTTCTAGGCTGTGCTTATGTGTATGTAAAGGAAAAGGTGCACAATGAGATAAGTGTGGGTATATGTCTCCTTGTATGACACGCACACACACACATACACACACACACACACATGTGTATATATAATAAAATGCTAATCACAAATTCTATAGAAGAATATATTTCAAATAATTAATATACTTTAAATTTACATTGTAAATCGTAGGCTAAATTAAAATTTATGATAATACTATGTTGAGTTTATTTTTGATACTGAAAAACAAAACCCACAGGCCTAAATTGCTACTTAACATGACTAGTAGAAAAGCCACCTATTACAAAAATATTACTTTGATTTTCTTCAGTTAGCAAATAACATTTAACATATTTTTCACCGTGCAATGATTAGACACTGAAATTTGTTATAACTTGGACTACTTGAATGAGAAAGCTTAGAAATAAAAATATTCAGATTAATCTCTACTTCTCATGTAATTTAGGTTTAAAATGCATGAGATTTTCTCCTTAAATCCTAGTTTATGCTAGAGCCATTTTAACAGCAGAATGCCTAATTATGTGTTAATCTCTCCAGTGCCTTGGTATATGTGTGTATGTGTGTGTGTGTGTACATACACAATATACATATATATACACATATGTATACATATGTATGTATATAAACACATGCTAAAGTTCATGATAGTATACATTGTATAAGCTCAACGGCAACATTACATTATATGTACTTGGGTCAGAGAAAGGAGTTCAAATATCATTTGACCTCTTTGCTAACTACTATAACAATGTATATTGCCTGAAAAAGAATCACAGTTCATTTAAGCTGAAGTATATTAAAGCAGGGACATTTGTAATTTGTTATATTGCAACAAGTGTTTATTTCAAAGCTACTTTAATAGATAATGTAAGTGTAATGTGTACCCCAACATTTACGACCCAACACTATTTTTAAGGGAAAATAATAAGAGTATCATTTCTTGCCCATTTTTCAGGCATGCACCAACTTAGAGTTTTAAAGTCTTTGATCACAAAACACATTCAGCAAGAAGAAACAAGTCCTTGAAAATAAATGCCAATCCCATATTTACTATGTCAGCAGAGAGACTTTCCTTTGGGAACATTAAAGTTAGAGGTTTCCCTCATTTTCAAAAACAAAACTTGTCATAAACTTTGTTTACATGGAATGCTGGGGTTGAGAAATGCTTGATTTATTACTGTGAAAAAGTATTCATCCTAACACAGATGTAGAATTACTGCTAGAAATCAGCAATGTGGAGAAGCTTTAAAAGCACAAGGAAGATCTTGTGTGTAGCTCTTTAAGGTAAGTGTTAATGTTCTATAATATTAACACATGCTTAACACTGCTGTCCTGATGACTCTCCATAAGGAATTACTTTATTCATTCCTCTAAAACTCTTGTTTATTATTTACTTTTATTGCCTAATACTTTAAAAATTATAATTCACTTCTTTGCACATTTGAAGTTGCTTTTAAAGATGAATAGAATACTATAAATGTTATATATTTTATACATATTAAAATGCAATGAAAATACCAGAAGTATGAAATGTAAATATATTTATTTCATTTTTAATTGTTTTGGTGGATGTTTGTAAAATGTTAATATCTGTGACAACAAATTGTCACTTTGTTCTTTAAGTTCATTAATGTACTACTAATAAAACTGTACCTTTTTTAATGACGCATACAGGAAAATAAAAACAGATACTTTTTACTACCTCTGTGTTTTCACTTCCTGTGTTTGATTTGTAGAGTTCACAGATGTTTAGAGCATGGCCTTAGAAGACTTAGCTGCCATGAACAGGGGCAGTGGTGAACTGCTTACCTTGGGTGAATAACCCTAAGGACACAATTTCTGGCCCACCAGTATGAAATGGAGCAGAACCTTATGGTCCTTCCCTCCATGTCTTTTGCCTGCCTTTCATCTGTGGAAAAACTTTAGCCAAAGAATAAGTTTAATCAGAGAAGTGAGAGCATGCAGGAACAAAGGAAAATGGTCAAAGGAGATCAAATAATAATAATGTAGTCATTAAGCACAGTCAAGGACCTTTATTTAGTTCCTTCTCAAGGGTTATAGATCATATTCTGAGCCGTATCCTATGAACTGTCTTATAGATACTGAAACCCCCATCAAGTGGAAGGAGCTAACTACAAGATGATTGGACTGACATAAGCTGCTACAGTTTTAAGAAATGGCCTCAGGGAAATGGAAACCAATTGACCCTAGAACTGAAGATTAACTGTACCTAAAGCAATCAAGATGCTGTTGGTCAGACCACTGATGGCCAATTTTAAGATAACTGTTAGAGCTGACTGCTGTTTCTGCATGTAGCCTCCTGCCTCTGTCTATGAAACCCCTGCCCCCGACTGTCAAAGGTGAGAGGGCAGGAGCTGGCCTTTGGACAGGAGTCTACACTCCCCACCGGTTGCCATCATCCAAAATAAAGAAAACTTTCCTTTCCACCAACCTGGACTGTTTACTGGCTTTTGAGCAGCTTTTAGTAACAAGTATTAATGTTTATGAAGATTAGTTATCTGGCCCCTAAAGGCCCTAGAGATGGGATAAAGATGATATTTGTCCAATTATCTCAGCAACCAGAATTCCTGAAAGCAAGACTAGAGGTGTGAATGGCTTCACCATTGTGAAGCCGGCAGAGTTAATGCTTCCCAATGGTCCATTAAGAGCTGAATCTATGCTGAGAAGACTGGTCTGACAGGACACCACTCTCTGGTCATTCGTAACTGAGAAGCCACTCATTTCTGTGTCATAAGAGACTCCAGTTTTCTTTCAGGTAATTACAGTGCCAAAGAGTGAACAATTGTAGAAATAGTTTTGAAACAATTCTGATATCTATGTTATTTTAGTTTCTTAATGATTTGCTCTCCATTTATCTTTTTTTGAAAAAAAAAAAATTGCTGGAAAATTAATACTTGTTCATGGTAATTAATTAAATCAATCAAAAAGAACACACAAAACCTCCAAATAGATACCATATTAAGTCTCACCACCACCAAAAACAAGCACAATTCCTCTTAGATGAACTTTACATATATATCTGATCCAAGAAAATCCCACATGCTGTGGAGCAACTAAGCCCAAGCATCACAACTACTGAGTCTGTGCTCTAGAGCCAGGGAGCCACAACTACTGATGCCTGAGTGCCCTAGGGCCCATGCTCCACAACAAGAGATGCCAACATAGTGAGAAGTCTGCACATCAAAGCTGCAGAGAGTAACCTAGCAATAAAGACACAGTACCGTCAAAAATAAATAAATAAATAATTTTTTTTTTAAGCTGAATTTTTCTGACACATTCACAACACTTGGCCACCTTTACTGCTCTGGCTGAAATTACCATCACTCTCAAGCTTTAGTTTCTACAAAAGCCATGACTGTGGCTACAGAGCTTAGCTGTGTATCTTCACAACTGAGCTGAGCCTGGAACACAAAAGGGGCTTAATGAAAAAGGTTACTGCTAAATGATTTCAATAAAAGTACTAAATAAAAGTGAAGCTTTGTTCAGAATTAAAAGGAATGAAGAATTGATGCTTTTGAGCTATGGTGTTGGAGAAGACTATTGAGAGTTCCTGGACTGCAAGGAGATCAAACAAGTCAATCCAAAAGGAAATCAGTCCTGAATATTCATTGGAAGGACTGATGCCAAAGCTGAAACTCCAATACTTTGGCCACTTGATGCCAAGAACTGTCTCACTGGAAAAGACCTTGATGCTGGGAAAGACTGAAGGCAAGAGGAGAAGGGGGTGACAGAGGATGAGATAGTTGGATGGCAACACTGACATGATGGACATGAGTTGGGAGTTGGTGATGGACAGGGAAGCCTGGCATGCTGCAGTCCATGTGGTCTCAAAGAGTCAGACACGACTAAACAACTGAATTGAACTGAAAACGAAGGACATTGCAAATTAAGTGATCCAATATACATGGCGGGGCCCGAGTCAAGGACCACCTGTTGTAATTCCTATCAGTCACCACGTTCAGGCTCCCATCACCTACGGAGAATACTTACCTCCTTTCTGTTTGGTCTCTGGGCTGGGAGTTTGACCTGTTCTAAAAATCCACTGTGATTTAGCCATGGGGTCCCTTAAGAAACAGAGAGCTGACTGTGTCACCTACTCCATACTTAACAAAAATCTCCTGCAACTTTACTGGAAATTTCAATCCGTTAATATGACACAAAGGAAAGACTATGCCCTGGATCCTCCCACTTCCTCACTTCTTCCACGTACAGTGTGGATCATACAGAACTATGCTGCTGCTAAGTCGCTTCAGTCGTGTCCGACTCTGTGCGACCCCATAGACTGCAGTCCACCAGTCTCCCCCGTCCCTGGGATTCTCCAGGCACGAACACTGGAGTGGGTTGCCATTTCCTTCTCCAATGCATGAAAGTGAAAAGTGAAAGGGAAATCGCTCAGTCATGTCCGACCCTCAGCGACCCCATGGACTGCAGCCTTCCAGGCTCCTCCGTCCATGGAATTTTCCAGGCAAGAGTACTGGAGTAGGGTGCCATTGCCTTCTCCATACAGAACTATAGCGGAAGCCAAACAGTGTCACATCTGTTTATACAGGGCTTTAACTTAATCTTCTTTCCGTGGATGTTCCACCCAACCCCCATACCTTCCTCCTCCTTTATTTTTTTTTTTTTTCTTCCTCCTCCTTTAGAATTAATTCTGCTCTTGCGAATAACAAAGAGTCTCTCTCTTCTGATCTTCCTACCCTGAAACTCCAGCCAAATTTCCCTTATGTGCCCTGTTTTTGTGTTTCCAGAATAATGTCCAAAATGTCTCAGAAGATTATAGAATATAGTTGTCATTCCCATTTATCAATACCCACAGAGATGACGAATGCTTGAATACTGGGGCTGCTTCCTATTCATCAGCGTATCCTCTGTATAAGAACAATGCTTGGTGCATAATAGTAATTTAACGCATACTCTATGCTAATTAAAAATTAAGAATGAAATGTGGGAATGAGGACGTAGGATCCTTCATATCACTTTTTCCAATGTGATCTCCTTCACATGAATAGTTGCCACCCTACTCAAATTTTATAAAAGTTGCTTATGACAAGCTGTTATTTGTAACCCTTCAGCATTATAAAATTTTGATAAATGTGAGCAGTAAGAAATAATTTATTCATTTCATTGAGGATAGGTGCTATCAAAACATCATTCAAGTATGATTCAATTCTAAATGTAAAAAACACAAAGAAGGGATTCTCAGCAATAATTTTTTAATATATCAAGCTCAACAAACACCTTTTATCAAGGGAAAGAAATATTTAACAGTATGATAGCACCTGAAACAAGTGTGAAGACTCTTTGAAATTGCTCTCATTGAATGACACACTCAAATATACTTCAAACTCATGTATGCACTCAACTTCAGCAACCCAATCTAATCTCTGAGAAACAGATAAAAGCGATTTCCATTAACAAGCTTTTTCTGGTGTTTCGTATTTACCAGAATATTTATGAGATCTAAAAGGTTTATAAGGAAATAGAACATCTTAAAAGTCAACAGAAGCAAGAGGTCTGCTCTGCCTTATTAATTTTACAGATGTTTCCTTGTTTCTGTGAAGCAATATTTAGATGAAGTGTACTTCCATGCAGCTTCTGGGCAGAAGGCTGTGGTTTTCAAGATCCTCAAGAAAATAGCCAGAGAAAGCAGTTTTGGGGTGATATTTGCTACCTGCATGCGTGGACTCAGGCAATTTTTTAGTCATCTCCTTCTCTTAGGACAATGACATCCACAGCAGAGAACATTGCTATGAATTAAGTAGGCTAGCTTTTATTTGTGAAAGGGTACATTTTTTATGCATGCTTCATTTTAATGACTGTGTGACTAATTGAGCTCACAGCTGTACTTGTTCAGACATTAATATTTTCAGCAGATGGTATGTTCCAATCTAAATTTTTGGAATTCCTAATGTTATTATGGCAACATTTAAGTGAAAAATTTTGAGAATTACTGTTTAATTCTGTGGGTGTGAGTTGTTATGAGTTTGTGTAGAATTATTGCTTCTTTTCATTTAATTTCTATAATTTAGATTCAGTTCATGTCTTTGCTGATGAAGATAGCTTAATCATTAGTATGTTCTAATTTTCTACCCATCTGAAATATTAAAATGTAAGATCTCCAAATTCTAGTGCTCACTTTTTCAGCCTGACCAAGTCAAACCTATTTTGATTCCTTAGTTTATGCATAATACAAATTAGAAACCCATTTTAAAAATTTTATTTAAATTTCTTGCTATGTAGGCTTTCCTCTAGTTGTTGCACTGGGGGCTACTCTCTAGTTGTGGTACATGTACTTCTCATTGCCATGCCTTCTCTTGTTGTGAAGCATAGGCCCTCGGGCACACAGCATTTAGCAGTTGCAGGACATGGGTTCAGTAGTTGCAGCTCCCGGGGTTAGTGGTTCTGTCTGAGACATGTGGGATATTTCTGGATCAGGGATCAAACCTGTGTCTCCTGCATTGGCAGGCAGATTTTTTCTATCACTGAGCCACCAGGAAAGCCTCCATTTTTGAAATTTTGATGATATGAAGAGTTGAGATGATTCTTTAGATTTATTATAAGGAAACATGTATCTATCATATGTAAATAAAAAGGTTAATTATCTATGCTTTCTTCGCCCAAAAGTCAAGTTTAAACTTTTTTTTTCTAAAAGCCATGTCTAAATTCTGCTTATTTTTATTTTTGTTCTAATCATCAGTTCAGTTCAGTCACTCAGTCGTGTCCAACTCTTTGCGACCCTATGGACTGCAGCACGCCAGGCCTCCCTGTCCATTACCAACTCCCAGAGCTTGCTCAAACTTATGTCCAATGAGTCGGTATTGCCATCCAACCATCCCAACCTCTGTCGTTCCCTTCTCTTCCCACCTTCAATCTTTCCCACCATCAGAGTCTTTTCCAATGAGTTGCCTTTTTGCATCAGGTGGCCAAAGTATTGGAGTTTCAGCTTCAGCATCAGTCCTTCCAATGAAGATTCAGGACTGATCTCCTTTAGGATGGACGGGTGGGATCTCCTTGCAGTCCAAGGGACTCTCAAGAGTCTTCGCCAACACCACAGTTCAAAAGCACCGATACTCGGTGCTCAGCTTTCTTTATAGTCCAACTCTCACATCCACACATGACTACTGCTGCTGCTGCTGCTGCTAAGTCGCTTCAGTCATGTCCGACTCTGTGCGACCCCGTAGACGGCAGCCCATTAGGCTCCTCTGTCTGTGGGATCCTCCAGGCAAGAACATTGGAGTGGGTTGCCATTTCCTTCTCAAATACATGAATACAGGGAAAACCATAGCTTTGACAAGACAGATCTTTGCCAGCAAAGTCATGTCTCTGCTTTTTAATATGCTATCTAGATTGATCATAATTTTTCTTCCAAGGAGCAAGTGTCTTTAAATTTCACGGCTGTAGTCACTATCTGCAGTGATGGGGCCCCCAAAAATAAAGTCTCTCATTGTTTCCCCATCTATTTGTCATGAATAGATGGGACCGGATACCATAATCTGTGTTTTTTGAATGCTGAATTTCTAATCATAGGCCTAATCAATTACATTACACAGTCAATGACCCCAATGATCTTTTCCTTTCTTTGTATAAGTATATGCACTCATTTTTCCCATTCCACTGATTTTGCTATGATCTTTCCAGTCATTAATATGAAGAGCTATTATTGATCAACAGTGTCTACAAGATCATTTTTTCAATTGCTCATAAAATTATCAACTGTTTTCGGTAATGAGGTCAGAAAAAATACCCTGTTCTATTTCTTCTATAAAAGACACAGAGAAACTAACAAGCAAATAAAAATACTCCTAGAAACAGCCTTTTTATTAAATGCAGAGATAAGTTTGTTCAGAGTGGATAAAATGAATATATTGAAGATGGCAGAAAAGGACAATGAAATGCCCAAAATTACCATTGCAAGCTATTTTTCCTTCACTCACAAGAAGCTTTCTCACAAAAAAAGCAATTATGAAAATCATTTAACATGCAACTAGAATTTTGTTATTTTAACTGTTATATATAAAGATATATAGAGGCTTCCCTGGCTCAGAGGGTAAATAATCTGCCTGCAATGTGTGAAATCCAAGTCAAATCCCTGGGTCACGAAGATGCCCCTGGAGAAGGAAATGGCAACCCACTCTAATAGTCTTGCCTGGAGAATTCCATGGACAGAGGAGCCTGAAGGGCTACCGTTCATGAGGTTGCAAAGACTTAGATACAACTGAACATCTAACACTTTCACTTTCATAAAGATATATAAAATAAAATTTTAAAGTTTTCCATATAAGTTAACTTTGCATTGAAATGGAATATGTTGTCTAAGTTTATATTTAAAAATATCAATGAAGTTTTCTAAAATAAATTGAAATAAAAAATTATATTTGATATTATTGGGGGTGATTTTAATATAAGAATTGGAAAAGTTTTTAACATAAACTTTCAATATTCCATCTTTAACTCCAAACACACATCAGATTTTTGAAGCAGTCAATTCTGTTACCCTAAAATTGTCTTCTTGTTCAGCCACTAAGTCGTGTCTGGTTCTTTGTGATCCCATTGACTGAAGTACACCAGGCTCTTCTGTCCATGGGATTTTGCAGACAAAAATACTGGAATGGTTTGCCTATTCCTTCTCCAGAGGATCTTCCCAACCCAGGGATAGCGCCTGCATCTCCTGCTTTGCAAGCAAATTCTTTACCACTGCACTACATGGATGGGCATTTTTGTCATGTATGAAGATCACTGAATTGAGCATAAACTCATCCCTCACAGAGATATACAGTTCACAGAACTTATTTTGCAAGCTTAGTGATAAACTTAACAGCAATATCCAGTGATATTACTTATTTTTATTTTGCTATAAACCATACAGAACATTTTTTATAAATTTTTCATTGTCTCTGTTTTTTATATATATAGCAACCTAACTCCTAACTTACTACCACATAAATGCTAGTGTGCAGACTTTTAATGGCAAGCAATAAACAGTATTGCTAATAAAATAGGTGATATTTAACAATTGTGTACATTTATGTTCGTTTAACAATTGTTAGCTTGATTTCACACATATATTTGCTTTTAAGTATTATGAAGTTCATTTTTTAAACAACAGATTTATTTGGTATAATTTAAAGACTACAGAAATCACCCTTCTGAAATGTATAACACACTGGCTTTTAAAATTTACTCACAGAGTTGTGTAATCATGACCACTGTCGAATTCCAAAATATTTTCATCACCACCGAAAGAAACTAACCCATTAACATCTCTACCAAATTACCCATTTCCCAAAACTCTGATGACTACTTGTAGTTTAGTCACTAAGCCCTGTCTGACTCTTTGTGATCCCATGGACTGCGGCATGCCTGGTTTCCCTGTCCTTCACCATCTCCTGGAGCTTGCTCAAACTCATGTCCACTGAGCTTGTAATGCCATCTAACCATTTTATCCTCTGTTGCCCCCTTTTCCTCCTGCTCTCAATCTTTTGCAACATGCGAGTCAACTACTTACCAAGTTATTAATAGAATCAGACAATATGTGATTTCCTTTGTCTGGCTTCTTTCAGATAGAATAACATTAAAAGGCTGTTGGAATTCATATATGCCATGGCATTGGGCACAGGACAAGGTTAAATCCCACAAACCTTGCGGTCTTCACATGATGCATTTTTTTCTTTCTTAATCAACACTGGGTGCTTGTGTGCAAGATTTTGGTTAAATTTTAGTGTTCTGAATAAGTGTATTTTGACCATTTTTCTAGTATTCTCTTTTCTTCATGGAGGACTGGCTCATTAGAAGTATATGCTCTGAGTTCTAGATGAGCTTCCTCCTGTCCTGAAGTTTTATTTTCCAAGGAAAGTGAAGAGAAGCAGAAAGAATGGTAGGCTCAGAGTTTAGAAAGAGGAGGGCATCTTTTCTCCTTCAGAAAAATAAAAATAATCAAGGAAGGAACAGAGAATTGTTAATGGAGTTTTTGTCCTGTAAAATTTTTGAAAATATATTTTGAATTATTTCATTGAGTCCGTATCATGTCCATGCTTTCAGTTTAGACTTTGTTTTACTGATTCCTAGTTGATAGAACATGACTGTCACCTTCTGTATAAAAGGAGTGACCAGAGTTAGTCCCCAAAGACCAGCACCTTCCCTCTAGTTTCTCAATGTCTTTCTTCTCTTCCCCCTAAGCTTCTGTTGGGCCCTCTCTGACCCACGCTCATCTTTTTCCTTCTCTAATAATTTTTATTTTGACTTCTTGGCGTATTTTTTTCTATGTAGGTAAGGACTGTCCCTTTGAACACTGTTTACTTTTTTTGGAAAGTGAACTAACCTTTATTCTTTCCTTCTGAGTATCCGTCTTTTGGTGTGCTTAGTTGCTCAGTACTGTCTGACTCTTTCTAACCCCACTCTCCAACCCCAGTAACCTACCAGGCTCCTCTGTTCATGGGGATTTTCCAGGCAAGGATACTGGAGTGGGTTGCCGTGCGCTCCTCCAGGGGATCTTCCCAACAGGATCGAACCCAGGTCTCACACATTGCAGGAGGATTCTTTACCATCTGAGCCACCAGGGAAGCCCAGCCCTTTAGGCTGGTGAATATGTTAATATTATGATCCTCATTACATACTTGTTGAGTGCTGGAGAATTTCCACAGTGAAGATTTAGCTCATCACTATATAAATATTCAATAAGCATTAATTCCTGAACATATGCTAAATATTCTAATATACAGAAGCATTTGCTTGTTCAATCACAATTAATCATTTTCTGGCACCTATGATAGACACACTTAATATGAAGGTGAAGTCGCTCAGTCGTGTCCGACTCTTTGCGACCCCAAGGACTGTAACCTACTAGGCTTCTCCGTCCATGGGATTCTCCAGGCAAGAATACTGGAGTGGATTGCCATTTCCTTCTCCAGGGGATATTCCCGACCCAGGGATCGAACCCGGGTCTCCCGCGTTGGAGGCAGACACTTTAACCTCTGAGCCACCAGGGAAGCCCAATATAAACAGGCATAAAATTTCTCCTCAAATGACTTAGCAATTCAGTGTGGCAGGTAAAAAGAAAAATGCACAACTCAACTAGCAGGGCAAATATTTTCATTTTGATGATCTGCAGTTTATTATTTTTTGTTTTGTTTTATGCCTCATGCTTTTGGTGTCATGTCTAAGAGCATCTCACCATGCCTGAGGACCTCAAGATTTTTTCCTATATTTTAAGTTTATATCTGGGAATCATTTAGACTTAATTTTTGTATAAAGTATAAGGATTAGGTTGCATTAAACTTTTTAATTAAATATACACAAATAAATTAGAGTTTTATTTATTATATACTGGACTTTTATTTATTATATATTAGAGATAGTATGGACTTCAATGGAGTTCAGCTGGTAAAGAATCTGCCTGCAGCACAGGAGACCCCAGTTTGATTCCTTGGTCATGAAGATTCCCTGGAGAAAGGGATAGGCTACCCACTCTAGTATCTTTGGGCTTCCCTGGTGGCTCAATTGGTAAAAAATTTACCTGCAATGCTGGAGACCTGGGTTTAATCCCTGGATTGAAAAGACCCAATATATATTAGAGATTTTTTATATAGACATGCATGTATATAGATATATGTATCCAATTGCTCAAGCACCATTTGTTTAGAAGACTATCTTTCTTTTACTGAATTGCTTTTGTATCTTTGCCAATAATTAGAAAATAGGCAAAAGATATGAACAGACATTTCAGCATAGAATATACACAGGAGCAAATAAGTGTATGAAAATATGTTCAGCATCAGCAGTCAAGAAGAAATGCAAACTGAGACCACAAGGAGATATCTCTCCAAGTATATCATAACAGCTATAGAGAATATATTGGCGATCATATCTTGATGAAGATGTAGAGGAATTGGATCTCCCTTACATTAGTTATGGGAATGGAAAGTTTTAAAGCCACATGGGAAAACAGTTTGGCAGTTTCTTTAAAATAAATAAATAAGCATGAGCTCACCATTCCACCCAGCAATTGACCCTCTGGACATTTATTGCCCAGGATATTTTTTTTTTTTTTTTTTTGGTCTGGCCAAGCAGGATTTACGTTTCCCAACCAGGGATCAAACCTGCATCCCCGGCAGTGGAAGTTCGGAATCTTAAGTACTAGACCACCCAGGAAGCCCCATCCCCCAGGACTTTAAGCTGTTTTCACACAAAGACCTTGCAGAGTGTTCAGAGCAGCTGCCCTAGCAGTGCCCCAAACTGGAAACAACCACAATCCCCGTTAAAGGGTGAACGGTCCAGTATTCAACAGTGGAACACCACTCAGCCATGAAAAAGGACCAGACTGCTGACACGCAACAGCAAGGATGAATGTCAAAGGTGTTCTGGGAAATGAAAGAGGCAGGTCTCAATTCCCCTTACACAGCACTGGGAAAACAGGAACTTCCAACGAGCAGCTTGGGGTGGAGGTAAGCAGAGGGTGGCAGGAGTGAGGTCTTTGTGACTGGGGACAGCCCTGCATCCTGACTGCCATGCTGCTTACACACATCTGCACACACCGTGTGTGTACAGAAGTCCTGACTTTGTTACTGTGCCCCAGTCGTGTGACCTGTGACATGGATGGGAACAGAGCCAGGCTGCACTCTGAACCATCTTTGCAACTTCCTGTGAGCCTAAAAGTCAAACTGAAAAGTGATCTACCAAGAACATTGGAAAATAGAGAAATTGTAAATTCAGAATAAACCTGTATTTAACCTTATGATTGTCTTTACAAGCTTGTGTATGTGTATGTATATGCGTGTACTTGTCTAAGAGAAACATGTACGCTGTTTTCTAATGTATTTTCAACACTTGAAAATATCCTGAGGACATTTTTTTCCTTCTCATTTCATACTTCTTATATCAATATCTTTTGATGGCTGGAGTATCCTTTTAAGTTTGTCTGTTATTTTAAAACAATTATACTATTACCATCAAGATTGGTATCAACTTAAATGCCAATCTCTTATAACAAAGTTGGAAAAATTCCTAACAGTAGAATTATATTAATAAGATCAAAGGTATAATTTGAAATAATTCATACACATTTAATGAACGTTTCACAGCAATATTCTATCAGTTTACATGAATTGTAACAATATATATCCATGAAGTGAGAGCTGAGGTTGGTGTTATTAGCTTATTTATTTAATTTCTAGCAATATTGAAATTTATTTTCAAATACTTACTGAGCATTTTTTTTTTTAGTCCATTTATGCCTATAGCATTTTTTTGGTCATTTGTCCATTAATTTATTACATATGGTCTTACATGTTTTCTATACACTAATACACAATATTCAAATTTATTTTATACTCTTTGCAATTATTTTACACTGCTTTCCAATTTAACGTTTGTCTGTTATTTAAGATGCTGTCTGCCTGGTGTTTGACATGTGTATGTCTCAAATTATTTCCTAATTACACATACTGTTTTTCTTGATGACTTTGTTTATTTTTAGTTGTAAAATGCTCCCCTAGTGCACAGATCAGTTTTTGGAGACAGTTTTCGCCTGTGCATCTCATGACTCAAACGACTTCCATGGGAAACACTGGCTGTCCCTCTTCTGAAAGACATTAGCAAGGATGATTTTATAGTCCAGTGTCTTGGATGATAGAACTGGTAGCTCCCTAAATAGCAAATAGCATGTTTGTTTTCAGCCTTGGGAAGCAGAGATAATGTCTCCCCCTGGAGTGGAGGTCAGGCAGGCGAGCTGCTCTGTGTAATAAGATAAATGTCCACTGTAGCTGGTTCAGGAGTCCTTATTGTTCATATAACTCTGGGCTTCTCAGTGGTGTTGCAGCCCCATTCAGGAATCATGCAGTCCTCTTTTCACTGCTCCATGGGTCAGGAAACCAGCACAAAAAATAACGAAGCTCTCTGCCTATTGCCATGACTGCAACTAATAAACTTACCTTCAGCTTGTACCTGGGAGCCTCATGTCTTCTGCCAACAGCCATGAGATTAACAGCTAGTGAGCAGGTAAATCTCAGAGCCTTCACAGCTCTTGGCAATCATATTTAATATCTCCCAGTATTTTCCTGGTTCATTTTCTATTTCATGCAATTATTTCTTTATTTAACATTTAAGTAGTTTAGGCATTTCTAGATTGCATACTGGAGACAGTAGAATTCTTAAGAGCCGAGACTATGGAGCCGGACCACTTGGGAAAAGTGCCCTTGGGATCTATATATATACATTTTTTTTTACAGTTCTGATTAATCTATGATCATTCCAAAATAAAAAGTTAAAAAATCTTGGTAGTTAGCCAGAAGAGTTGAAAACTTACATTTGCACAAAACCATATGAACAAAACTAGTGGAGGTGATGGAATTCCAGTTGAGCTGTTTCAAATCCTGAAAGATGATGCTGTGAAAGTGCTGCACTCCATCTGCCAGCAAATTTGGAAAACTCAGCAGTGGCCACAGGACTGGAAAAGGTCACTTTTCATTCAAATTCCAAAGAAAGGCAATGCCAAAGAATGCTCCAACTACCGCACGATTGCACTCATCTCACATGCTAGTAAAGTAATGCTCAAAATCCTCCAAGCCAGACTTCAGCAATACGTGAACCGTGAACTCCCTGATGTTCAAGCTGGCTTTAGAAAAGGCAGAGGAACCAGAGATCAAATTGCCAACATCCGCTGGATCATGGAAAAAGCAAGAGAGTTCCAGAAAAACATCTACTTCTGCTTTATTGACTATGCCAAAGCCTTTGACTGTGTTCAGACTTTATTTTTTTAGGCTCCAAAATCACTGCTGATGGTGACTGCAGCCATGAAATTAGAAGACGCTTACTCCTTGGAGGAAAAGTTATGTCCAACCTAGATAGCATTTTCAAAAGCAGAGACATTACTTTGCTGACTAAGGTCCGTCTAGTCAAGGCTATGGTTTTTCCTGTGGTCATGTATGGATGTGAGAGTTGGACTGTGAAGAAGGCTGAGCACCGAAAAATTGATGCTTTTGAACTGTGGTGTTGGAGAAGACTCTTGAGAGTCCCTTGGACTGCAAGGAGATCCAACCAGTCCATTCTGAAGGAGATCAGCCCTGGGATTTCTTTGGAAGGACTGATGCTAAAGCTGAAACTCCAGTACTTTGGCCACCTCATGCAAGAGTTGACTCATTGGAAAAGACTCTGATGCTGGGAGGGATTGGGGGCAGGAGGAGAAGGTGACGACCAAGGATGAGATGGCTGGATGGCATCACGGACTCGATGGATGTGAGTCTGAGTGAACTCTGAGAGACGGTAATGAACAGGGAGGCCTGGCGTGCTGCGATTCATGGGGTCGCAAAGAGTCGAACACGACGGAGCGACTGAACTGAACTGAACTGATGCACCCGTATTTTTTGGTATGCAAATGTAAGTTTTCAGCTTGCCTGGAAAATCCCATGGACAGAAGAGTCTGGCAGGCTACAGTCCACAGGGTCACAAAGAGTTGGACATGACTGAATCTACTTAGCCCTACTACTACTACAATGATGTTCCTTCGTAGGTAAATGGATAAATATATTATGGTGCAGACCATGTCATTCTATCATCAACCCTAAAATAAAGAGCTATCACACTATGAAAAGACAGTTTCCACATATGTTTTTCCTTATTTAATTGGTTAATATGTGAATTACACGAATGGATTGTCAAATATGGAACTAGCTTTGCCTTTCCCAGCTGATCTCCCCTGGATTATAGCACATATGTTTAAGACTGTCAGTTTCTTCTCAGTGAAAATTTAGTTACATCCCTTCTGTTGTCTTTCTTCTTCTTCTTTTTTTTCAATCTAATAAAAACTTCCAAGTTAGCTGATACACTGAAGTTCAGGGAGCAGGTGCAGCTAGAGAGGGCAGGCATCCGTGTTCCCACCCAGTGACTTACATAGCTTCCAAAGTTGATGTGTCTGAAGCTTAGACAACTGAGGGTAGCTTTCCTTAGGCTGAGAAAGAGAACTCTGGTCTCAAACAAGACATCATTTATGAAAATTTGAGGGGGGAAAAAAGTGTGGAAGTTGTCTTCACAGAATCTCTCTGTGTACAGTAGCTGATGATGTAGAAAAGTATATAATTGAACTACCAGAGCCAGAATTCCAGGACCTAAATGAAAAGGCACAAACAAATTCTCTAAGGCTCCAACTGACATTGGCAGGCAGGTCCTTTACCACTGAGTGAATATTCTTTAAAACAGTTATAAATATTGGTGCTTGCATCTGACACTGTAACCTGAATATGACGTGTTCTGAGATAATCTATTGAAAAATATTTGGTGATATTCACCAAAGAGTTTACATGTTTTTTTAAAAAAATAATGAATCAACCTGGAAAAGAATAATAAGAAAATTTGTCTATTACTCTATCAAAGATTTAAAAATTCTCTAATAAAGTACTTTGAAGTTCATAGACCACAGCTTAATTTTAGGAACCAGGAATAAGTGCTCAGGAAAGTTACCTGTGTCCTGAAGACTGAAGATAAGACATTTAATCTACTGAAGTAGATATAAAATGAGATAAGTAAAATGTTATTACTGACAGGAAAGTTCACCGACAAGGTTATAGTTTGTTGCTAAAACAAAGGGAGCACAAGAATGTCTTTAAAAAGATGAAAGAGTGTGACGTTAGGACACATCCCAGAGCAGACAGACAGGGATCACTCCTGGTCAGGTTCTTTACATCTTTTCTTTCAATGCTTTTTAGAGGACTTCCTGGTTGGGATCCAAGATGCTCAGTTTGACGTCCAGATTCCACTCCCAGAGGATGGAAGGAAAAAGAGACAATTTCAGGAGAACTGGTTTGACTTTCAACTGGAAAGATGTTAGAATCTGCACAAATACCTCTGTTCTCATTTCATTACCAAAAACAGAATCCCATGGCCACATCTTGTCAAAGGTAAACTGCGTGGAGAAACTCTGGAGGTGTGGCGAATAAAACAGAGAAGACTGGGAGGATTTGTCAACGGAGTCTATAAAATATCATTATCTAGGTTTTTACTTCTTATTTTTTACTACTTTTCCTCAGAAAACTTTGAAAAATTAGAAAACCATTGAAGATATTTTTCTTTCTCTTTTTTAATGCCCTCCTCTCCTAATCATAGGTTCTGACACATAAATGTTTGGTGTGAATTTAAGCCAGGAGCATGCAGCGTTTTTATCTTGCACTTTGTGATTTAACTTTTAAGACTTATAGTGGAAAATAAGTTCACTCAAATTTAGGTCCTAGGCACAATTAACTTAAGAAAAAATATTTTGTTTGCATATATACATGCTTCAGTTCAGTTCAGTAGCTCAGTCGTGTCCGACTCTTTGCCACCCCGTGAATCACAGCACCCCAGGCCTCCCTGTCCATCACCAACTCCCAGAGTTCACTCAGATTCATGTCCATCGAGTCAGTGATGCCATCCAGCCATCTCATCCTCTGCCATCCCCTTCTCCTCCTGCCCCCAATCCCCCCCAGCATCAAAGTCTTTTCCAATGAGTCAACTCTTCGCATGAGGTGGCCAAAGTATTGGAGTTTCAGCTTTAGCATCATTCCTTCCAAAGAAATCCCAGGGCTGATCTCCTTCAGAATGGACTGGTTGGATCTCCTTGCAGTCCAAGGGATACATGCTTAATACTCCTTAATACATGTATATAGTTGTTAATTAAATTTAAGTATATGCATTAAAAATTATATGAAGAAGAACCTGATTTTGCTGATATTTGAAGAAAAATGGAAATGAGTATTTAATGTAAAGTGCTTGTGAAGAGGTTTTTAATTTTAAATAATTATGAGCACAAATGTGTGTGTTTGAAAGAAATGTCAACACTTTCATTCATCATTTCTGTTTCCTGATGACTTTGTGTGTATCTGTAGGAGTTGACCTCTTTATAGGAATGTCCATCTGTTACTGGGGTCACAGGTGAAGATACTGCCCATTGCATTCTGGGAAATGAAGGACCATCTCTCTTCTCTGTCCTACATGGTCACTGTGTCCATCTCTCAGAACCACTGCTTCCTGTAATAATTTTTTATTACATTTTTATGATCATTTTCCAAATATGTTTGTTTGGCTCCTCTAATAAGCTCTTTAGGGACTATGACACTGTTCTGTTAATTTTCTTCTCCCACCAATGGCCCAAGAGAGCCTCCAGCACAAATTAGATAAAATTTCTTGAGAGGCGCTGTGAAGGTCACCTTATTCTTCTTAGTTTTATCTACCCAAAGTGCCTTTGTCTTTACTGTAATCCATGCTGTTGAAAACAAACGTATCTTTAATTGCCTGGTGTCAGCAGCTGGAACTAAAATTATACGGTATAGCATGAGCTGAGCGTCCACTTTATTATTCGCCCTTGATTTTAAATGTGTTAATAACCATGGACTGCCCCATTTATACTGAGCTATTTTCCCTTCTGGATTTGCCAATCCCAGGAACAATACAGGAGATGTTCGGGCCAGGGCATTAGGGAATCTAGTGAAATGGTAGAGAGCTTGGATGACCTTCCCGATTTGAATTTTACAAGCATTTCGTTTCCCCGTGGAACTAACTGCACATAATAACTCCAGAAACAACAAGTCTGACTTCAAAAAGTAAATACTTATGGCAAATAAAATTGCTTGATTTCAATTGGGGAGATATTTATTGAACCTATAGCACCACACATCCATGTATTAGATTATCGTTTTTGTGACCCTCAGTGTACTAGCAACCAGCTAAAGTCCAACATGGTCATTTATTCTCAAGGTGCACTTTGCCTTCAGAGAATCTGCTAATTTTGCAATTTTTAACTTACAGTATTACAAATCTTCAATACTTCAGTATAGGTCATCTTTGCAAACTATGCCTGGTTCCTGAACTATAGACAAAAATAAGAAATAAAAAAAGGTTGATAAAGAAAAAATAAATAAACTCCTTCTAGACAGACTTATCTCTCTGGACATCTAGATTTTATTTTCCAAGGACTGAAAGTTAAATTTTAAAACATTAATTCAGCTGCTGATAAAGAAGCTTTAAAGTATGCTCACTTAAAACAAAGTTTTTGCACACTTGTAAGTTTTAGTAAAATCACAGTGAGAGCTGAGATTTTAAGAAAAACACTCCTTACGTTTGAGAGGCTACTCAACATCTTAGGAGCTTGGAGCATGAGACAGTGATGGATGCTGACGACTTTGGTTCCCAGTTGCACAAAATGCACGTGCCCTGACTTCTGAGAAGGAACAAAGGAGAGGATTTGGGGGAGTCTGATGCTGTGATGGATGAACTGTATTAGCAGAGCAGAAAGCAGCACCCACACCTGGTTTCAACCACTGCACAGAAGCACCATTCACCCTTACAAGGGGGAGTGCCATTGGCTCCATCTCTGTCCATCCTCACAGGATGGACGTCATGTCTCCAGGTGACAGAGCACAGCTGTTCTGTGGCCATGTGTGCTGAAGGAGCCAGTAGCTGCCCCATGCTACAGAACGACTGTGTCTGCCAAGCCAGCCTCAGGCGCTTGCACAGCGGGCAGCTGCACTCACTTTACGGCAAGCGTGTCTGCACACCTCTCCTCCGAGTCTAGGAACTGGAGAACAAACACCCTTCAAGGGCTGGCCCCCCAAGCAGCTTTCCAGTGGGCAGAATGAACAACCCCTGGGTGATCGGGTGATAAACAGTCCTATTATTTTTTTAAGTTTTTATTAACTTTGTTACAATATTGCTTCTGTTTTGTTTTGGTTATTTGGCCCCATGGCATGTGGGATCCTAACTCCCCGACCAGGTATTGAACCCACACCCCCTTCACTGGAAGGGGAAGTCTTAAACACTAGACCGCCAGGAAGTCCTGCAAATGATCCTATTTATGCGGTTCTTTGTGCAGAACATTTTTCCTGAGATTGTAAATGATCAAATATGGATCCAAAAAAAAAGCCTCTAGAAACAATAAAATCATTAGGAAAAATCATAGAAAATATTTTTACTATAATATTGGGGCAAGAATATTCTTCCCTGGAAATACATGCAACCACAAAGGAAAAATCAGACAAACACAGCTACTAATAATTATGAATGCTTATAAAGTAAAAGTTACCATAAGTCAAATTTAAAGCAAGAGGAAAAGATAAAATATTTTCATGTCATATGTTAGATGAAGAATACACTTTTCCTTACATGCACACTATTTGTAAGAATGTAACAAATAATCTGATTAAAAAATGAGCAGAGGACCTAAATAAACATTTTTCCAAAGAAGACATACAAATGTCCAACAAGCACATGAAAGATGTTCAATGTCTCTAAGTATTATGGAGTTGTAAGTAAAGCTGTAATAAGACATCACCTCACACCTGTTAGGGTGATCATTACTGAAAAGACAAGAAATAACAAATGTTGGAGAGGGTCCAGAATAAAGGAGCCCTTGTGCACTGTTGGCAGAAATGTGTGTTGGTGCAGCCACTGTGGAACAAAGTTATGGAGATTCCTCAAAAAATTTAGACTAGTACTAACATATAGCCCAGCTATTCTGCTTCTGGGTTTTTATCCAAAGAACATGAGAACACTAATTTGAAAAGACAGGCACACCCCTATGTTTGTTGCAGCATTACCAAGCTACAGAAACAACCTACAAATGTCCATCAATAGAGGAATTGATGAAGATGTGGTGTATGTATTAAATAAAATGTTACTCAGCCATAAAAAAGAACGAGACGCAACCATTTGTAACAACATGGATGAAACTTGAAGGATTATGCGAAGTGAAACAAGTCAGATGGAGAAAGATAAATACCATAAAACTTCACGTGTATATGGAATTAAAAAAGAAAAATGAAACAAAACAAAACGCATAGATAAGCAATCAGATTAGTGGTTGACAGAGGGAAGGAGATTGTTGTTGTTATTGTTGTTCAGTTGCTAATAATCAATATTCTCCTAGGATAAGAATTTTTATTAATTGCTCCACTCTCTGATTTTTTAGTTGCCATGGTATGTATAAATGCACAGAGAGACAATTCATTAGCTTTCAAAAATATAAAGGTCATTAGCAATAACTATAAAAAATGCAATTTAAATATATTCTGTGTAAAGTCTGTATCCCTTTATATTTTCTTTGGAAAGCCTTCATCATAAGCTCCAGTACCAGCTCATCTCTCTAGAAATGTCTGCCTTGCATCATCTATTCACACCCTGTACTCTTCCTGACTTAAAAGTTTCTACCTAGTTTCATTTTATTTTAGAGGTTTGTAAATTATTCTTTTTGTGAAACTGAGGTGAATTTAAAAGCAGAATTTCTGAAGTATGGAAAAAGTTTTACCTCTGATAGAAAGGTCAAAGGAATTTTTTGCTCAATTATGAACACCAAGTACAGAAGAATCAAAGCTTTCCTTTAGGATTCCATGACTTGATATGCAACAAACAGAAGCAGACCTTGAGAGAGCACCTGACCGTGTTGTGAGAGTCACCTTTGCCCTTTCTGTGGCATCTGATGCACTCAGAAGACTGGACAAACATTAGCACTTCCTTTCTGATTCACTGACTATTGACTCAATACAGTCCATCCGCTCTCAATTAATACTCCTGTCGCTCAGTGGTGTCTGACTCTTTGCGACCCCGTAAACTGTAGCCCACCAGGCTCCTCCATCCTTGGGATTCTAGGGAAGCCCACAATTAGAAAATATAAAAGGGAGCAACAAAGAATTCAAAACTAACTTTGAGCCATGAAGAAGTATATTTTTAAAGTGAATCAGATAATATCATCCAAGATACATTAGCTGAGTTTATTCACAGTTTTAGCTCACTTGCTCCCTGTGTGGCAGTAGGTTTTGGTGACTTTGCTTGGGCTGATTCCTGTGAGATTTCCAGACTGGTGGGGATAAGCAACCACAGGTAGAAACGAGAAACAGAGGGAAACAGAGAAACGGATGTGTAGCCGGAAACATAACTATGTCCTACATTTCCTTTTAAGAAGACACCAGTGTGCCAAAGCTCATGGGTCCTGGGTTAGGGAAACCACGTTGGGGTACAGGGATTTCAAACAGGGGAGAGAGGAAGAGCCTTTGCAATAGCTGTTGGCATGTGAAACAACCAGAGAGAGAGAGAGTCAGAAAGAGAACATTTTAGAGAACATACATCTATTCTCTAGCGTTTCAGCAGCCTCTAGAAAGGAGATTGTCACAAAGCGTGGACTTAGCTGGATAAGTGATTTTTTTTCAGTTCAGTTTAGTTCAGTCGCTCAGTTGTGTCCGACTCTTTGCAGCCCCATGAACCACAGCACGCCAGGCCTCCCTGTCTATCACCAACTCCCAGAGTCCACCAAACCCATGTCCAATGTGTCGGTGATACATGACCTTCTAAGCTCGCTGACTCTCCCTTGGCTCTGCCCATACTGTGGATGAGACCATCAAGGCATTTTTTTTTTTTTAGTTTCATCGTGGTGGAGTTCTTTTAATTTCTAGCATTTTCTTTTGATTCTTTCTTTGAGTTTTCACCTCTCTGTGTACATTATACATATATTCCTGTATATTGCTTATCTCTAGTGGCTTCTGGTCCTGTCCATGACCCTCAGGGCTCACCTGTTCAGCCTGATCTAAGGTGGCAGTCTACCATGGAGCCTCAGGGTTCTGATGGCTGCAAAAAAGTCACAGATTATTCATTTCTTAAGAACTTTATGTAACAAGAATAGGAGTGATGAGCATCCAAGGTTGTTGGAGACAAGCCCAGAAGTTCCACATATAGTATATAAAACAGACACTACACACAAAGAAATTTCCGAGTGAGCAATCAGTAAGTACTATCAATCTCCTGCCTTCACTACATTTCTCCTAACCTACTTTTCTTTTACACTGACTTCTCAGATTAAAAGAAATCTCCCTTTTTTTTTTATTGTGACAATGATTTTGGAAATAATCCATTTCATGAACAGAATATGTGCACTAAATTAAGTTGTATAAACTGCACATTTTAGTAGGTGAAACAAGAAAATGAACAAAGTCAGACTAGTCAGGGATAAGTTTCATGGGGCAGAGTGGCAGGACAGAGCCAGAATAAAAAATTGGGTGGAACTTAGTAAAGGAATGAATGCTGTATCAGGTGAAGGGAATAAGAATGTAGAAAAGCTCTCAAGTAGAAATTGTGTGACATTTCATAGGATGGAAAGATTTGTTATGACTGAGGTGGTACATATGAACTCATAGGTTTAGGTTAAAGATCAAGGGAAAAGTTGTCTTGATGTAAGTAAAGCTATGTTATCACTTTCATTTGTCTTTTAATTAAAGAATTAGCAATTTAAATGTTATTCCAAGGACAATAAGCATAAAATGATATTAGGTTAGTGTCGGCAAGCATTTGAAAGTTATCCTCATAGACACTTTGCCAATTCAAGGTAACAATTATTACTGTTCACAATGGCAAAAGCCAGTTAATGTAATCATTAAATTCTCATTTTTATGATGCTATTTAGAGTAATTATTTAAAACCCAAAGTCTTCATTCTAGCTAGTGGTAGAAGAAGCTAAGGAAGGTCTCGTGTATAGCGCTGATTGGTTTCCCTGGACAACGCAGTAAAGCAGTTTCTTACTTCTAGCCTTCCAGAGTCAGTTGGGACATCTAGGTCACTGGGACCCATGTTACGTCCCTGGATGTCCCATCTCATCCTCTGTGATTTTTGCAAGTGCGTTTCACCCTCACCATTTTCTTCATTTCTTCAGGTGAATATGACTAACCGACAAGAGTCTCTTAATGCCTAAGAATTTTCAGAATAAATGTCAGAGTCGTAAAATAACATTACCAGTAATCCAAGACAATGCTCATTCCGATCCTCCCTGATCATCCCGTATTATAGTCAGGGAACCGAAAACTCGGCCCATTATCCCGTAACTGAATTCCTTACATCCCCTCCTTTTAAATTATACCTGTTTGAAGCTCTCACTTAAAATATATTTTTTGTCAATGCTCGGTATTTTTCAGATTGCCTTAAGCATTTTAAAGTGAAAGATTATTTCTAAAATATCTTTATTTAAATTATTTTTTAACATACAATGGTTTAGGTAGCCACTAAATTAGATGTATCAGGTCAAGAATACATGTTAAAAGAAATAAATTCATTTGTAATTTTTTCCTGAGTTCTGCCTTTTCAAAGTGTAGCATGTGATTAAACAGAGTTACAGAAATTTCTCAAACGTACATATAACCCTGAGAACATCTAGCCTGAGAGCAAATAATCTGGCTTCAAATTACTAATCCCAATTTCAAAGACAGTGCTAGATGGAATTTGCTAATTGTATTTCACAAGTATGAACACAATTTAATATTTATTTTTGTTATGTATGCTGTCCACTCCACATTTTATATGCTCATGAGTGACAGGAGAGAAACTGACTTATATGTAAATTCAAAAGATAATACTAATACTATCCATATTCAAATCTGGAGTGTCAAATGCACAGTAAATCTCCATTTATGAGAATAATGCAAATAGACAAACATCACAGGCTGATTATTTGGGTTTTAATCATTTTTGCTTCATTTACAATATTAGTAACTAATCAGAACCACTGTTTTTGCTCCTTTGTACTGTATGTATATATTTCATTCACTCACGGTTAGTTTTCCAGGGCCTGTGTCACTCAGTCATGTCAGATTCTTTGCAACCCCATGGACTATAGCCTGCCAGGTTCCTCTGTCCATGGAATTCTCCAGGTAGGAATGCTAGAGTAGGTTGCCATTCTCTCCTCCAGGGGGATCTTCCCATCCCAGGGTTAGAACCCAGGCCTCTCACATTGTAGGTGAATTCTTTCCCATCTGAGTCACTCACCTAGTTAATACTTCCACTTTTTTGAATGGTGCCATATTAAAAGATAAAGGTAAATATTTTACAATAAGTCTATATTTATAAAATACTAAAGAAGCAATATCTGTCTTAGAAAAGTCTATGTTTAGTAACCAAAACACTCAGCTTGAGGGTGATCAGACCACTTAAAATCATTCATATATATTCTTTATTCTTCTTGAATAAATTGCACTGCTGAGGTCATGGACAGGTTCATCAAACCCACATCCACTACCTCACGCTCTTAGAGAAACTTCACTGTATTTGTTGTCTAAGCAGCAGCTGCAGTCCCATCTGTAAAAAGCCCTTGACCCTCCTCTTAGGGGCACTTGGGGGATGGGGGGTTACCCCAGCTCCTCTTTGTCCATCCCCTCAAGTGTCAAGAGGCACCAAAGCAAAAAACCTTGTGTTCCATTTCACTTAATTTTTCCCTGACATGCAGAGGTAACAAGGTCAATTTTTATCCCAATAAAATTGAATATGGCTTTGACTAGTGACCTAGGAGGCTGTGGTCTTATTTCCCTCCCTGGATGGAGCTAGCCCCACCCCCTTATCCTCAGGGTGAAAGTGAAAGTGAAAGTTGCTCAGTCATGTCTGACTCTTTGCAACCCCGTGGACTATAGAGTCCATGGAATTTTCCAGGCCAGAATACTGGAGTGGGTGGCCTTTCCCTTCTCCAGGGGATCTTCCCAACCTAGGGATCAAACTCAGGTCTCCCACATTGCAGGCAGATTCTTTACCACCTGAGCTACAAGGGAAGTCTTATCCTCAGGGTAGTAGTCATGTTTGATGACAATCATTGTCTTAGTTTAAAATTCCTGACTATTTAAAGTCTTTGAAACTTTTAGAAAATAAATTAAGACTTCTCTGGCATTCATCATGCTCAGGCCATGATCAAAACTCTCAGCTTTTACCAGAGTTTTCATCTTTCAATCTTATCTCAAAAGCACCTTTATATTATTCTTGATCATTTTAGCTCCCTTTCTTTGACTTGCTAGAAATACATACAAAGATTATTCAAATCTCAGACATCCTAGGCTTCATACAGAAAATAAAATTCCTCCCTGGCTTGTAATAATGTCTTAATTGATCTCCCTGTGTGTTTGGGTCTGGCTGGCTGCACCAGCAGAATGAATTAATATATTAAGACTTTGGGAAGAAGTCATTTAATGACATTTATCATATTCAATTATCACTTAAAATTAGATGCCTTTTCATTTTTATATCCACAGTTCCAGATAAAAGAAGAATCTTATTCACATGTTTTAATTATCCATTATATAATGGCTTATTTCTTAATTATAAATAGAGCTTAAATGTAAGATTTTCTTTGTAAATTGAGTATATGACTGAGAAGTAACATGTTTCTAGTAATAATGACCTACATGTTATATAATTATTTTTGTTTATTCAAAATTTTTAATTTCCTATCCTTACTTTGGCCACCTCATGCGAAGAGTTGACTCATTGGAAAAGACTCTGATGATGGGAGGGATTGGGGGCAAGAGGAGAATGGGTCAACTGAAGATGAGATGGCTGGATGGCATCACTGACTCGATGGATGTGAGTCTGAGTGTACTCCGAGAGATGGTAATGAACAAGGAGGCCTGGCGTGCTGCAATTCATGGGGTCGCAAAGAGTCGGACACAACTGAGCGATTGAATTGAACTGAACTGAAGCTTCATAAAGAACTGCATAGTAGGGACAGTGGTTGTGTGAATTTTTCATTTATCCTTTATATGTAGTTCTTCACTTATCCATTTTGACTGGATAATGAAAAACTTCATTCCTTCCATAAGAAAGGAGGAAGATTGAATATTACCTTTGCACATTTCACAGAAGTTTTATTAAAAAAAAATTATTGTTTGTGTTCCTTTTTTGCTGGGTGGGGCCTGTACTGCCAAACTCAGGGTTTTTAACTCCTTCTTCTGGTACCCAGAGACAGAATACAAGGGAGCAAAACAAACACTCTTGAGTCTCCTTGCTCTTCGGTAAAATCAGATGTACATCCCCAACCCTCTGGCCCCTCTTCCCTCTGCAGAACAATTCTTCCTGCTCTATATAATATATCCCCCAACTTTATACTCTAAGCTAACAGGATATTCAGCCTGCACAAGTTCTCTCCCATAGCAGAGAACAGAATTTCATATAACAAGGTAAACAGTCAAGGTGACACATCAGGTGACATATAGAAGCACACATCAGTCAGTTTGTTCTCATATGTGTCATTAGAAAGCCACTTCCAGGGCTGGGATTAGCTGGAAAAGCTCGGAAGACTTTTCTCCAGAGTGACTGAGCTTGAGACCTTGTTCAGGAAAAGCCGTCTGAGAAACCCTACACCCCTCCTGAGCTGCCAAAGCCCCCACTTTGTGCTGTTTAGTTATACAGTTCACTCGATGGACTCTTAATTTCACACACTCTAGAACGAGGTTATCTTCTACTGCACTAAACCTTCAAGGAGTTCTAACAGATTTAAAATCTTCATAAAACTTCCATGTATCTAGCAAACCAAATGTCCCTATTTCTGTCCTGGTCCTGTCCTTATTATGGATGGAGAAGAGTGGAGTCGTCTCCTAGGTACTGACACATTCTACCGAGTGATGTTTAATAGGGAGACATGCAGTCTGCCTTCTGCTCACTGGAGTGATCCCAATTATTTTACTTTTCCCTTGGGTTTTACAAGAGTCATACATGCATATCTCATTTCCCTAATTCATAAATCACTTTAATTCTCTTCTTTTAGATCATTTCTTCCAATTTTCTTTTTAAAAGGTGTAACAGTGTAACCAATAAAACTGGATTAGGATGGTAATAAAAACTGGAAATGATAAGCTGAAGGATGGAGGCATCTAGGACATGAAATCCTCTGCCTCACTGGATAATCTCACTACCATCAAGTTCTTCACTAACTGTGTTGTTAAATTATTGATTTCAAGTGTTTGGGTGGAAAGCATGCCACAAAACAACAAAAGTGGGAGATAAGTGAACGTATACTCATCAAACTGCACAACACTGAGGTTCATTTAGTTCAGTTCAGTTCAGTCGCTCAGTCGTATCCGACTCTTTGCGACCCTATGCATCGCAGCATGCCAGGCCTCCCTGTCCATCACCATCTCCCAGAGTTCACTCAGACTCACATCCATTGAGTCCGTGATGCCATCCAGCCATCTCATCCTCAATCGACCCCTTCTCCTCCTGCCCCCAATCCCTCCCAGCCTCAGAGTCTTTTCCAATGAGTCAACTCTTCCCATGAGGTGGCCAAAGTACTGGAGTTTCAGCTTTAGCATCATTTCTTCCAATGAACACCCAGGGTTGATCTCCTTCAGAATGGACTGGTTGGATCTCTTTGCAGTCCAAGGGACTCTCAAGAGTCTTATCCAACACCACAGTTCAAAAACATCAATTTTTCAGTGCCCAGCCTTCTTCACAGTCCAACTCTCACATCCATACATGACTACTGGAAAAACCATAGCCTTGACTAGACGGACCTTAGTCGGCAAAGTAATGGCTCTGCTTTTGAATATGCTATCTAGGTTGGTCATAACTTCTCTTCCAAGGAGTAAGCGTCTTCTAATTTCATGGCTGCAGTCACCATCTGCAGTGATTTTGGAGCCCCAAAAAATAAAGTCTGACACTGTTTCCACTGTTTCCCCATCTATTTCCCATGAAGTGATGGGACCGGATGCCATGATCTTCCTTTTCTGAATGTTACAGTGAAGAACATGAAATCATTGTATAACATATATACATTGTAGATTTTCCACTTAAATCTTTTAACAAGCAAGAGTATAATTATACAGTCTTTACAGGTTCATCTAGCAGTAAGATTGCATTGTTTTCAGGCTGTCACTCTAATTAGACCATGTGTCACTTGGCTGAGTGTAAGAAACTTGTCTGTATGCCTATGAGATTGTTTATAATATCTTGCTTATTTTTGTATGTGAATAAAATAATTTTTGAATGAATTTAAAATAAACCAAAGCATGTTTATTGCAACTGAATATCTTTTTATTTCATCCATTTGCCCTCTATGAACATTCACAGCTACACATTAGTTATTTATGTTGTGCATAAATATTTATAAATAAATTATTGTTTATATATATATACAACATGTGTACAAATGTATACATGTATCTGTGTTCATCATTTATATATATAGACATTTATATGTATGCTTTAAAGTTAAATAATTTCATGAGATTTCAATTGGGATAATCATTTTATAAATGTTGATTAATACATTCTAAAGGGAAACATCTTTGTCCTACTACCAAACATAATTATTACTTTATCTTTCACAGCCAAAGGTAATTAGTGCTCGGTTTTGGATGAGTCAGAAAGGAAAAAGACAAAAGGTGTTCCATGTGAGAATGCTTCTCAGAGATCCTAACATCCATTAAAAAATATTGGGGGACTAAAGAGCTTTTTTCCTAATGTGGGTTATATGTATCACTATTTCTCATAGAAATTAAAAATAAAACAATTTAAATGTTATAGGTTAATTCAGTGAAAATAGCAATAGTGAACTTATTGCATAATGTAAATAACTCACATATTTGAAATACTTTAATCTTGTATTTTTTTATAAAATATGTCAAGAATAAAATATATGAACAAAATATCTTTGAAGATAAAACTGTTTTCAAAAACAGTGAGCTGAATTGTGGCCTTGGTTAGATTTATCAATACTTAACGTGCAGCATAAAGAATGAAGTTGGGTTCTGAATTCACTCTCTGAACTTACGTTGTTTGGATTGAAATATATAATGGCAATCTTACCTCACACAGATAAACAGTTTGCAGAGAGAGGTTTATTTCACTAGTATTTTTAGACAATTGTGGCCCTTCTTCTTGAATACTACCTATTCAACAACTCAACAACTGGGCTTCCTAGGTGGTGCTAGTGTTAAAGAACCTGCCTGTAAGAGATGTGGGTTCAGTCCCTGGGTCAGGAAGATCCCCTGGAGGAGGGCATGGCAACCCACTCCAGTATTCTTGCCTGGAGAATCCCATGGACAGGGAAGCCTGGCGGCTGCAGTCCATGAGGTTGCAAAGAGTCGGACACAACTGTGTGACTAACACACACCCACAACTATAAGAAATGGTCATATGGTGTGGTTTTCCACCACCAGCTTTATGGGCTTCCCAGTGATAAAGAACCCATCTGCCAATGAAGGAGACATAAGAGACGTGGGTTCAATCCCTGATTTGGGAAGAGCCCCTGGAAAGGGCATGGCAACTCACTCTTGCCTGGAGAATCCCATGGACAGAGGAGCCTGGTGGGCTACAGTCCATGGGGTCACAGAGAGTCAGACACGACTGAGTGACTGAGCACATAGAACTAGACACTCCTAAGACCTGAGCAACGAGAGGTTTTAGGTATCAGACACCTTGCATTTCGGCACCATGCATTTTACTAACAGCAAGTTTACTGGTGATGAGATCAAGGTTCAGTGACCTTCTCTTCCTGGAATCTGTCGAAGGCAGAACCACATCTAACACTCACTTCAAGTTTGGGAGTTCACACCTTCCTGTGTTACTGAAGTGACAGTGGTTGTTTTCCCATGATGAACTTTAGCTATACTTTCAGCCGTCGCTATGGAAAACCCAGTTATGCTGACTTGAGGGGTTTTATTTTTCTCACACAAGGAAGAACCTGAAGATGCCCATGGAGTTAGCAGTCTCGGGGCCCATGACACCAGCAGGCGTCTCCATGCTGCTGCTGGTATTTCGCTCTTGGTCACAGGATGATTTGCGGGCAGCTGTCACACGCCCTTTACGGCAGGGTTAATGAGGAAAATGGTCCAACACTAAAAGTTTCTGTTTGTATCTCACAGAGAACTGGACTGGGAGGGCACAGGGGGCAGTTGTAACTTGTAGCACCTGCGACAGTCAGGGAAGAAGGGGTGGATTTGGTGTGGCAGGACCAACCTGGGGAATCTCTTTTTTGGCAACACTTCTGTCTTTTTCCTACAGACCATTTGCATCAAGGGAGCTTGGCCCCTTTCTTATCCCTTGGGTGTGCTTGGTGGTCTAAGGGCATTTCTCCCCCATCCAGGTTCCATAACCCACAAAAACCACTCCCCACATGGCGATCCATTTGTGATAAGGGTTAGAATCAGCATAGGTGTTTGACCCAATTTCAGTCAATAAATTCCAAGCAAGATTTCATATTAGAAGTTCCGTCTGCTTTGAGGAATAATCTCCCATAAAAGGCGGTCTCTATTCCTCTGCGTGTATCCAGATGCATGCATCAATCCAGGACTTGTCACAGCCTGAGACTAAAACTACTTTCGGAGCCAGGCAGAGAGAGGGCATGGTGTGAGAAATGGGGTGGGGACGTTGTAAATCCGGCCTCTTCTTAGTCCTGCACTTAAGAGTTCATCAGGTTCACGAGCCAATATATCATTTTTATGTCTTAAGTCATTTTGGATTTTCTATTGCTTGTAGCTTAACACAACCATCTGATAAATTGACTGGTGCAAGTAGGAACTAACATGGGTATGAATAATTCAAGTTTCTGTTCAATCTAAAAATATTTGCTGAGAACCTATCATATTAAGTGCTATACAGGTGGTAGAAGGATCAAAAGAACCTCATATTTTTTCTAAGATTTTTTGTCCTAAGTCATTTTGTATTTTCTATTGCTTGTAGCTTAACACAACCATCTGATAAATTGACTGGTGCAAGTAGGAACTAACATGGGTATGAATAATTCAAGTTTCTGTTCAATCTAAAAATATTTGCTGAGAACCTATCATATTAAGTGCTATACAGGTGGTAGAAGGATCAAAAGAACCTCATATTTTTTCTAAGATTTTACTGTGGTCTGTACATAAAAGTATGAATTAATTATTAAATTAAAAAAATTGGAGTAGGCCAAAAAGTTCCTTCAGTTTTTAAGTAAAAATAAGACACATTTTTCACTTTTACCAAGAACTTTATTGAACAACATATTCACTGTTTTGTTCCCCTACCTTCTGCCATTTTTCAGGCAACTTTCTAATTCCATCTTCCCAAAACGTTTTATCTTATTGAGCAAAGAACTGCTCCAGGTGCCTTTCACAGTCTTCCAGGGAACTAAAATTGTTTCTGTTAAGAGAATATGGTAAAGACAGAAATACGTGGAAATCTGAAGGTGCATTCTCTGGTAAATATGGTGAATGAATCAGAAGTTCCCAGCCAAGCTATAACAGTTTTTGCCTGGTCATCAAATAAACATGAGTCTTGCATTATCCTGATGGAAGAGTGCATGTTTTCTCATATCACTTTCTTCAGATGAAGGCCAGCCTTTGGTGTGGTTGGTGGTGGTTCATTTCACTTGCAGAAATACAATCAAAAGGGGTTTTTTTTTACCTTATGTGGAACCTAAACATCAAAGCCATTAACTTGTACAAATGATTTTCAATGAGTGATTTGGATATTTTGATTCATCTCCCATGAGGTATAACATTGCTTGTTCTTAGTTAATGTCTCAATTTGATTGTTGTCAACTTCAACTAAGGGCTTCCCTGGTAGCTCAATTGTACAGGATCTGCCTGCCAATGCAGGAGACATGGGTTTGATCCCTGGGTCAGGGAAGATCCTCTGGAGAAGGAAATGGCAACCCACTCCAGTATTCTTGCCTGAAAAATCCCATGACAGAGGAGCCTGGTGGGCTACAGTCCATGGGGTCACAAAGAGTCAGACAAAACTGAGTGACTAAACAATAACAACAGCAACAACTTCAACTGGCCTACCCAACCATGGAGCACCTTCCAGTGAAAAATCTGCAGAACAAAATATCACAAACCACTTTTGACACGTTCAGTCAGTCACAGCACCTTTTCCATACACTGCACAAATCATTTTTTCTTTTTTGCATTTCAATTATGTTTGTACCTTTCTTGAAATAATATAACATAAGTGCTTAAAATGTTGCTTTTCTCCTTCCATTTTCAATATTAAAATGGCTATACAAAAATTCACCAATTTTGATTTTTTTTTTAATGCATGCTGAACAGCTGTCACAATTCAATCTAACAAAATTGTTTGAATAAAGTTAAAGACAACCAAGTGCTACTAGAGCCATCTTATGGAAAAAACTGGACAAGCAATACTGAATGAGCTGTCTTAGGGTCAAGGTTTTCATGCTGAGGCAGAACTTGTATATGAGTCTAATGTCTGGGTCCAATTTCATCAGGTATAGTTGGATGCATGTTCTAGATACAAAAAACTTAACATGAGCGAAAGCATTGGCTTGTAACATAGTGGAGCATATTTATGGAGTAGTCACTATTTTGTTTTTCAGGAGTTTAGAACACATGAGAGGCAAGCTTAGAATTTATAGTTAAAACATAAAGCTCCAATCATATTGTGAATGCTGGTCTGAGGATTACAAAGAGGATTCAGTAGGTCATGAGGAGGCCTCCTCAAAAGGTTTTTGAATAAGGGAGTGATGCTATCAGTCTTGATTTTAAACTGTTTCTATGACAATAAGGTAAAAGTAGGCTGCTGCTGCTGCTAAGTCGCTTCAGTCGTGTCCAACTCTGTGCGACCCCATAGATGGCAGCCCACCAGGCTCCCCCGTCCCTGGGATTCTCCAGGCAAGAACACTGGAGTGGGTAAAGGAGGCAGGGGAAGACAAATCAGCTCTTTATCACACTATTTCTGATAATCAGTAAGGAAAGTCTGGCTTTCTGTAGCTGTTATTGAAATAAAATTAAGGCAGTTATTGGGAAACTAGCTTGATTGTTTCACACAGTCACAAAGATAATACTCAAAGTAAGGGGCCTGCTGAGATGCGTGGGCAACACTGCCACAGCATTTTATGGCAACAGTTTTTACTGCAAGTAATTCAATAGATTCTGATTAATGTCAGAAGGGTTTACTGCATGGACATCTGAGTACCTCAGAGAATCAAATAAATATGCTTTAGCAATGACAGGACAACTTTGGATGGTGAGCAACAGCTAGTGTACAGCCACCTAGGGCACACCACCTCCCTCTTATATTTCTAATCACCCTCTTCTCAACATTCAGGTATTTTGCAGAGTAAAATTGACCTCCCTCACTTCGTTCCACAGCCCTGTTGGAAAACTGGCTGCAGGTTACTGGGCATGAGTGAGTTCATCCAAAGATCCCTTGCCTAAATAGCAGAGCCAGGAGAAACTGAAAACAGTCCAATGAAATAGCACATCTGTCACTAAAGAAAACCAGCTAGGTACCTACCAAATGCACTGTGGTCTCAACACACATTAAGCCCAAGACAACAGACAGTATTCAAATGTTCTTGTTGCAAGAAAGGTGCAAAGCAGACCAATCAAAAATGGGATTTAACATAACCTTTCCAAAGACAAAGATACAGTTCTTCCAAAAGAAAATCTAATTCTTTTGAATTCTCTTCTTGTGTATAAATAGGATGCTTTAAACATAAGCTTAAATACTAACATCAATCACCATGTCACTCCCTAATTTTCAAAACTGGAATTATTTAGCATGGGCTTTAGAATAATGTGGATTTAGTCATTTCTGAAATAGCCAGAGACCAAGAAGCATTATGAATATATGTAACATGAGTCAGAAAATTTTTTTAGTACAGCCACAGAATTTTAAAGATGTGGGATTGGAAGGCACTTCAGAGTTTCAATTTCATTTCAGTAAAAAACATATTCATACAACACACTGATACCGAATCTTCAGGTTTTGGCAAGAAGCATTAAAAAAGAAATTAAAGGAGTTCTAGATCTGGTGACCATGAGGGACCCCGAAATGCACTTAAATTTACTCACACATTTTGAGGATCTGTAGCACCAAGAACATTTAGAATTATGTTGATGAAATCATGGTTTTCAATTAAAACAGTTAAGAGTGTCAATCCACATAATAGTTTTAGGGACTGGATCATGTCCCCTGCAGAAAAAGACCATGTTTGTTAGTCATCTTCGTTGGAACAACAAACAATCCCAGAACATCAGTGTCTTCGAACACATCATTTCTCATTTTTCTCTTTCCTAGACACAAAAGAGTAGAAGCTTTCTGGGACTTGGTTTTCTTGCAGCACACGTGAGAGAGAGATGAAAAGAAATACCCACTGCCTCTTCAAGCCTCCGAGCAGAACCAGACCCTTTACCTGCACTAAGTTGCCTGAAAAACCTCAGCGTCCTCCAGGGAAACACGCTCACTGCTTCCCTAGAGGCACTGGGAAGGCCCGGGCTACAGTCCTGCCACATAATCCTTTTTCAGCCAGTGCTGCAGGATCTTAGGGGCTCTGTGAGTCTCTTCCACAATGACGGCCTGAGATCAGGCTCCAAATTCCCTGACCACATGGTCAAGCTCCTCCGGTGCAGGGACTGACTGTATTCTCAGACATCTCTCCAGTCTTCTCCTGTGTCTCTTAATGTGAGTGCGTGTGCTGTCCTGCCAACACTACCCTGCAAAGTGCCTTTTTCACTACTGTTCACACCATTTCCTCTACACATTGCAGCCTAATGCTAAGGCCACCAACCTCTTAAAAACACCCCCAAATCCCTCCACATGTGTAGAGTCTCCCCGGGTTTTGAACTTGCTGACAACTCAACACCTCTCCTAGCGTGGTTATCGTGTTCTTCCTCCTGATATAGGTATCTGCATATTACTTCCTCTCTATACTTGATAGAAAGAAAGGAAAGAAGAAAAAGAAGGAGAAAGGAGGGAGGGAGGAAGAATAAGCCAGCACTAATGCTCACTTAACAGACTGAAAAATGAGAGAGGACATGATTATTCAAAATTATACATCTTGTTTCTCACAGTTTTCATAACATTTCACTGCCAGGTGACAGCAGCCTTTTGATGACTATTTTATTCCAAAAGGCACATACAGTCTGGGACACGTGAGAAGGGAGAACGCAACAGCAGGTGAAATGTGGAGACCAAGCTGGACCTCTCAGTACACTGAATACATTTGATTTTTTCAAAGCAACATTAAGGGGTTTTAACTACCTGTGTCTCGTATAGATGCACAATCATATACAGGCAGCTCTAACTTGATTGCCTGAGATCTGCCTGGGATGTTATTACCACAGCAAGTCCTATTTGGGAGCAATAAGTAATTACCATGGCAACATAGTCCTTGCACAGTGGCTGCAATGACGATGAAAGTAAGTGCAAGAGTACCAGACATTTTTGGCATTATATTAATAGTTTTATATATATATATATATATATATATAAAATCATGGAAGGGAAGGATGCTTTTATAAAATCAAATTACTTTTTCTTATTAAAAGGACCTCATTGTTAGTGCAGCCATCTTTCACTCAGGCAGCCGGCATGCAAGAACATTTAGCCAGCTTATGTCAGGACACACACACACCCACATTTGTTCCTGAGGGGCTTCCAAACTATAAATGTTCTTACTTGATAGTTAAGGAAACTAACACACTACTTGAAAATTTCATAAATAACAGGAAATGTCTCTGTGAACTGAATCCACATTGAAAATGATAAAGATAAACATCAGCTTTGGAAACACGAAGCAGCATTAAGGTATCTAATCAGTAAAGCTGCTAGTAAATGGGAGCCAGGGCACAGAATCAGGGCCCCACATTCAGGCTAAAATTGGCAGGTTATCAAGCTACCAAAATTCCCAATGATGTTGTAATGTTTCACAATTTAAAATGTGCTCGCCTAAATTTGTAGAATGGTGTGTTTATGAAACACTTTAATACTTTGGTGAAAGGGAGAAAGAAAGACTAGAAACAATTGTTTTTAATAAGCAGTGAGACTAGAACTAACATGATCCAATGATCTCACATGTAGCTGGAGAAAATGTATCACATGTATCTGGGCATGTATCTGGAGAAAACCATAATTCAAAAGTATTCATGCACCCCAGGGTTCCTTGCAGCACCATTTACAATAGCCAAGACATGGAAGCAACCCAAGTGCCCATCAACAGATGATTGGATAAAGAAGATATGATGTATGCACACACATACACGTACACTAACAAGAAAAATGAAATTGTTTATTTAGTATTCTTTCATTGAATAATTATATGAAATACAAAAATAATACTAAAACATCCACTAAAGTATCATAACAGTCATGGGCTATGGTGCATACCTTGTAAGGAACTGATGTGTTGTAGCGTTAAAAATAATCTGTGTCTTCATTAATTTTACCAGATCAGTGATCTTCCAGGAAAACATACAACTTTAAGCGTGCATACTTAATTTTACATGATAAGAAAACATTTCCTTTCAAAAAATATCCTCAAGAAATATCTTGAAAAACACCCTGCAATATAAGGATTTACGAATAGTAATTAGTAACGTACTTGAGTATTATGAGAAGTGACTCTATTAGTTATACAAATTTCCATCAAGAAGTGGCAACAAATGAGTTTAATATTCAAATGAGAATATTTTATATAGCACAGAAAGTAATTTTAATTATGCAATCTACTAAATATTTAAGCATATGCAGGCAGTAAATCTCTGAACCTAGGGAGAAAAACATTCTGTCTAGATATTTTTCTTCTGTAGAAACAAATTAAACACATGTGCTTTTGTAATTTTGTAAAAGATATTAAAATTAATGAATTTTTAAAAGGACATTCACAGTCAAAATTCTTAAGCTCCTTCTCTTCCAGGAATAGAATTATATTAATCATTATGCACGTTCAAGCAAAAACTGTCTACTTCTGTAAAGAGAGTGCAGTGACTGATTTGAGAGGTCCTACCTATATTCTTGTACTGAGAAAAAGACATTTTACTTATTATTTCATAAAACAACTTTTAAAAGACTGAAACCCGTTGTATCCTAGCAACAATAGTGCATTTAGTCAGAGAGAAGAAAATAATTTTTTCTATGTAATCTTCTAGGAATGGCAGATAGAGGGCAGAGGAAATGACTAGAAGTGTCATATAATGTTCTTTTGAGAAATGTTGAAGTAGATTAAATTTATTTCAACATAAAATGTGAGGCTATATATCGAGCAGAGTTGTTTTAATTATGTCTCATTTTTCTTATCTTTTCTCATCTTTCAATCCCCAATTATTAGCAATTCGAACAGCAGCAGGACGTATTTTAGCAATTTTAATCCAAACAACTACCTAAATTACTTTCATTTGAGTTACGTAAAATTCAAGTACTCAGATATTATTCACTTTATTAACTTAACACAGTCTTAAACAAACATAACTACAGTAAGAGGAAGCTAAATTGATTCCAAAATACATTAAATATTTAAGGATAAGGAATAAGTAAAATGTTAAAAAAAAAGTATGCTATTTTTTATACGCTACACATAGAGAATGTAAGAACTGAATAGAAGCATGAAGACTGCTTCACCCAATATTTTTGCTTCATGGGTCAGAAATTCAAGCTACACAGATGGTAAATCAAATTGTTTGAAATATTCTACACAGAATAAAAGGTTCAAGTCCAGTGGTGTATTACCGCTAATACACTTTGTCTCAGTCACCTGTCTTTACCTTACATAGGACACTATCATCAGCATGAAGGCAGAAACAGTACATGAGGCGCACGAGTCAGCGGCTCTCACACGGGGCTGTGATCACAGGTTCTTACGCCGCACCAGACTGCACTTTAAGAGAATTTGTCCTTTTAAAACAGCTTCCCTGGTGGTTCAGCGGTAAAGAATCTGCCTGCAGTGCAGGAGACTTGGGTTTGATCCCTAGATCGGGAAGATCGCTTGGAGAAGGAAACAGAAACCCACTCCAGTATTCTTGCCTGGAAAATGCCATGGACAGAGGAGCCTGGCAGGCCACAGTTCATAGGGTCACAAAGAGTCAAACATGACTGAGAGACTAAACAACAGCAACAGCCTCAGTTACATTACTTGGCACAAGCCCATGAGGGAAGTGTGAACATGCTATTAACAGTTGGAAAATGACCAGGAGAAATCCAGGAAGAGAATGAACATGCCAGACCCAGGTTCAAAACTGTATTTTCTCTCTGTATAATAAGCAGTTGCCTTATTTTATCAAGTTTCTTAAGAGTCTCACTTTTATTATTTAAAGGACAAGGAAGTTTCTTACAAATTATGCACTATTAAAAGAAAATGTATACTGAGAAGTAAATTCCTCTGAGGAAAAAATAGAAATGATAAATGTTTATTTGAAGGCTGGAAAAATAAAATACTTGGGATTCCTAATATATTGATAACCCTTTGCACAAAATGTATTTGCCTTTAAAATATATATAACCCTCAGTAATGAAAATTCCTGTGTAAACCATGTCTGTGTTTTAGCAGTTTTGACTGAGAGAAATTCTTCTAGCTCACATAAAATTCCCTTACTATGTTTTAAACTGTCAGAACTATAATTTATGATATTTCTTTAGGAGGAAATCTCTATTGGTAGAATTTGTTATAAAACAAAACAAAGCAAAAACTTGTGCTTGTATGTTACATCAAAAAGGAAGATTGTGGGTAATTCAGTTTGGTTGTAGCAAGTCTTTCTAGAACCTTGGTTAGATCTGCTAATCTCAGAAAGGCCTGGATGAGGGCAGGTCCAGAGCCGCCCTAGCTTGGTGAGGAGCCCGAGGGTGTCTGGCTGGACTGGATCAGGGGAGGAGACAGAGCGAAGATCAAAACCAAAAATGAGCAGAATGGTAATGTTGGATGAAGGTGATGGTAGTCCTCTCTTCTTTTATTTAAATTTTTGATAAATTATTAAACAGGGGTTTTGGTGTAAATTTCCATTTGTAAGAATATTGCTTTAAAATACCATTTACCTTGACTACTGAGGATCTCGGTGATCCAATAAACTGTGTGCCCAACACAGATGGCAAAGTCATAACATGGTAATCCCCTGGAGGTGTGAGAGCCTGACGTGGGAGGAACGCTTACAGGCAGAAGTCGGAGGGTGGGGGCGGGGGGGGCAGGTATCACCGGGGCTGTATGCTGAGGGTGTTTGGTCTATCTGCTGTTGTCTTTGTCCTTTTACTATTTATAAAAATTCCTGTTGATCACAGATTTTGAAAAACTTGATTATAATATGACTTGATATGCTTTCCTTTATATTTTATTTGCTTCCTCCATATTTATTGTGTTTTGGCTTCATTGAGCTTCTTGGATCTGTGAAGTTTATAGTTTTCATAATATTAGAAAGACTGAAGACAAAAGCAGAAGAGGGCGGCAGAGGATGGGATGGTCAGATAGCATCACCAACTCAATGGACACAAACTTGGGCAAACTCCAGGAGATAGTGAAGGACAGGGAGGCCTGGTGTGCTGCAGTCCATGCATTCACAAAGAGTCAGACACGATTTAGCAACTGAACAACAACAACAACATTAGAACATTTCAAGCAATTATATTTAAAATATGTTTGTTTCAACTTCACAGACTCCAATTATATGTTATGTTATGTTGGTTGAAATTATGCCTCAGGTCAAGAATGCTCTGTTAATTTTTTCTCTCCATATTTCAATTTGATAATTTTTATTGCTTTATCTTTCAGTTCACTAATTTCACCTTCTGCATATCTAATCTGATGTGACTCCATCCAGAAACATTGTAGTTTCAACTTTAGAAGTTTGATTTTGTCTTTTTTGTAACTTCCATGGCTCTACTTAAATTTTTTGAACATATGCAATAGAGTTCTAATAATTGATCTAATATCTTTGTTCATTCCTATCAATTCTGGATAAATTGTGATATGTTTCCTCTTTAGTATAGAACATATTTTGCTATTTTTCCTCCCTTGAAATTATTGATAAAATTCTAGATATTCTGAATTGTGTCTCGTGAGGTCCTTGATATATTATTACTTCTATCAGTATATTTGAGTTTTATTCAAGATACACTTGCATTACTGGTCATTAGTTTGTTCTCTCTTTAACTGAGATTTTTTTTTTTTTCTTACTGATAAACTTAAGATTCAGTACATCAAATAAAACCAATTTCTGGAGGAAAAAAAATCAAAACCTACAACAGAATTGAAAAAGTTAACACTGTTGGGCAAATAGGAAAACTCAAACAGCATATTCCTTTAGATGAAAAACTCTGGACATTTCATATTTGACCTTTTGATACAAAATGATCTAACAAATTTAGCAATGCTTAATTATGTTTATCTTTCTGTTTAAGATATAGAGAACAAACTTTTGGACATGGGGCAGGGGAAGGAGAGGGTAAGATGTATGGAGAGAGTAACATGGGAATTTGCTGTATGACTCAGGAAACTCAAACCAAGGCTCTGTAACAATCTAGAGGGGAGGGATGGGGAGTGAGTTTGAAGAGGGAAGGGACATAGGTACATCTATGTCTGATTCATGTAGATTTTGACAGAAACCAACACACTCTAAAGAAATTATCCTTCAATTAAAAATAAATACATTTTTTTTAAACTTACCTTTCTGTTTAACTTTTTCTGTTTACCTATTCTATGAAAGCAGTTATTCCAAAGACCTAACCAAGACTGACAGTCCCTGCTGCACTCATCCTGGTGTGGGTGAACCTGTGTCTTCATGCTGGGAGCGTGCAGGCTGTCTGGACTGTGCACTTACTGGACCGCAAGGCTCCATTCAGTACCTTATATACCAAGCGTTACTGTTTGTCAGGCTCTGCAAAAGGCACTGAGGGTCCTATGGTGGGTGGAAGGAATTTTCAGCTTACAAGAGGAGACTGATAGTTTAAAAGAAAGAAAAATATGTCATAAGTATTGAAGGTCTGTCTAGTCAAAGCTATGGTTTTTCCAGTAGTCATGTACGGATGTGAGTGTTGGACCATAAAGAAAGTTGAGTGCCAAAGAATTGATGCTTTTGAACTGTGCTGTTGGAGAAGACTCTTGAGAGTCCCTTGGACTGCAAGGAGATCAAACCAGCCATTCCTAAAGGAAATCAGTCCTGAATATTCATTGAAAGGACTGATGCTGAAGCTTAAACTCCAATACTTTGGCCACCTGATGCAAAGAACAGACTCCTTTGAAAATACCCTGATACTAGGAAAGATCGAAGGGAGGAGGAGAAGCAGATGACAGATGAGATGGTTGGATGGCATCACCGACTCAATGGACATGAGTTTGAGCAAGCTCCGGGAGTTGGTGATGGATAGGGAAGACTGGCGTGCTGCAGTCCATGGGGTCACAAAGAATTGGATGACTGAGTGACAGAACTGATTGAAGAATGAGTAAGTGTTAGGTTAGGAGGAGAAACGTGGAAAGAAAATAAAGGATCAACAATATTTCAGGCAGCTGGGAAAGCATCTATGATCTGGTGCTTAAAGGAAATGTGCTACCAGGCCATGGAAAGAACCTTAAATACACATTCCTAAGTGAAAGAAGCTTCCTGAGAAGGCTAAATGCTGTATGACTCCAACTGCGTGACCTTTTGGAAAAGACAGAACTATGAAGACAGTAGAAAGTTTTAGCGTTTGCAGGGTGAAGCAGCAGTTAAAGTTGAAGTTCAGTCACTCAGTCATGTCCGACTCTTTGTGACCCCATGGACTGTAGCCCATCAGGCTCCTCTGTCCATGGGATTCCCCAGGTAAGAATCCTGGAGTGGGTTGCCATGCCCAGGGGATCTTCCTGACCCAGGGATTAAACCCTGGTCTCCTGCATTGCAGGCAGATTCTTTACCAATTGAGCCACCATGGAAGCCCCAGTAAAGCCCCAGGGAAGCAGCGGTTGAGGTAGTTAGTGGGAGATGGAGAACTTTAGGGCAGTGAATATACTGTGTGATGTTAACATTTGTCCAAACTCACAGCAGGCATATCATGGTGGACTCTTGAGCATCATGATGTGCCAGTGCAGGTTCATCTTTGATTAAAAAAAGAAAAAAAAGGAAAGAAAGAAAGAAAATACCATCCATCCTGAAGAGTGGTGTTGGTGTGGGAGCCTATGGATGAAAAAGGTCAGGGGTTATGTGGGAAATCCTTGTACTCTCCTCTCAGTGTTATGGTATCTCTCAAACTGTTCATAAAAAATAAATGTTTAAAAGACAAGCAGCTCTGAAATCAGAATCAGGGGCAGGATGGGGTTTACAGTGAACTAAAAATAGATGCAGGACTATTATAACCAGCAAGTGACAGCCTAGGACATTCAGCCCCCCAAGGTCAAAGTCATCACAGGGAAAGTTGAGACCATTTAGGATAACTTTCTCAGAACTGAATTATTGTCCAGAGTAATGAGTATTCTGTTTCTCTTTTACAGCCATATATATAGGAATTAAATGTACTCATTTTTTAAATGCAAATCAGTTATGTAAATATCAGTTTATTTAATACCCATTTAATTCTCAATGACAAGCGATGCTCCCTATGTCATACATAATAAAAAATAATGAATCTGGAATCCATTTACTCTGCTCTGTTTTGTTTATTTTTATATTGATGGCACAGCACACTGATCTCTTCATTTAACAAACTGATATTCATGTGACAGTAACTATAGTAGCATTTTCTTGGCCCAATTATGTTTTCATCACATAAATGCTAATTATTCAATCATTTTCCTTGGTAAATATATTTTGAAGCCCACAGTATGACAGGCCTTATGCTAGCCAAAAGCTCTTTGTCTCCTTCTCTCCTGGGATTTTGCAGTTGGTAGGCTGGAAGGACACTAATAAAAAAAGCCACTCAGATAAATACAGTTACACTCTTTCAAATAAGCATCAAACAAGAATACAAAGTGCTGTAATTTTGTATTACCAAGGGAGCATCCCAAGGAGGAAAGTACAGGATTCTCCCACAAGAACGTGGTGATGAGCTACATAGGAAGAAGAGTGGGATGACCGGGAGAAAGAGTGGGAAGAGACACCAGAACATCCCAGCAAGTACAGAAGACTTGAGAAAGGACGGAAGATGCCTGGCACTCCCACACCAGCTGGATCTTCTCCCCTGAGTAGCACCCACATTCTGAGAAGGCCGTGATGGGTAATTGTGATAGGAGAGAGTTGGTGACATAACTAGATATGTATTTGAAAGATAAAATTCCTCTAGATACAGCAAGTGAGGGTGAGGAGTTGAGAGTTGATGGAAGGAAGTCCGTTTTGAAGATACTGCAGAATCCAGAAGAGAGCAAATGGCCACTTGGGACAGGGTATGGTGGTACCATGGAGGAAAGAGATGCTTTCAGACAGAAGAATTTAGGTTAAAAAACCAGCTAGAGTCGGTGATCAAGATTAAGGGATGATATATATACATATATATATATATATATATATATATGAGAGAAAGATATCTTTTCAAATCTTCTGATCAGTCTGATGTTCTATTATTTGATTATTTTGTGCTTTTGTGATGTGTCCTTTTAATTTACAAGCACTTTATATTTTTATATAATAAATATAACACCTAAAGTTCTCAAGGATCTAAAAGTGTCAGTCAGTCAGTTCAGTTGCTCAGTCGTGTCCGACTCTTTGCAACCCCATGGACTGCAGCGTGCCAGGTTTCTCTGTCCATCACCAGCTCCTGGAGCTTGCTCAAACTCATGTCCACTGAGTCGGTGATGCCATCCAACCATCTCATCCTCTGTCATCCCCTTCTCTTCCTGCCTTCAATCTTTCCCAGCATCAGGGTCTTTTCCAGTGTGTCGGTTCTTCACATCAGGTGGCCAAAGATTTGGAGTTTCAGTTTCAGCAACAGTCCTTCCAATGAGTATTCAGGACTGGCTTCCTTTAGGATTGACTGGTTTGATCTAAAGTTGTAGGGATGATATTTCTATTCTGTTTCTACTGTCTCTCAACCACTGGGGCTTTTTCCTACACTAGATTTTGTTTGTGTGTTAATTTGTGCTCAATCTTAGATTTTCTGTGAGGGCTTAAATTCTCCTAGATTTCTTCAGAAGGAATGCCCATGTTTTTGATGGGAAGCTGCTGCTGCTAAGTCACTTCAGTCATGTCCGATTCTGTGTGACCCCACAGACGGCAGCCCAGCAGGCTACGCAAGGGTCACCAATAAAACTGGATCAATTCAGTATCACTCAAGATTGCTAGGCTTACTATCCAGATTCCTTTTGTCATAATGTATCTTAGATTTATAAAAAGGTCCATTTTTCTCACCTGCTTGCTACTGTGAAACTTTAACACTGGATAGCAGAGTGGCTCTGGGTGCTCACCTCCAGGTGATCCTCTGCATCCTCTGTGGGTTACTGTTACTAGGGCTTGTTACCAGGTAACAATTCTGGAGAGAAAGTTAGATGACAGGGTCCATTGTTTCACCCCAGTGTAGGACCTTCCTTATCTCCAGATAAAAGTCCACCAACATCTACTGAACTTTTAATTTGAGTTTTTTGTGCTGTTAGAAGTATTCACAATAATTGGTATTTCATTATTTTATTCTTATTTCGATATCATTCAAAACCCAAAACTAAAATGTACTAATTTTTGATAGAAAAATTCTACTTTGCAACTTTTATATCGAATCATGGGACCCTTTTATAAATCTCAATAACATTAGGAAAGCTTGGAGACTTACTTTTCAATATTCTATATATCATTAAAAAGCAGAAACATTACTTTAACGACAAAGATCCATCTAGCCAAAGCTATGGTTTTTCCAGTGGTCAGGTATGGATATGACAGTTGGACTGTAAAGAAAGCTGAGCACAGAATTGATGCTTTTGAACTGTGTTGTTGGAGAAGACTCTTGAGAGTCTCTTGGACTGCAAAGAGATCCAACCAATCCATCCCAAAGGAAATCAGTCCGGAATATTCATTGGAAGGACTGATGCTGAAGCTTAAAACACCAATATTTTGGCCACCTGATGCAAAGAACTGACTCACTGTAAAAGATCCTGATGTTGGGAAAGACTGAAGGCAGGAGGAGAAGTGGATGACAGAGGATGCAAAGGTTGGAAGGCATCACTGACTCAATGGACATGAGTTTGAGCAAGCTCTGGCAGTTGGTGATGGACAGGGAAGCCTAGTGTGCTGCAGTCCATGGGGTTGCAAAGAGTCAGACACAACTGAGAGACTGAGCTACATTGATATATCATTTTGCTTTCTAATCATGTTATAGTAGATATTCATTGACCCACAGAAATTATTTCCAAGGAGGCTAATATGTATATATACTGAAATAATAAGAAACCAAATGAATTAAACAGACCTCCTTAAACAGGTCTGGCATACTGCAGCTATAGATCACATCCAGTATTCCTCCCAATTTTATAAATGAAGATTCATGAGATCACCTCCAAGTGCATGCAGTATGCATTGCCTACATCTCCTTTCATGCTACCAAAACAAAATTGAGACAAGATGTCACAGACCACATAGCCCCCAAAGCTCAATACTTACTAGTTGGCTCTTTACAGCAAAAATTTGCCTACAGCTGGTTCAAAGGATGATGTAAAAGTACAGTAATTTATCACTATTGCATTTTCACTCAGGTTTTTTTTTACTGTATTGCCCAGAGTTCTGCATTTTCAAAAATGCAGGTACCATACTATGAAGATGGAGATATCATCTTCATAGACTTTTTTAAAAAATTTTATTGAAAACAGCTTTTTATCCTTCACTAAAAATGTCAAAAAGAAAAAAAATTGGCAGTGAAAGACATAATTATTTTAAAAAATCAGAAAGGAGAGTAAATAGATAGCAGCACTTGATACTGCAACTCAAGTTGAATGAATTTGATTATATAATGTAACATCAGATACTCAAACGACAATATCTGAGATAGATTTTCTCAAACTTAGGAATGTATGGATAGACAACGTATGTCTAAGTTAAAAGGGAAATATGATGTTCATATTAGTTTAACCATTCAACAGAAAGGATTTAGTTATGCAGTATCTTGTGACAAAATTCTGGCCAATCCCAATTTACATTTTTCATTCTTCATTATGTTTAGGTGCAAAAATTCACCTGACACTCTTCAGAAGTTAACAAACGATGAAGCAAGAGAATAAACAAAGGTCATTGGAAGGGAATAGATGGTGTAGATATTTTAAAATTACTGGGTAGATCATTCTGAGTGATGTTTATGAATAAAAATGAAAGACATATAGTAATACATCAAAAAGATATAAGGTAATATATCAAGAAGATGGCCATCTTCTATTCAAGATCATTGTGAGCCATCAGAGGTTACAAAAATTGTTCAAGTATTGTATTTTGCTCGTGGAAATGCAGGAGGAATCACTAGTTATGAGCTGGAATTGACATATTTGGAATCTAGTATTAGCATTTGTGAGATGGATATTTTTCTAGATCCATGATGACTATTTTTGCCCCTTTTCAGTTCAGTTCAGTTCAGTCACTCAGTCGTGTCCGACTCTTTGAGACCCCGTGGACTGCAGCATGCCAAGCTTCCCTGTCTATCACCAACTCCCAGAGTTTACTCAAACTCATGTCCATTGAGTCACTGATGCCATCCAACCATCTCATCCTCTGTCATCTCCTTCTCCTCCTGCCTTCAATCTTTCCCAGCATCAGGGTCTTCTCAAATGAGTCAGCTCTTCACATCAGGTGGTCAAAGTATTGCCCATTTTGGGTACATATAAATTGAAAACTAGGGAAATGAGAAATCAATTTTGGGTTTGCTATGGTTTCATTTTATCACAATTTCTGATAAGTTGCTTTTCTTTATTCCTTTATTCTTATTCATATAAAATGAATAAAAAGAACTTAAAATATAAAGAATTTTAAATGGTCTACTGGATGCAAAAGGTAAATAATGATAATTTTGTTTCCAAGTAATTGACTCACTACTGTAATCAGAATGGGAAAGACTAGAGATCTCTTCAAGAAAATTAGAGACACCAAGGGAATATTTCACGCAAAGATGGGCTCAATAAAGAACAGAAATGGTATGGAACTAACAGAAGCAGAAGATATTAAAAGAGGTGGCAAGAATACACAGAAGAACTGTACAAAAAAGATCTTCATGACCAAGATAATCACGATGGTGTGATCACTCACCTAGAGCCAGACATCCTGGAATGTGAAGTCAAGTGGGCCTTAGAAAGCATCACTACGAACAAAGCTAGTGGAGGTGATGGAATTCCAGTGCAGCTGTTTCAAATCCTGAAAGATGATGCTGTGAAAGTGCTGCACTCAGTATGTCGGCAAATTTGGAAAACTCAGCAGTGGCCATAGAACTGGAAAAGGTCAGTTTTCATTCCAATCCCAAAGAAAGGCAATGCCAAAGAATGCTCAAACTACTGCACAATTGCACTCATCTCACACATTAGTAAAGTAAAGCTCAAAATTCTGCAAGCCAGGCTTCAGTAGTACATGAACCATGAACTTCCAGATGTTCAAGCTGGTTTTAGAAAGACAGAGGAACCAGAGATCAAATTGCCAACATCCGCTGGATCATGGAAAAAGCAAGAGAGTTCCAAAAAAACATCTATTTCTGCTTTATTGACTATGCCAAAGCCTTTGACTGTGTGGATCACAATAAACTGTGGAAAATTATGAAAGAGATNAAGTGATGTATAACCTTTAAAAATTGGGAATCACTATGTTGTACACCCCCTGGAGAAAGGATAGGCTACCCACTCCTGTATTCATGGACTTCCCTGGTGGCTCAGACAGTAAAGAATCTGCCTGCAATGCAGGAGACCTAGGTTCGATCCATGGGTTGGGAAGATCCCCTGGAGGAGGGCATGGCAACCCAATCCAGTAAACTTGCCTGGAGAATCCCCATGGACAGAGGAGCCTGGCGCACTACAGTTCATGGCGCAAAGAGTCAGACATGACTGAGCAACTAAGCACAGCACAGCACAGCATGTTGCACACTTGAAATTTACATAATATTATAAACCAACTGTATCTCAATAAAAAAGAGGACAAGAGAGAAATAAGTTGCACTGAAAAAAATTAATCAATATAGAAACCTTCAGTGTTTCTTTACCTATAAACCCTAAACCAAAAGCTATGAAAGCAAAGGCTCCAGTGTACCAGGGTATATTCATAATGGAGTAATTTCTCACACAGGTCACTGTTAGGGGTTGAATTTCTCCCCCCCAAAAGATACGCTAAACTCCTAACCCCCAGCAGTTCAGAATGGGACCTAATTAGGAAATAGGGTCTTTACAGATGAAGTTAATATGAGATTATTAGGGTGAGATATTAGGGCAATATGACCAAGCCCCTTAAAAAAGGGAAAATTTGGACACAGACAGATACAAACACAGGGAGAATGCCAAGTGAGGATAATGGCAGAGATCAGGGGGACCCATCCATAAGCCAAGGAACTCTGCAGATGGCCCACAAACCCCCCCGATGGCAGGCTAGAGTGCAGGGACAGGTTCTCCCTCCCAGCCCTCGGAAGGCTCCAGCCCCGCTGACACCTTCATCTCAGACTCCCAGCCTCCAGCTGCAAGATGACATATTTCTGTTGTTTAAGCCCCTACACACCCTCAAGTTGGTGGTGGTTCCTTGTTACTGCAGCCTAGCAAGCTCACAGAGCCAGTTTTTGTAGATGACCCTGGGTGATTGGGACTTGAATCGACACTCATGGTACACAATTCACCTGGGATTTTCCTGGGACTTAGGAGGTGAGCATAGAAATGAAAAGCAAGGAATACATAGTATAAGTCCCAGTGGGCAGAAGAGGGCACATTGTGATCTCAGGATTGAACCGCCATCTTGAAAGATGGATGATGTTAGGGCTAGCAGAGAGGAGAGGATTTTAGGTGGAGGACCCAGCGTGAGCAAGGGGTTGGAGGGCAAGTGTTCATGGGTGTTGGGAGAATGACTTAAGAGAAGGGGATGGTGGAGGAGAATTCATAAGACAATGACATGTAAAAATTGAAAGTCTTAAAATATCGCATAATTCCACATCAGAGATTAACAGAGAGTGCAAATAAACACATTCAGTAAACACATGCTCTTGAATGTTTATTGTGTTTGCAATACTATGTCAAATATGGGCATCATTCATGAACTCCCAAGACAAACTAAATGCTGAAACTTCAGCCAACCTTCATCTTTGATGAAGCAGCAGTCAAACTGACTTTCCAATTTATAGCCAACTTTTAGTTCATTGAGTGATTTCTTTAAGTAGAAATCACATTTCTTTCTGAATATGGAAACAAGATTTTTATTAATGGATCCCAGAAATGTGTGTAACAAAAGTCCTCTAGTTTTATCAGCATGCAGGTACTAAGAGAGTTACCATGTCTAATGCTATGAGTTAGAAGATTTTGAGAGGAAATACATCTTTTCACTAAAGCCTTCCTGAAGTCCTCCTTCTGGTAAAGATAATCAGGAATGAAACTTAGGCCTCAAAAAAGATATTTTAAAAAGTTAATGGGTTTCAAACTCAACTCGGAGGTTTATTAAATTTCTTAAGTACGCTTTAATCTTTCTATAATCACCACCTGTTTTGTTCAGTTCTTATGACTGCCTACTCAGGGACACTGCTAATTCAAGTCATATTTATTTTAGCTTTAGTCAATATTTGACCTTTTTAGTAAATGTTATACTGTTGATATTATACCTGTCTCTTATACACATCTGAAATATCAATAACCTCGATATGCAGATGACATCACTCTTATGGCAGAAAGTGAAGAGGAACTAAAGGATCTCTTGATGAAAGTGAAAGAGGAGAGTGAAAAACTTGGCTTAAAGCTCAACCTTCAGAAAACGAAGATCATGGCATCTGGAAATAGATGAGGAAACAGTGGAAACAGTGTCAGACTTTATTTTGGGGGGCTCCAAAATCACTGCAGATGGTGACTTCAGCCATGAAATTAAAAGACGCTTACTCCTTGGAAGAAAAGTTA